>JAQOOD010000006.1:22162742-22335124 GCA_029633175.1 Citrus glauca
TAGTTGGATAACCAAGGCCATGCGGGGGTTAATGACCTTTGCAAATTCCTTAGCCCGCTCAACTTCCTGGAAAAATTTTCCTTTTCGATCTCAGAGGACATAATCCTCCAGCCCTTGAGTGTTAACACTAGGGCAATCTTTTGTTACAGGTGTACATACTTTTTTCTGGAGTTCATCAATCTAGTACTCTCTTCGCTTTCCAAATTGGAAGAATCATAAGGTGGATGTAACACCTCAAATTTCCCCACGAACCTCAAGAGAAATTTGGAATAAGACCTCGTAACATTAATCTTATTGCTATTTCTAAAAGAAAATTAACAATAGTCATAGTCGAAACATAGTCTTTAAAATAAATAATATAACAATAATTTTCCAAACCAAATATTCAACTCCGAACAATAACCAAAGTAGCAATAATTTATTTGTCTAAAAAAAAGCTGCTAACGTTTTTCAGCTAACAAATCCTGTTCTCTAGGCCAAAAGCCCACATCTCTAAAATCAGTCTACAAAAGATTGGAAACGAGGGATGAGTCATCAACTCGGTAAGCAAATTTATGCATAAAATTACTAATAATGATAAAATACATAATCATCATTACAATGTAACATAAATCAACAAATAGAAATCATTTCATAATTTAATACACATATATGGTAAAACTCATAATCAGTTAAGTCATAACTTAATAATCATTTTCAATAAATAATCATTTATCAATAAAACCTTTCATTTGTTCAATTCACTCTTACCATATAGTGTCACTTGTATTCCCGTCGAACCTACCAGTAGTTCAGTATGTCACATGTATTCCCGGCTACCTGACCAATAGTTCAATATGTCACATGTATTCCCAGTGACCCGGCCAGTAGTTCATTCAGGGTACTTTACCCTACAATAATCATTAGTATGTGCGCACAATACAACTACTGTTTGGTTATATCAGTAACAGTAACTACAGATTATGAGTCAAAACCTTAAATATAGTTTTCAGTCTTTCAATTTTAATCTTTCAGTAACATTTTAATAAAACGCTCTTATAAAACACTGAATTGACCTGGTTTTGCATTTTTTTTAAGGAAAACCATTTATTGAAAACAAGTATTTTAAATTTATTTTTAGAACACATTTAAGAAAATGTTTTAAATAACTTCAAAACCATGAAGTGCCAATACATTTGGACAACATTATTGTATTCATAAATATTTATATATATACTTATAATAACATTATAAGTGAATTTACTTACCTCGATCCAAAACAATCAACGGTAACCCCAATCATATGACCTCACTCTTGGCCTAAAATTATTAAGACAATTTTCTTATCAATATTTTATTCAATCCTGATCTTGATAGGAAAATCCAAAAATTCTTAAATCATATACTCTTACTTAAGCACATCAATTCGTTAAACTATGCTAAATCATCATAAAGGAGCTGATTTCTAACAAGCTATAACTATGTTGAAAAATTATAAATATTACAAAAAGTACTATAAAGATGTTGGCATTCAATAAGAAATTTAACAAGATTAATTAAAGTTCATAAACATTTCGAAAATTGATTTTTCATAAAAACATCAAAACTATCCAATGACAATATAAGTAGAGGATTGATGGTTCAAAAATTTATAATTTTAGTTATACACATTGAAAAATAGTGATTCAAGTTTTGACAAAAAAACTCATAACTTTAGTTAAACATGTTGAAAAACAGTGATTCAAGTTTTGACCATCAGAGGAGACTATAAGGAATCATATTAAAATTTATAAGGCATTTAATAGTGAAAAAGTAACCTAAACTCGCTTTAATACCAGTCGTAGCAATTCTGGAAAACAGTTTCCAGGATTGCAGAAGCCAACTCTATGGTTTTTAGTGATTTTTATATTAAGATAAAAATTACGAAATTAAAAACACAGAAACAAGACATATATATGTACAGTCATAAAAATTCCCAAAATTTTCAGAAGTCGTTTGGGTTATGAAATAAAATGGCGAAGTGAGAATTGCTACTAAAAATCAGAATTTTCCAGCACAAGTGTTCTAATTTCGAAAAATCAAAACAATTAATATACAATGAGTTTTTGAACAATAACATATGGATAGAAAGGTCAAGGTGTCTAGTTTGATAAACCATATGTATGAAACTCAAAGAAAATAGTAGTCGTACACAATTAAATATACATTGTTCACAATTTTTCAAGATAACATAATAGCATTATTTTCACTCAGTAACAACATATATCAATACACGATGATGTTTTCACATTTTTATCAATACAACACAAAAAAAAAAAATCATTCAATCAATCACATAAAATCACAATTAAAACCAGAAGTTCAATCTTCTCAAAAACAAAATCAGAAGTTCAAAAGATTATAAATTTTTACCTAAAGATTATAAATTTTTACCTACCTTCAAAATAATCAAAACTAAAGAACTAATTTAATGGTAAATAGGAACAAAATCAAAATCTTCCTCTCTTCTTATTCAAAAACATGAATTTACTCTTGTTTTCACTGCTATATTCTTTTCTTGATTAGTCTTTAGGGTTTTAAGAAACAAAAATAAGGTAAGAATGGTTTTTATAAGCCAAGCATTTTAATATCCCTACCCATTAGGGATTTTATTTCCTTTTTTAATAAGGTATTTAATATATTTTAAAAAATAATTTAGTGATTTTAAAATTTAAAACACTATCATTGACCTAAAATATTATGTTCCATAATAATAATAATACAAAATATGGGTGTTACACTTGATATTCTACATGCTTGCCTGCCTCAATCTATTCAGGGAAAAGAATCGATATCAAAATTTTGAAACTAAGCTCTCTACCGGACATCAATTATAATCCATAATGCTTAACAGAAGACTATGAGCATCTAGACCAGCAAGTATGGCACGCATACAATCAACAACCATCATTTATTCCAAGTGAATTCAACACTAGATCATGACCACTTACAAGTTTATTCACCCAATAATAAAGATCAACATCAATGTTTTGCATTATGTTGATCGTTGAAGTCTAGTTAGCTATGCTTGCAAGATGAACTTTTTCCCTCATGATTTAATAGAGACACCAAGATAATGATAAGATCCCACTCCCTCTGCGAGCTCCCTAATGGAATAGTCTGCCCTTTAGATACAAATTGCCAGGGTCTATAAAACAGAGGCCATTTAAATAGTTCTAAAAGAGTACAACAAATGTCGAAAATAAGAACACCCATTGCTGCTCTTGTGTAAGTATTTGAAAATTTGGACATCAATCAAACAAACAGACATGGAATAAATTCTCCTAGTAGTTTTTGCACTGAGCCAAATTTCATCATATTCTACATGAAAGTGAAAAGATGTTAATGAACTCGTTGCATTTTCAAATTTCAACGCATTACTTCCTTTCACGTTTTGAACCAATCGTAAAGACAGATCAGGTTGCCCACTGTACCTTAAAATTCATCTGGTTGAGTCTGAGAAAGGAATAAATCCTTCAAAAGTTAAGATTCAACCTAGAGATGAGAGTCGTACTTATGACTGTACTATAGATTGACAGCAAGAACATTGATCGAATTTTAGTAAGTTGTGTTATTTCCACTCTATGTTATAAGAAGATAAGACGTTTCAATTTTGAACTCAAGTGAAAAAACTTCTTAAAGATATAAAGCTCCACAGTATATGGGTTTGAGTTTCCTTTTCTTTCCATTTTTCCTCGTCAGAATTCTATTCAGAATGTAAAGGTGGCATAGCCGAAGCCGCCTCTTTTTTATCAAAAGTACAAGTGATCACCGTGTTTCTAGTCAGATTTGGAGGCTTTATTTATCTATGATTTTACTTTATAACTCCGATTTTAAATGGATTAATCACTATTAACCAACTCATTTATGAAACACTGTTTGGATCTGTTGTTACTTGAATAAGAAAAGAAAACAAAGTTTGCAAATGGAAATGAGAGCAACGTAAATTGTCAAGAGAACTTCACTCAATTCATTAACCGAAACATCACACTTTAAAGCTTAAATAACACACCAAAACCAGATAACAACCCACTCAAATCATGGTCCAAAGATAATGACACGATCACAGCAAGAATCAACAAAATAAATAACCTAACACCAGGAAAATAGGAAAAGTTTGAAACATTCAACAGAAGCAAATTCTATGACTCCACATCAGCAGTCATAAACACATCTTCTAACACTCCTCCTTGCTTTAGGAGATGCAAACACCAAGTTTTGTTCTGAAAAACTCAAACTCGCTAACCGGCAATGGCTTGGTGAAAATATCTGCAACCTGATCTTCTGTTTTGCAGTAAACAAGACTAACAACTCTATTCTTCTACACTTCTCTTAAGAAGAATAATTTAATATTAAAGTGCTTAGTTTTCCCATGAAACACAGGATTTTGAGAGATTGCAATAGCAGCTTGGTTGTCAACTAGAATCTCTGTGCTTTCCTCCTACTTCAGGTTAGGATTAATTAAAATCTTCCTCAGCCACAAAGCTTGATTTACAGCAGCTGTTGCAGCAACAAATTCTGCTTCAGCAATGGATTGAGCTACAATTTCTTGTTTTTTCAAGCTCCAAGAGAAAATACCAGACCCAAGTGTGAAACAGTAGCCCAAAGTGCTTTTCATATCATCAATGGTGCTTTTCATATCATCAATGGAACCTCCTCAATTGCTATCTGAGTAACCAAACAATTTGAACTCTTGGCTTCTTGTAAATTTAATGCCAAAATTACATTTGCCCTTCACATATCTAAGCAACCTTTTTGCAGCTTTGAGATGCCATTTGCTAGCACAGTGCATAAACCGAGACAAAATGCTTACAGCATTCAAAATGTCAGGTCGAGTTGTTGTGAGATACATCAAGCAACCAATTAAGCTTCTGAAATATGCCTGATCAACATTCTATGATCCATCTTCTTTACAAAGCTTCTCCTTTGAGTTCATTGGAGTGCTCATTTCTTTGTATTCTTCAAGTTTAAACTTTTTCAGAATTTCCATTGCATATTTCTTCTGATAGATGAAGAGTTCATTTTCATTTTGTTTAATTTCTGTTGAAAATAAAGGTTCGAAGTTAGGATTTATTTGTAATCTAGGCTATTTTAGGAATAAGTTAAATTATAATGGAAAGATTCATTAGGATTCTTTTCAGATTTTGTTTTCTATTATTTAGGAAATGATAGATGTAGTCTCTTATTTTCTCTCCTATTTTGTTGTATATATTCCCTGTATATATTGTTCTGGAAGTAAGGAAAAAAGGAACCAATTCACGGTTTTCTACATGGTATCAGAGCTAGGCTTTAAACCCTAGTTCTCCTATCAGCCGTCATCTCCTTCTTATCCTCTACCACCTCTTTTCAACAATATTAACCTTCTATCCTCTCCCATCAGTTGTATTCTTTGTGACAAAATATAGGATGGCTTCTTCATCAACATCCATTACAATATCACAGTCTGAAGGAAACGTGGAAACTGCAACTCATTGTGGAATTGATTCTTCACCGATCTTAATTACCAGTCATAAATTGAACGGCCACAATTATCTCCAGTGGTCACAATCTGTCATGATGTTCATCTGCGGCAAGGGTAAGGATGATTATCTCACGGGTGAGGCGGCCATGACAGAGGTGTCAGATCCTAGTTTCAAAAGGTGGAAGTCAGAGAACAACATGATCATGTCATGGCTTATCATTTCCATGAATAATGATATTGGTGAGAATTTTCTTCTGTTTGGGACTGCAAATGACATATGGAATACTGCAAAGAAAACCTATTCTAGCTCTGAGAACACATTAGAATTATTCCAGATTGAAACCATCATGCATGACTTGCGCCAAGGAGAACAATCTGTCACTCAGTACTTTAATACTCTGACTAAGCATTGGCAGTACCTTGATCTATTTGAAACATACCCTTGGATGTGCACCGATGATACAACCTTGTACAAGAAGATTGTGGAACAGAAGAGAACGTTTAAATTTCTCCTCGGACTCAATAAAGATCTTAATCAGGTTAGGAGCTGTGTACTTGGGACAAAGCCTCTACCGCACCCTCATGAAGCTTTTTCTGAAGTTAGACGTGAAGAAAGTAGGAAAAGGTGATGATGGGGTCATCAGAACCAATACTGGATGCCTCTGCACTTGCTGCCCGTGTATCCAACTCTGAAGGGGTTAGTGAAAATCGTACAAAGAAAGAAAGACCATGGTGTGATCATTGTCGTAAGGTAGGCCACTATAAGGAGAGTTGTTGGAAAATTTATGGCAAACCTACTGATTGGAAACCTCATTCCAAAGGTGACCGTGAATCTCGTGCTCATGCAGCATCCACCACGGACAATCAGGCCCTACCCGAGCCAAATCCATTCAGCAAGGAGCAAATGGAGATTCTTCAAAAGCTTTTCGATCAAGCCACTTTGAACTCCAATGCAGAGACAGGTCTAGTGGCTTAGAAAGAAACTAATTTAGCATTTGCAGCCACTAATGGAGCAAGCAAACCCTGGATAATTGACACTGGTGCTTCTGATCACATGACTGGAGATGCCTCAATGTTTCAGGATTATAAAGCTAGCATCAACAGCACTTCAGCCCGGATCGTAGATGGCTCTTACACAAAAATAGCAGGGACAAGTTCCATCAAACTCACTAAGGAGTTACACCTTAACTCTGTATTTTATGTGCCTAATTTGGCTTGCAATTTACTTTCAATTAGTAAATTCACTCGTGATCAGAATTGTGTAACTAAATTCTATCCAAATATGTGTGTTTTTCAGGGCTTGAATTCGGGGAAGACGATTGGCAATGCTGAGCTATGTTCTGGACTCTATCTACTCAAAAACGATCAATCCTCCTTCATACAAGATTCAAGAGCAAACTGTGCCAAGTCTAATAGTCTGTCAATTAGTTATCCTCATTCTATTGTTAGTCCAAATGTCAATAACGATAGTGAAATCGTTCTATTACACTATCGGTTAGGTCATCCTAGTTTCATGTATCTTGCAAAAATTTTTCCCAATCTATTCATTAATAAAAACCCTTTATCCTTTCATTGTAAAATTTGTCAATTTGCAAAACATACTCGAAATGCTTATTCAAGTGTTAAGTATAAGCCTTCTCGTCCATTTGCTTTAATTCACAGTGATGTGTGGGGTCCCTCAAGAATTAAAAATGTTTCTGGAGCTCGCTAGTTTTTGTCATTTGTGGATGATTATACTCGTCCCACTTAAGTGTTTCTCATGAAAAATAAATCCGAAGTTAGTCAAATCTTCCAAAACTTTAATGTCATGATTCAAACCCAATTCAATACCAAAATCCAAGTCCTTAAAACTGAAAATGCCAAGGAATATTTCAAAGACTCCCTTAGCTCATATCTTCTCCATCAAGGCATTCTTCACATCAGTTCTTGTATTGACACCCCACAATAAAATGGGGTCGCTGAACGCAAAAACGACACCTTATTGAAGTGGCTCGCTGTCTTTTGTTCTCGTCTCATGTTCCTAATTTTTTCTGGGGTGAAGTTGTTCTCACTGCAGCCTACTTAATCAACCGAATGCCTTCTAGAGTTTTGGGGTTTCATTGCCCAAGAAAAGTTCTTCTCAATTTCTTTCCACACACTAGGACTATTTCAGTAGATTTACCATAAAAAATATTCGGTTGCACAGTATATGTCCATGTTCACTCTCAACACAGGACCAAACTTGATCCCCGATCTCTCAAGTGTATATTTTTAAGCTATTCTCCACATAAAAAAGGATATAAATGCTATTCTCCTCACACCAGAAAAATATACATTTCCAGAGATGTAACATTTGTTGAAAACTTACCTTTCTATTCCAAAACTACTGTTCAGGGGCAGAGTACGAGCGAACATCAGCCTTGGGAATCTTCTTGGCAATCTTGGCTGGAAACCCCTCATGAAAACCCTCATAACTCAACCACCACGCATGATCAATCTATCCAACAGCCACAATCAAAAATCCTCCCAACATCTTCACAGCCTTTTGAGTTATTTGAGTCCTCCCAACCACAATCAGCTGAGTCACCCCGTCATCCATCAGCTCATCAACTACAGCCTCTAATCTCACCTCTTCCACAGCTTGCTGTTGATAATCTCAATATTTATAGGAAGAGAAGAACCGAAGAGCAGATAGAGCACGGAACTCAGCCACATGTCCAAAAAATTGAACCAAATCCAAGCTCTTGTGAAGACAACACAGGTATGGATAGTCTTGGCTCTATTGAGTTCATAGTTCCAAGTGTTGATGATTCTAATAAATCAATTGCAGAAAGAAAGGGGGTTTGAAGTTGCACTACTCATCCAATTGCCAAATATGTCTCATATGATAGTTTATCCTCATCATACCGAGCCTTTGTTTCTTCTTTAGATAATCTACATGTTCCCAACAACATACAAGAGGCTTTTGGTCACCCTGAGTGAAAGAGAACTGTTCATGAAGAAGTAAATGCTCTTAAGAAAAATGATACATGGGTTATAACAGATCTTCCTGCAGGGAAACGACCAGTTGGATGTAAGTGGATTTTTACTGTTAAATACAAGGCAGATGGAAGCATTGAGAGGCTTAAAGCTCGTCTTGTAGCTAAAGGGTTCACTCAATCATATGGGATTGATTATCTTGAAACTTTTGCTCCGGTTACGAAGCTCAACACCATCAGAATCTTGCTCTCCTTAGCAGTAAATTTAGATTGGTGCTTATACCAACTAAATATAAAAAATGTGTTTCTCAATGGCAATCTTGAAGAAGAAGTGTTTATGGAAGTTCCCGAGGGTCTTGATCTGAATCTTACTGGAAATAAAGTGTGTAAGCTTAAGAAATCTTTGTATGGGCTTAAGCAATCCCCTCGAGCATGGTTTGATAGATTTGCGAAGGCAGTTGTGAGACTTAGTTACACTCAGTGTCAGGCAAATCACACTCTATTCCTCCAAACATCACAAGCAAAGAAGATCTCTCTCCTAATCGTATATGTTGATGACATCATTCTCTCAGGAAATGATAAGAAAGAACTGCAGAAGTTGAAAAAACAGCTAGCTCAGGAATTTGAAGTCAAAGATCTAAGGAATCTCAAATATTTTCTTGGGATAGAGGTGGTAAGATCTAGAAAGGAAATTGTTATCTCCCAGAGAATACACCCTAGACCTACTAAAGGAGACTGGTATGATTGGGTGCAAACCAGTAGATACTCCTATGGATCCCTACAAGAAACTAGGCTCAGTTGAGAATAGTGTTCCAGTCAATAGGGGGAGATATCAAAGGCTGGTTGGTCGTTTAATCTATCTCTTACATACCCGTCCGGACATAGGCTTTGCTGTTAGTGCTGTGAGCCAAATCATGCACAATCCTACAGAGGAACATATGGATGCAGTCTTTAGAATTCTGAAGTATCTGAAGATGACACCTGGAAAAGGATTATTTTTCAAAAAATCTGAATATAGAAATATTGAGATCTACTCCGATGCACACTGGGCTGGAGACGTTACAAATAGAAGATCAATATCTGCTTACTGTTCCAATGTCTGGGGAAAGCTAGTAACTTGGAGGAGTAAGAAACAATCAGTTGTAGCTAAGAGTAGTGCAGAAGCAGAGTTCAAAGCTTTGGCAAATGGAATCTGTGAAGGAATTTGGATAAAGCGTGTACTCAAGGAACTCCGTGTGTGCAGCCCTTCATCCATTCTAATGAGATGTGACAATCAAGCAGCAATCAGCATCGCTAAAAACCCAGTGCACCATGATCGAACCAAACATGTCAAGATTGATAGGCAGTTCATCTTAGTGAAGGTCACTAGTGGAAATGTGGAACTAAAGTACATTCCAACTAGACAACAAATTGCAGACATCCTTACTAAAGCACTGTCAAAACCTAACTTTGAAGACTTAAGTAACAAGCTAGGTTTGTATAATAAATACACACCAGCTTGAGGGGGAGTGTTGAAAATAAAGGTTCAAAGTTAGGATTTATTTGTAATCTAAGCTATTTTAGGAATAAGTTAAATTATAATGGAAAGATTCATTAGAGTTCTTTCCAGATTTTGTTTCCTATTATTTAGGAAATGATAGATATAGTCTCTTATTTTCTCTCTTATTTTACTGTATATATTCCCTATACATACTGTTCTAGAAGTAAGAAAAAGAGGGACCAATTCACAGTTTTCTACAATTTCCATTCCAAGAAAGAACGCATTAATCCAAAATCTGTCATCTAAAAAATCTCCATCATTTCTTACTTAAACTCCTCCACAATACACTTTTTATTTCCTGTCACGAGCAAGTCATCCACATATAATGAAATGATAAGAACGTCAGCACCATTGTGCTTGACATATAATGTTGATTCAGATAAGCTTCTAAAAAATCCCAAGTTTCGCAAGTATTCATCAATCTTGTTGTACCAAACTCTTGGAGCTTGCTTCAAGCTGTAAAGAGCTTTTTTAAGAAGATACACTTTGTCTTCTTCTCCTTCCTTTATATGGCCTTCTAGTTGCTCTACGTAAATCTCCTCCTGCAGGAAACCATTCAAGAACGCTGACTTGACATTTAACTTGTACACCCTCTAATTTTTTTGTGCTACAACAGCTAGTAACAGCCTAATGATGTCGAGTTTAGTGACTAGTGCGAAGGTATCTGAGTATTCCACGCCAGGTACTTAAGCAAATCCTTTGACCACGAGCCTAGCTTTATATTTATTGATTGAGCCATCAGCATTAAGCTTGGTTTTGTACACCCACTTGACTCCAATTACCTTCATGTTTTGGGGTCGATCAACCAACTCCCATGTTTTATTCTTTTCAATCATGAACAGCTCATCATTCATTGTCGTAACCCAATTCTAATCCTTCTTAGCTTCTTCATAATTTGTAGGTTCACACACAGTAACATTGTATCTTTGATAAACATCTTAAAGTGGTCTTGTGCCTCTAATAGGTCTGTCATCCACCATTTCATTTTCTCAATCCTCAATGCTTTGATCTGCTGTGTCCATAACAGGAAACTTGAGTTTTGGCTTTTTTGAGGTTGAATCCATCTTCTTTGCATCATCCCAACTCCACTCTTCATCTTCTATAAAGTTCACATCCCTGCTTATAATAATTTTTTCAGTTTGTGACTGGAAAACTTTATAAGCTTTTGCAACGGAGTTGTAGCCAATAAAGATGCCTGGAAGTGCTCTTTTATCTAGTTTATCTCTACTAATCTGCGGAACATGAGTGAAGCACAGACATCCAAATATTCTAAGAAATTTTAAAGATAGTTTATAGCCATACCAAGCCTCAAAGGGTGTTTTATCTCTCAATGCTCTTGTGGGAAGCCTGTTTTGCAAAAAGATAGCAGTGCTTGCAGCTTCAGCCTAAATTTGCTTTGGCAAGTTCTTCTCATGTAGCATACATCGCGTCGTCTCTAATATAAATTTATTTCGTCTCTCACTCACTCCATTTTGTTGTGGAGTGTATGGAGTGGTTAATTGATGTTGGATGCCAGCCTTCTCGCAAAAGCGATTGAATACTTTAGAGGTATACTCCTTGCTATTGTCTGATCTAAGAGTCTGAATTCTACAGCCATTCTCATTTTCAACTCTAGCTTTAAAGTTCTAGAAAACTTGAGCCACCTCCAACTTGTGCTTCAAAAAAAAAAAATCCAACACATACGGGTGAAATCATCAATGAATACAACATAATAAAGACTACTAGGCATGCAATATCAGTATGAATTAATTGCAATTTCTTTGTTGCTCTCCATGTGGCCTTGGGAAATGGTCTCCTACTTTGCTTTCCAAACTGACATGCTTTGCAATTTAGAATATAGTCATTAAGTTCTGGAAGGTCATTTGCCATCCCCGTGGATTTCATCTGCAGCAGCCCCTGATGATGATAATGCCCAAGCCTCTTATGCCATAACTCAGTGATATTTTCTTATCGGGAAAGCATTTTGCTCCTCCTCTAATGGATTTAGAACAAAGCTTTTCCTTTTCATTTTTACTCTGAAAATATCTTTTCCCTCTACATCTTTAATTAAGCAAACTTTATCTTCGAATACAATTTTATTACCCTTTTCAATTAGTTGTGCAACACTTAACAAGTTTTGATCAATTTCAGGGACATACAACACATCAGAAATCAACTTTGTACTTGAAAAGGTTGTGATTGCAATTGTTTTTTTTCCTTTCACAGCTATGTACGTGCCATTTTCAACTCAAACCTTTGACGAGTTTGCGTTGCTTAGTTCCCTGAATAGATCCTTGTTATGTGTCATGTGGTTAGTACAACCACTATCAATAAGCCAACTCTTACTTGATTCGATGCCAGAGAAACATGTAGTGACGAACAAGTGATCCTCTTCCTCTTGACCAGTTGTCTTTGCCTCTTCACCATGTTGATTTTCATTTTTCCAGATAACTGCTTCATGCCCCATCTGATTAATCAGGTCTTCTCCAGCATTTAAACGGAGGATGACCCTTTTTTCTGCAATGTTTGCAAGGTGGATAAGATTTCTTGTGATTTTCATTCTTTTCTTTTGCATTCGTAGATGTTGTACTTGCCCCATTTCCTTCAAAGTCTTTCTTCTTTGTTTTGTTTTTGGCCATGTTCTGATGTTTGGCTGCTAAAGCTCTTTCGGTTGTTGTATGCCCCCTCATCAGTCTTCTGTGTTCTAGTGCTTGTAATGCATTAAGCAATTCTGCCAAGGAAATCTTTGAAAAATCCTTGGTATTTTCAAAGGTACTGTAACAAGAATTTTTTGTACAATTCTTGAGTCAGTAAATTCAGATCCAAGAAGCCTCACCTTGTTTGCAATACTAAGAAGTCTGTCAGAGTAATCTTTGATCATCTCGGAGTCCTTCATTCTTTGAAGTTTAAACTCCCTGATCAAGTTCAGGACCTGCATACCTTTAATTCTTTCATCTCCTTCATATTCGCTCTTGAAATAATCCCATATCACTTTTGCTGACTTCAAAGACATGATGCGAGTAAAGATGGTAGATGAGACTGCAGCAAACAAACAGGTCTTTGCCCTTGATTTCTTTGTCTTTTTTTCTTTATATGCTTTTATCAGTGCCATGGTGGGACTGTTTGGAAGTGCAGGAATTTCATAGTCTTCTTCCACTGCTTCCCAAAGATCCAAAGCTTCCAAGTATGTCTCCATATGTACTACCCAAAGCTAGTAGTTGTTTTTGTCAAACACCGTCGGAGCAATTGCGGAGAAATTGGCTTCGGCTTCCATGACTTGACAAATTCAAACACAGATCCCTTAAGAAGATCTCTGATACCAGATATTGTTACTTGAATAAGAAAAGAAAACAAAGTTTACAAATGGAAATGAGAGTCACGTAAATTGTCAAGAGAACTTCACTCAATTCATTAACTAAAAACATTACACTTTAAAGCTTAAATAACACACCAAAACCAAATAACAACCCACTAGAATCATGGTCCAAAGATTGTGCCACAATCACAGCAAGAATCAACAAAATAAATAACCAACACCAAAAAAATAGGAAAAGTTTGAAACATTCAACAGAAGCAAATTCTATGACTCCACATCAATAGTCCTAAACACATCTTCTAACAGGATCTTTAACGGTTGATTTTTTTCTATGATCTCTCTCTCTGTTTCTATCGGTAATGCAATGCTTTTGCATATACATGTCACTCTCTGCAGAATATATAGTCAGCAACATGAAAATTTCTCCTTATTTTTCAATTTCTTTGTGGGAGAGACAACCGTACCTTTTGAGGTGTTTTTTTATGGTTAATTTATCTCTACCTGAATATCGAAATCTAGCACTTTCACTGAGAAATGGCATTCCTTGCCAATGAAAACCATGCTAAAAGAAAGCAAAATTATAAAGAGATCGATTTTACTTTGCTTCGGCATTTGTTAGGGTGTGTTTGGAAGTGAAGTGCTGGAGCTTTTAAGCTGCAGCTGCTGTGGAGTAGAAGTTAAAAAAAAATTGCTAATCTACCAAAGCCCAACTGTGTTACCAAACACTTTAGTAACTGGGATTTGACAGCCCAACTACCTCACCACACTCTCAAACAGGCTATTAGTTCAGGTATGTGCTACAAATTTCTACAACTATGACATCTAAGCCCAGTTCGTATCAGATATCTATTCCTTTGACTGCAATGCTAACGAATTTCCAGTTTTAGTTTCTTTTCTTTTTCAATTTTAAATTTCTTGGGACAGCATATCTATTGTGCATAAGCAGTAAAAGCTACCTATTGGAGAGGACTTGGCAATTAACTACATGTTTCTTTTCTGTTGATGATATTTCATCATCCAATCCAACAAAAATTGTTTCATCATGGAATATTAGCAAAGGCAAATACTAAGCGAATCTTATTAATTGAAATATTACATTTGAAAAAGCCATCAGTTGATTTTACAAAATAAAACTGTGTCCAAGTCATCAAAGCACAAAAATATGCTGTAGCTAGAAAAGAAAAGAGTACTTATCAGTGATAGTTTGTAATGTGGATTTCAGACTCAGTTTCACATTCTAACAGGGACTGGACTACTGAATCCATTGTTGGCCTTTTGCTTCGATCTTCATCCACACAGGATATCCCAATTCCAATCAAAGTTTCAGCCTGGTTCATGTTAAATTTTCCTTTCAATCTTGGATCCACTATTTCCTCAATCCATGCTTCCTCTTCATATAGAATTTTCCTTTTCACTTCCCTGACAAATCTTTTCAACTCTGCTTCCTGCCCTTCACCATCCTCTACCACCCAGTTTGAAAGCCGAATTCCTTTCACCATCTCAAGGATCACAACTCCATAACTATACACATCAACTTTGGCAGTGATGGGAAGATTTGAAGCCCACTCTGGAGCCATGTAACCTTTTGTTCCTCGAATCTGAGAGAATTGAGAACTATTGCTGCCCCTCTGAGACAACTTGGCTAGACCAAAGTCAGCAATCTTAGGCTCAAATTCACTATCCAGAAGTATATTTTCAGGCTTCACGTCACAGTGGATAACCCATTCCAGACACTCATGGTGAAGATAAGCTAGACCCTTAGCTGTCCCCAAGGCAACTTTAAACCTCTCTTTCCACCCAAGAAAATATGAAGAGAAGAGATGCTTGTCCAATGATTGCTTTTCAACATACTCATAAATTAAGAGTCTGTGTCTGCCTTCTGAACAGAATCCCCACATTCTTACCAGGTTCATGTGATAGATTTTTCCAATTGTACTCACTTCTGCCCAAAACACTTCTTCTCCTTGATGTAAATCTCCTAGTCTCTTCACAGCCACTGCCCTTCCATCGGCCAAAACACCCTTATACACAGCCCCGGAGCCTCCTCTGCCTAGCTCTTCCTTGAAACTTTTTGTTGATTTCTTGAGTTCAGCATAACTAAATCTCCTGAACTGACTTGATAATGCTTGATATCCTTCTTCCAGTGAAGACGGTACGTCCTGTCTTCTAAAGAGCAGCCACCAACCTGACGCAATGACGAAAACTTCAATTGCGCCAATTGCCAGTGCAAACCAGTAAAAATAGCTCCATCTCACTCTCTTAGCAGTGGTGTCATACATAGATGGAGATCCAATCACAATTTGAGATTTACTTAACTGGCATACAGGATTAGTGCTGTTTAGAATGGCAGGTTCTGATGCCTCCACACTCACTGGCAATTTTATATATATGATGCCTGGAAAATTTGGAGACTTGAAGCCATTAAAAAGTACACTTTTTGTGAAACAGAGCCCTTGACCTGTTAGCCTGTAGCTAAATCCTGAACACCGACAGTCACCCAGGCACAATTTCATACAAGCCTCTTTTGATATAGTCTTACTGTAGTTGAGGTCAAAACCATAGAAATCTGTATTTGGAACCCCAACGAATTTGACTTCCGTCAAGCTTGATAAACAAGTTCTATTAAACTTAGGCTTGCAACCTTTGCTCCAATCCCCTGGCTCAGTTGCCTCATACCCAGGTGGGCATGAGCACTTTGGCTCGGGTGTATAAACACAAATCCCATTTTTACCACAGACACCATGCACTTTACCTGGCTGCATAAGAGCTTGCCAAGAAATCATCCATGATCCCGTCACCTTGTTAAGACTATAAAGCCTGAGGTTTCCATCATAATCCATTGTCAACCTCCTTTTTATCCCGAAACCCATGTCTATAGCACTGAATTTCAACTCATCACTTGAAGAGAAACTGCCAAAATCATCTAAAACAGCTATTCTGCTACTGTTATACTTTGTTCTTCCATTTTGGAACACATCAAAATCGGGATCTGGCCAGTACACACTTGAAATTTCAGGCCCATCATATATCAACCTCAATACATTATCATTATCAAAATATAAACTAAAATACCCAGATGCATAAGTTCCATTTCCTACTCCAGAAATCAGCTTAGTGCTCTTTCTAAATACTTGACTAGGAAGGAGTGTATCAGTAGGATAATCAAAGCTTTGCCATAGGATTTTACCATGTCTGTCCTTGAGAACAAGATTTCCAGTATCCAGAAGCTCTGCTCTATCAGCACCAGTAGAGGTTGTGTTAGTCATCCAAATGACTGTGTCATCAACATCAGTTAAGACCATGGCGCCATTTCTCCGCAGAGAAACTCTGGAGCCCTGGCCGTTGACTGGTCTGTCACGGTTAGCTGTCCAAACAACAGTTTTGTCTCTAGAGTGTGTGAACCAGATTGAGAACAAATAAGCATTTCCACCGAGGCCATAAAAGCCACAACTGAATGTTTTGTCTGGGGAAGTCAACACGACTGTATTATCTTCACCAGATAGAGAAGAGCCCCTACGCAAGAAGTTTTGGCTTTCCGATGTTTGAAAACACAAGAGTAAAAATATAAGAACAGTGAGAAATGATGAAGAAATTGGATTCATGGAAACCTAGGGGATCAGCTTACAAAATTTGGATAGAAGTTTTAGTTGGTTAAAAGCTTTTCGCTGACCAAGTTTCCAAAGAAAAGACTGGTTCCGGGCTTTACCTGATTTTTCAATCAGAATATATTTTTTAATCATCGTCGTCATGGCAGTTTTGGCTACAGCCTCGACAAGTCATATCAACCCCAACACCATTATTTTGGGGCCACATTGGTTCGTAAAGCGAAGTCTTATGATAGTTTAAAAATATTTGGGTGTGAAAATTAACCAATTTCTGTCCTAAAGAGGAAACTTACAAGACGCTTCTGGAAGCCAACCTTAGCCTCCTATCTGATCAACGCTGAACACAATCGACGACTTTGCGTCGCATTGACCAAGATGGACAGAAACCCATTTTGATTTCAGTCAAATAAAACCATCCAAATAGAATTTTGTTATCCAATCACCATGGATCCAAGCAACTGACCAAATGAAGCACGATTTGAAGAAAGAATTTATAATTTGTCATTCTTTAATCAGAGAAATGAGAATATTCCAAAACCTACCTTTACAACAACCCAATCCAATTTCAAGTCACCAGAAAGAATATCTGTACAAATAAATACATTTTACAACGTAAAATAGGCCAACCCATGAGCAAAACAGGCACAAAAAAATTATAAGTTATGCTTGATCCTGGCATTTGAGAAGAGCTATTCTCTGAGATCTTGAATGCCCTTGTCGGTTATTAAGGATTTCGATGTAATTCCGGAGCCTATATCGGTCAGAGTTTGTAAGAGAAAAAGGTGGGTTGAGGATGAGAGACGGCGCTTCGACTAGAAGGAAGACTAACAATCGCACTGCTTTTGAATACAACAAAGTTGCACTTTCCATATCACCCATGAGCTCATCAACCTGACAAGATATGCAACAATTCAAGGAATTACTAGTGTACTTAATATCTATCAACTTTATTTAAAAACATTTTCAGGAGGTGCAGTAATGTGTTACAGATGACATAACTTTAATCCTGTTTCAGAATAACCAATTTGTACAACACCAAATGGAGAAAAATCAAAATACAAAACCTTACTTGATTCTAGCATCATATTAGAACATATCAACATTAACTGCAGAGCATACCTCACCACCAAATAGTAAAAGAAAACAGAATTAGTTTAATGAGGAAATGCACACAGATAATGGCAAATGGAAAATCTGCTGTTGAAAAACCAAGAGGTCTTAGGTTTAAACCTCGCTCACATGAGAGGGAAGGGAATTGGGTTCCGTCAGGCTAAATGAAAAAAAAAATGACAAATGGAACAAAATGCAAAGAATACTCACTCCCCCATGTCGGCCAAAAGCAAGGGCAGCTTGAAATATTGTCTCCATTGCATCTGGCATCTCTGTACTTCCTGCAAAGATGAAAATACAACATTACAGAATGAAAACATACACAAGCAACCTTTTTATCTTACATTTTGACAACATTAGGTACATACACATTTCCGGTCAGCAGGGATACCAGAAGGATTCATAGCCTCTGATATAAAGATGGCCAAAATTATTTGATAAATATATAATATTTTGGATATGAAGATAGTATCCTCATGAATACAGCTTCACAAAGTCTATGGATACATGGAGTTCAAACCAGAACCAGTCAGCACCAAGTGCCCCTTTTCTTGGCATGTAGAACTTTTAGCACTAACTAATGGATTCTCAAACTACTATTCTACACAGATAATAGGCAACCTCCAATAATAAAGATTACTCTCTATTTATCTAGTATCCTCTTTGTTAATGACTGTCCAGTATTTTCATATACATGAGACCCCAGAAAAGATATAATTACTATTCTGAATATTTATCACTACTGGCTTAAAATAAGAGGCAAAAAAAGAATGTTAGTTCCCAATGTATAGGAATCATACAGGCTTGTTAATCATGCAGCAATGCTAAAATATAAGAAAATGAGGTGGTTTATAAAACCATTTTAAATAGTTAAATAAACAAGGCCATACCAGGTTCAATGACCTTTGCAAGTTCCTCGGCATGCTCAACTTCCCGGAGAAATTCCTTCTCGATCTGAGAGGACATATCCTCGAGCCCTCGAGTACTAACACCAGGACAATCTTCTGTATCAGGTGTACCATGCTTCTTCCTGGAGCTCCTCAATCTAGTACTCTCTCCACTTGGACTTCCATCCATAGCTGAGGCAGCCTGCGTATGGCAGATATGCAATGCTTGCTTCCAAATTGCAAGAATCACAAGCTGGATAGAGAATCCTTCTAGATGCTTACCTGCCACAATCTATTCAGGAAAAAGTAAAAATTTAAACATTTGAAAAATAATCTCCCCAATAGACCACTAAAATTATGATCCACAATGCTTTATAGAGCTATGAAAATCTAAACTAGCACGTATGGCACACATGCAAACAGCAACCATCATTCATTCTGAGAGAATATAAAAGCTACTTGATCATGCCCGCTAACAAATTTATTCAGCCAACAGTAAGGATCAACTTCAATCTTTTACCATACTTTGACCAATGAAATCTAATTAGCTTATGCTTACATTGAACGGTTTCTGTCATGCTACAAAATGAACTGTTTTCCTTACATCTTATAGAGATACCAAGACATTGATATCCCATTCCCTCTGTAAGCTCACTATAGTATATAGTCTGCCCTTTAGATACAAAATACTAGAGTCTGTCAAACAATCATTTAAATGTCAAGACCAGCTGTTGCTGCTCTGGTGTAAGTATTTCAAAATTTGGACATCAATCAAACAGAGACAGGAAATAAATACTCTTGACTGGTTTTAGCACTAGGCCAAATTTGATCATGTTCCCAAAGAAAATATGTTTTGTGGTGCCCGCGCACGTGCACCCTGGGGGGAGGGCGCTTGGATGTGGACATTGGGGGAGAGAGGAAGGAAAGAAGATTCCCAATGTAGTATTGTGTTGTCATTTATCATCCATCAGACCCTGATGGACCTGTTCAATTACAAATGGGCATGCCATGGCTCACCTTTTCATTCACTAATTCTGTGATGGCACATGCACACCGCTTCAATGATTTTATCCTTGTCATGCAGTGAGTTGATGGCTGCTCCAGAGCATCTCCCATATCTGTAGATCCAAGAGAAGTCCCAGGAGCAGAACTCTGACTTTCCAAGCTTCCAATATGGCTGATCTTACTGTTTGTGGCACCAATGATTGGCACAGGGGCACTAGATGTAGTGCACTTAGGAACAGATATTAGGGGTCTCTCTGAAGTTCTTGGTATATGGGTTGGCTTGGAAACACTTGTTGAAGAAGACGATGTGTCCATAGGAGGTCCCGAAACAAGAACATAATCTTGATCAACTAAGTCGAGTGAATCCCCAACTGTCGAAGCCATAATGAGAACATTAAAACAAAAAAGTTTTGCCAGCACATGTTTGGTCACAGAAAATATATTTAGCAAAATGAAAAGAGGAACAGATTGGGATTGTTGATACCTTTTGATTGAGTGTTAGCCAATCTTTGGTCCAAGCATTTCGGAGGTTCATTCAGGTTTTCATCTGAAAGTTTATAGCTATCATGTCTAAGATTAGTATTATCCAATTTATTGCCATATCTAAGGTCCAGATTGTTTACAGCACTTGATGTTGCTTCCCTTCCATGTTTTGCATCAACAGAAAATCCATAAGTAGACTTCATTGAGGATCTCCTTTTTGAAAAGGAAGGGCTCCCCTCAGGACCACTGGAATCATCATCCAGAAAGAAAGGTAGACAATCATCTTGAGAACTTTCCACCACATCCCTCACAGATTTACTTTCATAAAAGGGAAAATCATCAGCTGATCTAGAAAACATCCTACTCCTGCAAGTAGTTTTCTGTCGTTTTAGAAATCAATAAGAATCTTCTATCAGTATCATAAAGATAGATAAGGTTGCCCAGTTTACCCAAAAACTTGATCTGGTTGCGTCTGAGAAAGGAATGGATGATTGAAAAATTCTTCAAATGTTAAGCGTTCCACTGAAAACACCAGGATAAGGAGAAGAGTCATCAATAAGGGATTATGCATTATTAGATGATTAAGCAAAAGCTACAAAGATTCCACCTAGAGATAAGAGTAATACTTATGACTATCTTGTATCATTCTGTTTATCACTTGTCTTGAGAAAATTGGTCAGTGCTTAACCTTTGCATCAGAAGCAAACTTAAATCGAATAGTTAGGAATCTAAATGATTCAGAAGCGACAAAAACTAGCATCACCATGAAAAGCATTCTCTTTTACTAATGACTCAAATGTCAACAAATCTTGTAAGCTTCATTCACAGGAAAGTTAATTAAATTAGGCACGCTGAAACATCATAGGAAGTTTAGCAGCCCAACTATGTTTATATGGGTGTGTTGCTACTTCTATTAAGCAGCCCTAACTCGGATCAAGGTATGGGAAACACAAAGTTTCATTTCAGATATTAGCACTTCAGACCAAACTTTGGCAATTGTAAATGAGTTAGTAATTTGAACTTTGAATAATTCTATATATTCATCCTGATGTTCAAAAATAACATAGGAAATAAAGTGGGGTTGTCTATCTCATCTCTAACACATTACACCATTTCATTGAATTGTTGATTAACAAACACAGAATGAATATTTAGCACCCGACTATGATCTATTTTTCTTCAGTCCTATTGTCACAGCATAAACATTTGCAAAATTATTTGAACACATTCATTTTCCAAATACACCTTTTCTCAGAACATTAGATCAGATAAGTCTCCAATTTAAACATACATCCATTACATACCTGGATTACGCCTTAACAATTTCTGGCATAAATCTTTGCAGTCAGCACTCAAGATTTTTGCATCTGGAGGAAAATGCAATTCAGTTGCTTTCACAATGTTCTGGAGCAACTGTACAACACAACAGAAATATAAGATAAGGTAAGGCAGCTGTAACAGCATAGAAACTCACTTATCACTCTAAGAAATCAATGAGAGAGAGAGAGAGAGAGAGAGAGGGAGAAAGATGAACTAAGAATACCTGTATTTGATTGCTTCCTGTAAATGGAGTTTTCCCAGTTACAAGCTGAAATAAAATAGCCCCAACGCTCCAGAGATCTGCCTGTCCATTTAGTCCAAGGTTAGACGTAGGCAATTCAAGCAAAAGAGCTAACAAATCAAAAAATTTCAACCATCACCTTTGCATCATATTTTTGAAGTTGCATAATCTCAGGAGCCATGTAAAGTGGTGAACCACACAAGGTTTCTGCAAGTCCTCTAGGTTGCAGAGATCTGCCAGAAGATTAAAATGAACTTTTATTCATAATTATCTATGGGAAGAAGCACAAGTGGGTGGGGCATGCCTGTATGTGAGACTGAACAAGCATGGATGAAGGAGAAAGGAGTAAATAAATAGCGAGTAACAGAAAGAGATGAATATAACAATATTATCAATAATACCTTGCAAATCCAAAGTCTGCAATCTTCAGAGCTGCATTGTCATCATCTGTGGAGAGAAGGAGATTCTGTTCCAAAATGAAACATATAAATAAAATGCTACACCTGAATTTTTTTTAATATTAAATGGACAGGTTTGATTGATATCAAAGGATATCCCATGTCAGCACCAAACTACTTAGCAATTCTCATTCTTTAGCCTTCTGCAATCTTTATTGAACTATATTATCATCATGGATAAAATTACAATGCTCGAAACAAATCATAGCTCTGGCTCAAACATACTATACCTGGGGCTTTAAGTCACGATGTATGAGATTATTATCACGAAGAACTTGTAAGCCAGCAGCTGCAAATGACAAAATTTCCAAACATCACTACAGGACTCAATCATCGAAAACGCAGCATAAACAACCAAAAAAGTCTCAGCACATGCCTAGCTGCTTCATGAAATGCTTTGCAGTTTCTTCGGGTACACATCCATGCCGTTGAATATACATAGATAGATCACCACCTTTGCAATACTCCAATATAAGATGCAACTTCCCAGGAACCTAGAGAATTTATAAGCTCACATTTTATTCATGTTCCAAAGCAATACATGCACAAGTCAACACCACTGAAGCTAAGCTAATTTTTTAGCTGCACAAGAAAATCAATGAACATAATAACTAATCTAATTAAGGTAAGGTAATTAATAAATTGACTAACCTCAATTATATCGTGTAATCGAATTATATGAGGATGGTTAATTCTCTTTAGAATAAAAATCTCTGACATAAGACTCTCTTGTAACTTCTTGTTGAGTCGACCCATGGCGATCTCCTTCATCGCCACTTCCGTTCCATGGACTCTGTGCCTCGCGTGCCATACAACCGAGAACGAACCCGACCCGATTTGCCGACCCACCAAGTAGTCTCCAACCACCCTGCCCCTCCCCGTCGCTTGCGACATAGAAAAAAATACTTTTTCAAAACCCTAATATCCGACCCGAATTAGCTCCGAATAGCGAAAAAGTAAACCCGGAGCTGAATTGTTGGATCCTTTGATAAATGAGACAAGAGACGGAGGGGGAGGGGAAATTAAGAAAGCTTTGTTTGAATTTATACCTGATTTTTTTGAATTTAATGAAATAAAAATTTAGTGTAATTAATGTGGGTTATTGAAAATAATTGAGGATTAGTAGTATTTTTGATTTGATTGCTTCTGTGTAGAGAGAGGGAAGCGTGGAGCTAGAAGTTAAAAAGGAGAAGACAGAGCAGATGTTAGCATGCGGCTGGTGCTACGGTGCACCGTTAGTGCCTTGTCCGGTTGTCGTAGCAACAACTCGATTGTTTGGTTCATTCTTGGCTTGCCATTGGTCAATTATATTTCTTGGCTTCGGTAGGTGATGGTGGAATGGGACCTAGTTCAATTATTGTTAGGATTTGGTACGTGTCATGAGATCAGTGGTTAAGAAATTTAAAGCACTTTTCGGCCTTTATTTGCTCCGATGCGCCCCTTTCTTTTTTGAATTTCGATTGCGGGATCCTAGATGGCTTCTTGATTTCTATTTTAAAAGGATTAAATATTGTTTTGTACTTTCGTGTAGTGCTGGTTTAATCATGATATAGTTAGTATTGGTATTAGGATATTCTATTTTGCTGATAAGGAAAAAATAAGATAAAATTATTAGTCTTTGTAATTACAAAAATAGTATGTCTATGATATAAGAGTAGATAGTCGTAAATGTGTATTATTTTCAATGTCAAGTAAATTTAAGGTAAAAGTTGATATTCAATAAGTGGGATTTAATCTCATCTAAATTTTAAAAAAAATTATAAAAATTATAAATAAATTTTACCATATTATAAATAAATTTTACCATGTATCATAATAATAATTATTTAATTATAAAAAATAAGGGACTAATTTAACATTGATACTTAAGTATCGATTCTTAATGAACGAAATCAAAAAAGAAGGAAAATACAAACTTTAATTCACAATTTTTTATTTTTTTAGTGTAATAAATTTTTTAAATCTTTTAACTCACTTCACACCAAAACAAATACACACATAAGAATGACTCATTAATTAAACAATATAATATGTGCAATTTTTTTTTCTCATTTTTCTTGTGGGGGCTGGCCAAGACCTCTATTTGTGGTGGTCGCCAAATGATGGCTAATTTTGTTAACACTGTTGTTACAATTTACGATTGGTGTTTTTTCAATTTTGTTAACATTGATGTTAAATTGAGCCTTTTTATTATTTTCTTTTATGAAATTACATGGTAGTTAAGGTGGCCATTTCGGTCCAGGTGTCACGTTTAAATAAGTTTTTTAACTGTATCTTGACAATTTATTTAATAATTGTGTCCAGAATTTGAATATTAAGGGCTTGTTCGGTTTTATTTCTAAATTTATATTTTCTGAAAATAAAAATAAAAATGAAAATGGTGTTTTACATTTTCAAATTTAAGTATGCAGCTAGTATCATTTTCTATATCATGTATTTTAAAACTAAAAACAGTAACATATGTTCGGTAGATACAGTTGAAAATAGTAAAAGTTGAGAATATGCATTCAGTAATACATTTTTCAAAAACAGTTTTTACTAAGCATTTAAGTTATGCTTATAGTTGAAAATAATTGTGACAATTATTGCATGCACAAATATACCATAATAATTAAAGCAAAAATATTATAAAAAATGACATGATGATAAAGTTTTCAAATTACCATTAATTAAAAAAAGAAGTTTTACATTGTCATTACTTTTGCACTATAATTAAGATATATATTACAACACCTGATTTAAACAAAATAATTATAAAAAATTATGTGATACACATTATGCATTACTTGTGTAATCATGTCATATAGAAACTGCAATCTTATCTCTTGTAGCATTCATCTTGGTGGCTCTTGCTGGAAATAAATCAATATTAGTAAGTGGCCTATTAGTATCTCATTATTCGTTGGTAACCAAATCTTGCACATCAAAGTCCCCAAACAACCTATCACTTGCATTTTCTTGTTGAATAAAATTATGTAAAACGCAACATACAATTGGAATTAAACGTTGCTTACATAAACTATAATTACGTTTATCCCTTAAAATTGAAAATCGCACTTTTAAAATACCAAAGTATCGCTCAATTACATTACGCAATGATGAATGTCTATAATTAAATAATTCTTGAGGACCTCTAGGTGCTCGGTCTAATCCTCTATAATCACGTAAATGATATCTCTCACCTCTATATGGTGTCAAAAATCCATTCATATTTATGTATCCAGAGTCCACAATGTAATAATATCCTAAAATATAGAAATAATAAAACATAACATAATTAAAAAATAAAGGCTAGAGATACTAACTCACACACACACACACACTTATATTCTTACCTTCTTCTGGACGTGGAAACCCATATTCTAGTCTATTTCAGACATCTATAAACATCCTTGACTCATTTGCAATACCTTCTCAACCCGCGTATACAAATGTGAATATCATGTCAAAAGAACACACACACATAATATTTTGAGTCACATAAGTCTTTCTATCTTGATACATCTTTTGTTTATGTTCTGGTGACCATGCAACAATATGAGTTCCATCAATTGCACTAATACACTTCTGTAAAAATATATAACAATTATTAATTTATTTACCAAATATTAATATCACATAAACATTAAAGTAACATGTATTAAATTTCTTATCTCAAAATGTGGGGAAAAAATTGGATTGTTTCTAATCTCTGGTGGCATCTCCCCTTGAGGTTTTGCTTATATAATGTGTTTTGCCAAGCAATAAATTACTTTTAACACACGCTTAAAATGTGTAAACACTATATTAACTGAACGTTGAAAACACTCAGATACAACCCGTATAATAGCGCCAGGAGACAATATATATAAGCACATTGCCACAGCCTCCTTAATACAAACATGTCTATCGTGGTCTAACAATTGTAAATGTTCAAGTGTATAACATAATTGAATGAAAACTTCTTCATCCATACAAAACATGTTATCCATCCTATTAGGATGGCTATTTAACAACTCTTGAACAAATTTAATTTCAGAAAATTGTCTCGTATAGCAATGTCTTTGAATAGCACTCTATTGTTTCTCATATATCTTTACAGCAATGACAACCTCTAAAACTTCTTCTTCAATATCTGTTAAACTTTCAATATCATCATCTCCATTGTTGTTGTTGTTCATATTTCTACTCCAATTAAAAAAAATCACAATTATATCTCAAGTATATCATAATTGAAATAAAAATAGTAATAATTTGAACATACAAATACGAATTTGTACACCATTTAGTAATATTGTATCAAATAAATAAATAAAACAATTACAAAGTTCAAGCCATAAAAATAAAATAAAGTCCAACACATAAATTTCAACCTATAAAAAAAAATAAAGTCCAATGCATAAATTTCAACTCATAAATATAAAATAAAATAAAGTTCAACAAATAAAAGTACTACAAGTTCAAAGTATAAAATGAACAAGTGCATAGTTCACAACCAACAACATTCAAGTTAAACACATTACATTTTAAAGAACATACTACAAACTAGTTAACCAATATCTTTTTTTATTTTCAAGCATGCATAGAAAAGCTTTCCTCTATTCAATATTGGGCACTAGCTTATCCATCAATTTGTTGTATGTATCTCCATCAACATCTCTCAATTTTTCCACAGTTTCGATATACTCTTCAATAGACCACTTTTCAACACATTGAGAAGTTAACTCCATACTTTTACATTTAACCATCTTCAATCTAGCATTCATTATTGAACTGGTCGTCATTTTAAAGTAATTGTCAAACTCATTCTTTTTGTTTTTTACCACACTCAATTGATTTTGCAATTGGCCGACGAGACCTTTTTTCTAGCTTACTCTTGGAAAGTGATTCCATTAAATCAACATCATCCTCAACATCAACATGAACTCCATGACTAAGAAAATTCTCTTCAATTCACAATCCTCATTGGAGGACAATGGAACTTGGTTAGAGGAAAAACATAAATGACCATAAGCTGTAGTGGTGTTGAATATCTCCCTTAGAGTTTGATAGTGCTCTAAACTTTTTTTACGATATGGCTTCACTCCAGACACTTTTTGTAGAAAAAAATAAGTATATATAAAAAAATAAAATATATTTTATTTCTATATGAAACTATACAATATAATCCAAAATTATAGATTTTACCTTACCATATTGAGCCCAAACAACTTCCAATGTTGTGACTGTATTTGAAATAGGATCCTTAGCAAACCCAATATGAGCTATTAAGTTAGAAAACTCTCAATGTTTTTTGAGCAACCTATTAAACTTAGACTTAAGTTGCCCTACAGTAAATCTTTTTTGGAATTGTTCAAATAACTCATCACTTATAGTGGTCCAAATTTTCTTAGTGAAACATGATGCTTGTAGATCACCTTTTTTAACATGGTTATGCATTATACAAATAAAAGCAGTTTCAGTCTGGCTAGACTAATCACCTTATCCTTACTATCAACATCATGTGGATCCATATCTTTTTACTAAATTTTTTTTAAAAAAAACATATATAAAATATTAATGAAATTAAAGAAACTACTTCTAAATATACATGGTTTAAAATTTTTGAAATTAATCAAATTCAATAATATAAAAGTGGATGACAGATAAGTGTTTGGAGAAAAAATGCTGAATTTTCCTAAATTATTTTCTTTTTTTAATAACACAAATTCATGTCAAAATAATGTTCTTAGAATGGTAGACAACAAACTTAATATGTGTTAACATATATGTTTCCATAATATTGATTTTGATGATAACAAACAAGATTAAGAATGATTAATCTTTTAAAGCTCAAATTATGTTTTATACATTTTAAATAAATCATTATTTTCATATTATAAAGGTTTTATATTTAATGGAAAAATGATTGTATGAAATTGGTTGTTTTTCAAGTTATGATTTAATTGAAAGAATTTTAAAAACTTTGAAATCAACAAGTATTGCTTGAAATCTTGGAGAAGGACTTACTTGAAAAGTGTCATAGCATTTTGGAATATATCATAATTTCAGAAAGTTTTGAGTTTAACAAAGTATTATTTGAAATTTCTGGAATTGGACCTATTTGTAAATTTTTATAATTTTTTGGGTCATAATATAGTTTATAAAAATTTAGGGTTAAACTGTGAATTTAAAAAATAATTTCACTGTAGCAATTACTATAGCACTGTAGCAATCACTGTAGCAAACGGCTAACCATTTATTTTAAAACGGCTAACCGATAACGTCTAGAAAGCTTGTTTTGTCCAGTTTTGTTAAAATGATGATTCTGGAACAAAACGGTAAACCGTTTACTGAAAACGGTTAACCGTTTATTTTAACCTTTAACTGTTTATTGAGAAAGCTTAAGCGAAATTTGTTTTGCAGGTTACTGGAAACTAACGGTGAACCGTTTACAGAAAACGGTTAACCGTTTATTTGAAATTTAGCCCAACGGTAACTTTGACCAGCGCAAACGGTTAACCGTTTACAGTTAACCTTTAACCGTTTTCGGGCTGACAAGTGCATAATGGCTAGTTTTTGAGCTCAAACTATATAAACTCAAAGCCAATTCATTTTTGGGGATCCAAGCAAGGAAAAACAAGATCACACAACATATATTGAGCTTCTATTTCGTAAATCATTTGTTGTATCATCATTGTTCTTCAATTTGTATATCCACTCTTAAAGAGAGATTGAGTGTTGTATTTTTCGTTTATCAAATTGTGAGATTACAAGTGTGGGAAACACTTGGGGTAAAGAGATTGGGGATATAATCTCTTGTTGTAAAGGTTTATTGACACCTTGAAGTAGGCTTGGCAAAATCCGGGTCCGGTCCGGGTTTTGGTGTTGCCCGGACCGGACCCGGATGAGAGAAATGAAAACCTGGACCCGGGTTAAAACCCGGTTTTCCAGGTACGGTCCGGGCTTGAGCCCGGCACCTTCCGGGTCCGGGTTTTGATCCGGGTTTTTAAAACCCGGATGTGATAATTTAAAAAGTTTTTTTTAATTTTTTTTAATTTTTTCTTTAATTTCTCTAACAATACAAATTTTAAAAAAGAAAATAATTAAATAAACTCATTCAATTTGAAATTTTAGAAAAGAAAATGGTCAAATACAAATATATAACACACTAACAATACAAATTTTGCACAAATGATAAATAAAAATTATTTCAATACTTTCTAATACCTAAATTCATCCAATTTCTAACTTAAATTCATTTAATTTATATATAAAATAAATAAATTAAATTCAACAACACAATAATCACACAATAAATTTAAATAACATCCAACATATTATAAATTCATAATTATATATTTATATATAATATATTTATTTTTAAAAAATTTACTAAAAAACCGGGTCCGGTCCGGGTTCCGGGTTTTTTTTTGTTGAACCCGGACCCGGACCCGGAAATACCCGGGTTTGGGAATTTCAAACCCGAACCCGGATTTATATACAAAACCCGGACCGGATTGACCGGGTCCGGTCCGGGTCCGGTCCGGGCGGGCTTTTTTGACAAGCCTACCTTGAAGTCAATTGTAAAAGCTTGAAGCCTTGGAAAGGCTTGGATAGTGAAATCCTCAAGCGAGTGAGCTTGGAGGCGTGGACGTAGGCGGGGATAGCCGAACCACGTAAAAATCCTTGCGTTCGTTTTCTCTTCCCTTACTCTTTTAATATTGTGCTTGATTGAATTTATTGTTGTTGAATTTATTAAGGCATTAGATTAAATTGTTGTGTGGAATTGTTAGGATAAGTTTTAAAATTCCAATTCACCCCTCTTGGGTTGCACACTTGTATTTCAATATGTGCATCGGCAACATGTTCATACATTTGGTAATAAAGAAACTGATCACAATCATGTGAATACAATAATTTACATTAGATTTAAGAATCTTTATAAAAACAACTAAGCCCACAGACATTAGCCAATAATAATTAAACATAACGGACAAATCAAACAACAAACACGTATCAAGCAACGGATACAAAGCAACAAAAAAGGGAAAGCTCAAATCAAGCAACAAACACAAAGCAACAACTAAAAATGTTAATACTAAATCATTCCCTTTTCTAATATATCTTAAAGAAGATACAAACATCTAATTTGCCTAAAAAACTAATTGAACATGATATAGGTCTAAGCTAAACAAAAAGAATCACACTCAAAATTTATTGAAATAGAAAAATTAAAGAATAATACCAGCGAGAGATGGGGCAAAGATAAAGCCAAGAGAGTGGTTGTAGTAAGTGAGCAGATTACAGCAGGCGATGTAGCAAATTACAGCAGGCGATGTAGCAGATTACAGCAAGAGCGCAAAGATGGAGCAAAGACGAAGCAAAGAAAACGGCTGCAATGGTCGAGATTGAGCAGCAGTAGCAACGGACACAAAGCAACAACTAATTTTAGGCACACAGAGAGACAGACCAGTGATGTTAGACAGAGTCAGAAAGAGATATGTGATGTAGATCTGGATAAAAAGGAAGAAGAGAGAGAGTCTTGTGCACAATTTATGGGTTGTGGTTGAAAGAGGAGTAATAGTCACGGGGAAGAGAGAGCTATAAACAAAAATAACGAGAGGGGAGAGGTGAGATAACTTTGGGAGATGTTGATAGAGAGTAATGAGGTCGGAGATGTTTGAGATTTGCTCTGGAATATGTTTTTTTGTTTAAACTGTAATTCGTTTCAGAACACCTTTAACACCTAAAGTTACATTTTATTTCACTTTTCTACTTCCGTTTGAAATTCATTAAGAAAATTAACGGAAACTTAAAAAAATAACCATTTTACCTCCCAAAATAAAAATTACAATTTCACCTTAAAATTTACTAAAAATAATCAGATTAAATATAATTATTTTTCCCACCAGTCAATAAAGAAATTAATTCTACAACCATCAAATGCATTTTTTTTAAATATGTATGTAATTAAAATGCTAAATTATAACAGTAGTATTAAAAATAGCTCAATCTCGCAAACCATCAATTGAATTTAAGATAAGTAGAGTTTTATTATTCATTGAGTTATAATCTTTAATAGTTAAGTTTTTTTGTACTTCATTGACGTACCAATAATGAAATTCATAATTAAATTTTGATTATTTTTGGCATATTTTAGAGTGAAATTGTAATTTTCGTTTTGGGGGCAAAATTGTCATTTTCAAGTTTCCGTTAGTTTTCTTAACGGATTCCAAACAAAAGTGAAAAAGTGAAATAAAATGTAACTTTAGGTGGATTCCAACTAAAAAAAAAAAGAAATTGTGTATTTTTGAAAAAGTTGAAAAAATGGGCAGACGATAGATATTTTCCCTTTATTATATGCCACAAACACCATTGATGTCTAGTCGTAAAAAAAATTCTCAAGTGTCTTGTGCATTACTTTATCTTTATCTGTAATGATATTAATAGGAGGGGAACTGGACATGCATGATAGTCATGCCTCAAATAACTACATAAATATTCTTGTATCCTTGTGTGAAATCAATCTGCATCCTAACAAATATAGAGAGGCCATGATGACTAACTCTAAAAAATGAAGTGAGTAACATGTTACTTATTGATGAGATATGTGGTGTCAAATATGATGACGTCTCTAAAATATTTATAACCTACCCTACTTCTCAAATATGCTCAAAATACATTTTTTAATCATTCTTGCTCATCCAAATCAATTCTTAAAAAAAAAAATCTTGGATTCTTTTTTTTTTAATTACTTCAAAATTGTCATAGTGTCTCATTCTCCAAGCTCTAATCACCTTACTTAATCAACAAGATTTCTAAAATATTTTTCTAAGAATGAGACATTTTCATGTCCACCAATTTCAACAATAATAGAATTAAAATTTTTAGAGAATGTTAATTTTTGTACAAATATTCATTTTAATACGCTTTTTTGCACTTGCACCAATTCTGTGATCGTAAGAGAAATATTTAGCTTGTTCATATTCAATCCATGAGTGTGCTAGAGATTTAAAATTTGAAGAACAAATTTTCTATCTTCATTTACACAACCTTTAATTTTAACATTATAACCATTTTTCACAATCGGTTTTGACTTCAATAAATTATTAGGTTCACTTTCTAACTTGCAGCTACGGCCACATGCAAATGTCATATATTTAACAATCTCATTACTCCATTTCTTAGTAGTTTGTACCTTCACAAGAAACCCTTCTTGTTTACTATAAGGCTTATAAAATACAAACACTTCCTCATTGCTATCAAATAACATTTTAAGAGTTGGCTCATATTTTTTCAATTGTACATCTTCAATTGCTCACTCATTTTCCAAATTTTCCATTTCTATGAAATATTAGCATGCGTATTAATAATGAGTTATTTCAAATTTTTATAAAATTTTTGTCTAGTGAAAGTTTAATCCATTAAATTTTTAACAATTTAAATTAAAAAAATTAAATCAGCTAAAACTTAAAATGAGCCAAGATTGAAGCATTACTCACTAAAAAGGCAACCTCAGGTGTAGAAATAATATGTTAGAATAATTAAATCGTTGTTTTGCATACAATATTTCAAGTTATCATACAAAAACTTATCATAAATCACAAAATTAAAACTTTTGTACAAAATTATCATATATCATAAATTATAAAATTTAAATTTTTATTTTAGATTATTTGAAACAAAATTGATTATGTATGAATGAGAGAGAGATCATTAAATGGGACCTTTGGTGATGACCTTGTCGGCGTGATGTGTCGGTGTGGTGGCAACAGTCATGTCATTGTACGTGATGCCGCATCAACGACTTTGATCGTCAATGTGTTATTTTTTTAAGTAACAAATCTTTTGTAAAGCAAAGGGAAAAATAGTGTTGTCGTCGTCAACAGTGTCGAGAACAATATTGAGATAAGATGCAGCTATGTTTGTGGTAGTGTTGAATGGTTCTATTATTCATGAGTGTGATGCAAAATGGCATGTGGGTGTATGAGAATGAGGATAAGGTACTAGATTTCCTGTCAATTTCCATATGAGCTTTTTAATTATTTTTAAAATTTTGTAATGCATAAAATAAAGAGAAAGAACGAGCCACAAAAAACGATCGCATGTGCTACTATTTCTATCGACGTCTGTTTAGCCATTTAATAACACTCCTTATAAAAAAAGAAAGGAAACGCTAGATTTTCATTCACTTTAAAAATTTAAAACATTTCTCGATCAGTTTAATTAAAAAACATCTAAATATTATTTAAAATCTGAAAAAAATATTAGATGATGACGAGTCAAAATAGTTTAATAAATGTGACACATTGTAATTTGTACATGACACCCGTGTCACCTCAAATCAACCCGAGTCCGCTATAAATCCGTGCCTAATAGAAATTGCCACCTCCTGTTGGAAGGGATGTCATATCATTTACATCAGATAAAATTCGATATATATAAAAATGAGGAAAAGCCTTACATAGCCGTCTGGGTGGTGTAGTTGGTTATCACGTTAGTCTCACACACTAAAGGTCCCCGGTTCGAACCCGGGCTCAGACAATATTTAATAATAATTATTAATTTTCATAATTTAACCGAAGATTCCTTCTTTTTCAAGAGGGCTACATTTCGTGGAAATTTCACGACTGTTCCTTGCCGTTAAGTCATTCCCTGGCTCGCTGCACAAGTCCCATTCAATTCAATTCTCTTCATCGACTCTCTCTTAATCTGCCTAGGGTTTCGCGCTTCATTTTATTTTGCACAAAATAAATCGTTTTCTAGGGTTTCGGAAGAGCGGAATATTATAATAATAATAACAATAGTAGTAATCAAGCGATGGATTGGGGAAACGTAACAGCAGAAGATCTTATCGACGCGCTTCGTGAAGTTGACTGGTCGTCGCCACCGCGTCCTCTCTCCGAGTTCTTCTCCAGGTTCACCGTTCCGAGATCCTCCGCCAAATGGAACAGCCGATTGAAATGCAATCTTTACTAGTAAGATCAATCGCCTGTTTCGTTGTCTTCTTCCCTTGTTCTTTGCTGTTTCTTTTTGTCCTTGTGATTGGATCGTTTGGTTTCGGAATTCTGATCGTCGTTTTACTGCCTCTGTTTGGTTGCCGAGAATGTTTGGGGAAAGGAAAATAATATGTTCAGTGATTTGACGGTTTTTGTTGTCTGTGTTCAAAAGTAGATGTAAACAACTCAATTAGGGTTGTGACAGGCGTTTGCTAATTGATGTAAAAATTGCTCTATTAGGTCATCTACTAATTCACACATAAGTGAACTGATTTTGGATGATTTCTGATCGCGAGTATGTAAAATCATTCTGTTGCTGAAATTCTCGTGCAGAAGAATTTGAAAAAATTAATCCACACTTATTCTATAGTTATATATATCAGGGAATGGGGGAAAAAATAAAGAAAGAAAGAAATTGTGACTTTATTTGTAGCCAGTTTGTATAATACTACTCATAACTAAATGCGGTATGAATATTAGCATATTTGAATGATGAATAACGCGTGGTTTAAGAATATTTCTTGTTGCTGCAATCAAAGAGATGGATGATTGCAAACTGTTGGATGAAAATTACACTTCTATGTTTGACTTAATAATTGATAAATGAGCTTTGCATGCTTTTGCAGCTACCGGACAAACTACTTTATCATGATTACTGTCATTCTTGGTGAGTGGACAAAATATCTTTGGTTCATCTTTCTTTGTTCGGTGCATGTGTGTACTTTGTTCTTAATATTTTCTTTTCAATTGTAGGGTTGGGTTTCCTAAGGAGACCTGTTGCTATTATTGCTGCTCTTTTGACAGCCCTTAGTATTGCATTTCTCAATGACAGGTAAGCTGTTTTATACCTACCATGTATGTGTGTGCATGCACCCACACACAGAGCATTTTAGTTCTGATTCTGGGTTAAGTAACATTGAAACAACTTGGTGAAATTTTTGGATTGTAAGAATATTTTCTAGTCATATCCATTTTTCTTACCCTTTTTAATCAAACGAACTTTTGCTGCCTAATTGGTCATTTGAGCTCTCTTGTTTAATAAACTGCCATAACTCTGCAAAACATTTGGATGTGGATGAATTATGTTTTCTGGATTATAAAGTCTACTTACAGTTCAAATTTTCAATTGAGCTGTCTCAAACTATTTTGTGACTATTGTTTCCTTTTGCGGGTTTGAAAACTCAGCAGAAATTGTCATTTAAATTTGGATTTTGTTTCAGTTGTGAAATCTGACAGGATTTATTATCCTGCTCAGGTTAATTGGATTATTAATTTATTTTTTAATTTGTGGATTCCCTCATTCAATTCAGTATAGTGTCTTCAGTTTCTACTAGGTGTCAGGCAGTTGGACTGTTTTGAGGTTTAATTTGATTCAGCCTGATTTGGAGTACAGCGAAATAGATGTGATCGTGGTAGCTGTTAAATATCAATTGTGGGAAACAAACTTGTGCTTTTAGCGGATGCTTTGGAGTATTGGCATGATGCCATCGCTCCTGATCTAGAGTAGAGGATCTAGAGTAGAGATAGCTTGAATTTATTAGCCTTTTACTTAAAATAAAAATATTGTGCGTTATTAATTCTTTTTGTAGTGTGTTTCTGTGGGTGTAGTTCTTAAGCTTAAGGTATAATAAGCCTTATTTTCCAGTCAGTAACCATGCTATAATCTTTAGCACATGGTTGTTGAGAATTCTTTCTACAGCTTTGCAGGTACTTTCAATGAGAAGGTGACAAGAACTGTGAGGCAATTTTCTCCACATCTAGCTGCAAAGATGAGGCCTCCTCTTACGTAAGTTTCTTTTTTGTTTATCATATTTCCCCTGGAGCATTTAGAATCACTAGCTTAATTACTGGAATTATTATTTCAGACCTGTTATTCGTGGGCGTCCATCAGCGAAAAGAGCAATCTATATATGTGGTCGGCCTCGTTGGGTGTTTGTCTTAATATTTTCTTGCGGTATATGAAACTTTTGAGTAGTTTTTTCTTTGAGTTACTGATGCAAATTAATCTAACTGGTGACATATTCAACTAATTGTTCTTCTTTTCCCCTTTTTTTTTGTAGTGAGTTTCATACTTTGGTATGTTTCCTGTGGTCTCTTGACTGTTCTATGGGCACTTGCTGTTGGACTTCTTGGTAGGTGTACCCCTTCCATTTTTCAAGTTTCTTCCCTTTCAGTTCTTTGTATGTTTTTTAGTTAATTTATTCTCTTTTCCTTGTTCTGTTTTACAGCCACTATCCTTCATGCAAGTTTTCGAACTCCCAACTTGAAAGCACGTCTGAATACATTCAGAGAGGAATTCCGTGCTGTTTGGCGCAATTATAGTGAGCTGTAGCTGATACGCCTCTGTAGGAAGTGAGTAAATCTGTTTTGCAAAATTTACTTTCATACTAGATTTGGGCTCATTAATGTTTTTTGCCTAGTGTCCACGTGTACGGCGCAAACACTCTTCTTATGTTGTCATATTGTCAACAGCTGCTGCGAATACAATCTGCTTATAGCTTGATCTGTAGTTTTATGCTATATTATTCTTGTTATTCTTTCTTGTTTTTAGCTATTAATGTGTTGTTCAATTTGATTATTTGTCTTTAATTGGATAGCTTAGTTTATTTTTCTATACTTTGGAGGTAATTGTTTACTCAGAGTGGAAAATATTAAAAATTTAACTGTTGGAAAATATTAAAAATTTACCCCTTCTATCTTGCTCATAATTATGCCTATTTTTCAATTTTTGTACTTTATATCAATTCATAATTTTAGTGGGCTTGCACAGTTGCTGTATAACACTAGCAGAGCTTAAGGCTTTTGTTTTAGACACTTTCTCCTTTTAGATGGGTTTTATTGCTGACAGGATGGAGTTTGATTCTTACCTGTTATGCATAATTAGCTTGTTTCAACTTCGCCGCTGTAGTAAAAACAAAGGAAAAAAAAAAGGCTGTGTCTATTTATTCCTTTTTCTATCCCTTTCATGCTGCTGGTAAATTCAGCCATTTCCCCAGCGTGAATTTCACTCAATCCATAAACACATGCAATCCCATCTCCAACTGAGACCACTCGACCAATCTCATCCACTTGAAAATTCGTATAAAAGTTGCTAATTTGACTTTTGAGTGCCGGGCACCGAAACGAGGTATTAATGGTGTTTTGTTGTAAATTTGTGGCTTTTATGTCTCTGCTATATTATTATTCTACTGAATAAGTATTATTCTTTTTAACTTTTTTATTGCCTCTACTTGTAATTTTGGGTTACGAATGATTAAATATGATAAGGTAATGATGTTCATGTGTATTAAGAAGAATAATGTTTTGGATACAAACTATGGTACAAATTCTTTTTTGTATATACGTATGTAGCTGTGTGGTATCATTGCCAGTGCCACATCCAGATTTTCAAGGAAGTAAAATGAAAAATAGATATTAGGAGATGACATATGGCAATGCATAAGCTGGACTTTTGGGCTCTCACTTGTTGGATACATTAGTAATATATTTTGCATGAACATTAATTTTTTGCCTCTATCTGTTATTGTAATAACAGCATTTGCGTTTTTGCAGGAACTGCCTTTTTCGTTGCGAGGTTCATACAGCCTGTTGTTCTGGAGTGGCCTTAATTGCTTCTTCTGTTTGCAATAAAATAATTGCATGTCTTGAATAGAATTCTCAGGTGAAGTTGCTAATTTTTGCTCCTAAAGGGTGTAAATTGTAAGGTCTGGTTTTTTGTAAAGAAAACTGTTTTCATTGATAATCAATATTGGAAGGAACTCTATAAAGGACCAAGTGGAAAAAAAGGTTTATATCTGAAGATTCTTAGAAATTCTGGGCAAGTTCTTATTGCCCCATCTAGATATTTTAGAATTTTACAATGCAGAACTGTTATGTATGCATGACTTCAATGACTTAATAGTGTAACCTTCTTGTTTCCTTGACCTTATATTACTCACGTGATTCCACGTAAAAATTTTTCTTATTGTTGCTGAAGTGTTTTATGTCTGCGCAATTGTAGTTATAATTGGTTGTTCATGGATCATTTTGTTAATATGGTGACACATTGAGAATGGCTCATGTTCTTGTATTTGTGTAATGGGGGCCTATTTTCCTACAAAGAAGCTCAACGAAGAGACATGGTTTTGGGTAACTAAAATGGTTGCTGCATTTCTGAGGTTATTAGAGTTCTGGTTGTTCATGGATCATTGTGTCAATATGGCGACACATTGAGATTGGCTCATGTGTTCATGTATATGTATAATGGGGGCTTGTTTTCTTACAAAGAAGCTCAGCGAAGAGACATGGTTTTGGGTAACTAAAATGGTTGCGATCGATGGTTAGAGCGCAAAGCAGGACCTTACCTTTGACCAAATCCAGAAAGGTGGGCGATTTCTGGTTGGGAGTATCAATCAAATTTGACTTGGGGATGTCAGGTAAGATATTCTATTGAGTCTACATATACTTCACGGCAGACGGCACACAAAACAATCGACATTTTGAGAGCGATAACTTGTGGGTCTTAAATCATAAATAAGTAAATAAAGCCGCCCTCGTGTCCACGACCCTGAATTGTTTGCCACATTATGTCAGGTCTACGTATGTGTGAAAGAAAAAATATTGAGCACAGCTAACGACTATGAGAGTGAAGAGGTTGCCGTGAAGCAACTTCTTTGGCATCTTTTGAATTCTCTGGTCCCAACCAGTTTGCTCATTATCGTGGGAAATGGGAAAGTTTCTCAATGAATCCTACATGAATTGATTTGTGCGCACTATCATCGGTATTTTCTCAAAATTTATTGTTAAAGCTCAATAAAGATTTCGGAGCAATTGCAATTAATGTACATGGTATGGCGGGTACCTCGTACCCCGAAAGGTCAAAAAAAAAAAAAAAAAAAAGAACGGTGGTGGCCAAAAAAATGAAATTCCAATCCAATTGGTGCAAGAGAGGAATAATTTCAAAAGGAAACTTTTTAGCTAACCTGGCTATAATATCTCTGTATTAAATTATTACAGGATACGATCATGAAAGAAAGTGTCTAGTGTGTGGATCACGTTGTGCACTAACATAAGAGAATTCTCCATCCCGTTTTGCTTTCTTCTCAATTACGGTTTGTGAGTGGCACTCCCCCACAAAAAATAAATTGATTATAAATTAATACATCTAAACATACCCTTAATGACCCTTCCCACCCCCCAACCCCAACGAAAAAGAAATCATCATCAACACGTATAAAAAGTAAAAAACTTTCCTGTAACTTTAAACGAAGAAGAGTTGGATGGAGAGCTTTAGCAACGGTAGCTGTTTAAATTCACAGGCTGGCCCATGTTAGTTCGACCTCTTTCAAGCTCAGTCCATGTGCAGTTGTGCACCACTATTCTCTCTTCAGCCCCTAACCAGCGTTAATTCATTTCTATTTCTCCAAAACAATATTTGCTAGCCTTAGCCATCCAAGGTTCTTCGACTGAGTACTTATTAGCTGTGCATGCAAATGACCTTGCTAGCTGCAGCGCTGAGACGATGACCAAAAGCGTCAAGAGTTGCAAAGACAGAAGCAAAAGGATCAAGAATATGGGGCAGTATCTGAACTGGGTAGAAGCTTTGGCCTCAGCAATGGGTTTTATGTTATTGATAGGGCTACTTTGCTGTTGCCTCAGCACCCAACCTCGCCAACATGGAGATATAAGCACCGGCACCAGTAGTTGCACTTGCGACGGCGGTTACGCCGGAGTTTGATCATCCGACTTCAACATTATTTGTTATATTCTTTTAGACAAAAGTACATGCCTATAGCTTTATTCTTTCTTCTTTTTGAGTTTTTCGTTCCTTTTTGTAATATTATTCTTCTGTTCTCTTTTCCTTTTCCATTCATTATTAGGTGGTTGGTATTGCAGACACTAACGTATAGAAAAAAGGGCATTCTATTTTTTGTGTGGAACAGCTAGAAAATCATCAATCAAGAATTCGATTTTGTGTTTAGAGGATTGCTCAGCAGAGTCAATATAATTTTACTATTAATAATCTATCTAATAAAAAATATATCTTTTTGAAGGAAAAAGATAACTGCATCCTTAAGATTTAAAGAAATGATCATATAAATTCCTAAGTTTTAAAATAATGATACTAAAGAGTCATTTTTCATCGTAATACTATTTGAATATAGTAATTAAAAAATTGACTTTAAAATTTTTAAGAAATAAAAAATATAATCTATCTAATAGACTATTAATAGTAAAATATTTAAATAAATTTAAGTACTTAAATTATTATATTTATTTTAATAATATATTTATATTTATTGTGGAGATTGTAAATAAATATTTGGGTTAAATATGTTTTACAGTTGAAAAAAGATCCCATTACTTATAATTTTTTTAAAATTGAAATTATTTTAAAATGTATACATTATTGCATTTATTTTAATAGTATACATCTATTTATTATAAAACATTAAAGTGCTTTTTTGGATTAATATGTCAAAGAGTATTATGATAAAAAAAAAAAGGATCTTGACATCCCTTTATGAAAACTTGTGAGATTTTTTTGATTATTTTCTCAAATCTTGAGAGTGTACATATCCTTTTTCTTATATTTTATTAATTAGTTTCAATAGGTGATTTGTATTTGAAATTCTTATATTTAATCAGATGCACTATTACAACATGTATAACGTGCGCAACAACATGCATAACATCGATCTTCTTAAAGTTGTTATCTAAGAATTTTACTTCATTAATTTCTTGCATTCTTTAACATCTATACATCTTTTGGAGGCTGTTTGGGATCTAAATTTCAGCTGGGATTTGAGAGTTGTGGTTGTACCAAATTAAAAGCAGGGTGCGACAAATAAAAGTGAAAACAAGTGGTCGAAGAAAACATTTAATGGAGCTCTATTATAAGTTTAGTTATTGTATATACTCCATCGAGGGATATCGCATAGCTAGCTACGAAATATTCCCTATAAGATCAGATATCTTGAAGGTTTTGTGGGAAAGATTATATATTTATATATTATAGCAAAAGTCACCCACCATTTCAATAAAACTCTTATAAAGATGAATTCCTATTCATCACTTGATATACAAACGCAGTTAGATTAAATGATCGATCTCGATCTAAGCTATGCTTCCAAACAAATGGGGAGACATATTGACCATAAATTTTCCCTGTGCTTCAGTAGTGGAAATAACTCGATTTCTCCCACAAAGTGGAACTTTTGAACTTCATACGTGTCTATCTTTTATAGATTTTTTTTTTGTCGTTTTACTCATCATTTCTCGCCTTCCCCTTCCAAGATCGGCCTTCCATGCATGACGAAATTATAGATATATCAAATTGAATCTATCGAACATTCTTCTGCTTTTGGGCAGTCCAAATTAGTTTAGTCCTCAAGCCCAATCTAACCATAGATAACATTTATTGGTCTGAACCTACCGCAGCTACCTGGCATCTACGCAACTATCAACACTTGGATCATGGACCCCAATTGTATCGCCCGACTTAATATAATCCAAAATTATCCTATAGAGCACTAGAGAAACTATATAGAGATTTATTTAGCCTGCTAACTAAGTTTTTATTTTTTATTTTAGTAAAACCTTCTTATTAGTGTATATAAATTTCTTCTTTAAGTTCTCCATGAAGATATATAGTTTTTATATCTAACTACTCTAAATGTAGGTCAAATGTAGCACATATTACCAAGATTATTCTAACTGTTATGAGTTAAACTACCGGGAAAAACATCTCGTTGAAGTTAATATTTTCTTTCTGAGCATATTATTTCACCACCAATTTTGTACGATACTGCTCCACTTGGTAATTGTCATCACGTTTGATCATGTAGACCCATTTGTTTCCAATAGATTTTCTTCCATGTGGTAGCGTACAAGTTCCCATATCTTATTCTTGTGTAGAGCTTCAATTTCTTCCGACATTGTTGTCATCCACAAAGTAACATTTGAGTTAGTTAAAACTTCATGGAAAGTTGATACCTCTCCATCCTCTATTAGAATACAGTATGTAATATTGATCTCTGTGACATACTCCCAGTACCACACTGGCGGTTGTTTCTATGAGTTGACTGACAAACTTCTGGAGACTCGAACTTGAACAAGAGAATCATATGTAATCAAGATAGGATATAAATTTAAAATAATCATGAAATGAAAATTCAAAATTACAACGTTGACGTCTTTGTCAGGAGTCCTCTTAAAAAAGGAGTTATTTCGTTTAAATAACTAAATTTAATAATTCAAAACAATTTCTTTTGTTGGACGAATTTTGACATATATGGATCGACAAAATAACTTTTATCCATACACCAAATACAAATTTTTATTCTTGATTCAATCAAAAGAATGGAAATAGTCCTTCTTTTTATTGTTCCTTTGAATACAATAACAAGTATTTCATTTTGGAATTAGAAGGCCTAGTATATTCCGATGTGTGATTTGATCGAAATTTTGATTTTACATATTAGAAATATGAAACTGTCATCCTAGGCAATCGAATTGGGATGCCCCGAACCTAACATGTCTCTTTGGAGGAATCACATGAAGCTCAGACCGATGGGTGTATTCAATACTCCCCCCAAAAAAGAAAAAGGGGAATTGGTCTATGGTCAATTCAGTAAAAAATAAACAAGAATTTCTAGTTGTACCTCATGAAAAAAAAATGAAATTATGTTCCTCAAGTAAGCAAATATGTCATGGTTGGATTCACACCAATTTGAAGATGTCAATCTAACTCTAGCTTTGTATCAACAAAACCCAATTCAAAATCAATTAAACCAAGATATATAAACAATTAACTCATCTCATCAACTAGCGCTTCAAACTAATAAATCATTTTTAAAAAAAAGAACATTTTCAAGAAAGGAAACAATATTGAGTTCAAATCTAGGGTTAATAGATTTTTTATTAAAAAAAAATTAAATGAATGAAGAAGAGATTTGTAAATTACCACAACCAAGCTTTCTCCTCTCTTGATGTCCATGTTGGTTGTGGGCTTTGACGGCGTGCTAGAGAGAGACGCAATTTCGAAAAAGGTGTGAACTTAAGTTGGGGTTTTAACAGCCAATCTATCTCAGCTTCACTACTCGGCAATGATGGCTGCTCTTGTGGGTCTTTGTCTTCATCTTCGTCTACAGCTGCAAGGACTATGAGGGCAGGGACCGTTTGGGTTTTCAAGGCTGCGAGAGCAAAAAAGGAGAGATGATTTAAAAAATTCTAACACTTTAAGCACATTTTTATACAATGTTGATAATGTATTAGATGTTGTAGTTATGATACAGGAAACGACACACTTTCATGTACTGTTAAGAATTAATTTTTTTTATATAGATAATGAATTTTTTTTCTAGATTTAGCATTATGCAATAGAATTAAAAATAATAAATAGATTTAAATTTATTTTTTTATGTTATTTAAAAAAATTGCTTGTGGTAGATAATGTATTATTTAAATTTAAATAAAAATAAATAAATGCGATACTTTGATAAATTTAATTATTATATAAAAACACTTTTTATTTAAAATCATTTGCTTTGCTAGTAGTACTTTTTTTTTAATGGACTTTGCAATTACATAGAAAAAAAATGGTAAATCAAACATTTATCAGTTATGGTAAAATATATCACTGTTGAATACAAATTACAACAAGCAAGAGAATGTTTTAGAATGTTGTTGCAGATTAGATTTTTAGCAACGTGCTTAAATTCAACGTTGTCATTTGGCTTATAAAATCCACCACAATTAGGGGTGGGCATTTTCGAGTTCAGGTCGGGTTCGGGTCAACCTGATTGGGTTTTGGGTTATTCGGGTTAGACTAAAATCAACCCGAATGTATGACCCAACTCGAAACGACCCGAACTATTCATAAATTCGGGTTGTGTTCGGGTTGGAATTAAAAATGGGTAGGATTGAGTTCGGGTCAATTCGGGTCAGTTCAGGTCAATTCGGGTCGAGTCAATTCGATTCAAATTCTGGTCAATTTGGGTCGGGTCAATTCGGGTCAAATTCGGTTAATACAAATTTGAGCTCTTTTTTTCCTATTATTGTTGTTTTTATGAAAGGTTTAAGATATTTTTCTTAATTGTAGTCATTTTTACTAATTTTCAACTGAAAAAAAGAAAAGAAAATGTTATTAATTTAAATGAATAAAGTTAAAATGCTATAATATGATTATATGCCTATTGGCTTGGACTTGGAGGGTAAAATTAGGACTATTATTTGCTCAATCAATAAAATCCAAAGTTCCAAACTTAATAAAAGTTAAAATTAATACAAACTTACAAAGTCTAAAGCACAATTTCTAAATATTAGTCTTTAAAAATTTGAAACACAAAGTCACAAAATTAAGTTATTTAGAAACATAAATCACAAAATTCAAAGTTCAGACATTAAAACTAAATAAGCTTTTTTGGTTCCTCCACCTTGGTTCCTCTATGGCTCCGTGTTCAAGTGCCGATTGCCTAGAAAAAATTGAGAAAATGTATAATAAATATTTTCCTTAAGTCACGTTCCAAATGAACAAACTCAATTCATATAAAAAATTGAGCAAATAAACCAAATTCATAAGATTACACATCAAACACAAATACAAATAATAAATCTAATTCATATCTTTAATTAAACTAAGGGGTGTTACAATCTTTCTAATTTCTATTATATCATATTATCATTATAAATTTATAATCACAAATAAATATATATGTTTACCAAATTTTTCAATACACACTTGATTATGTATTTATATTATATCATGCTTATTTTATGGGCATTCATCACCAAATCAAGTTAATAATAATACTAGACAATAATAACATTTTATGAACTTCAACTTGTCTAACTAAAACAATTACAAATTAGACTTAAAATTTAAAACTATAACAACTATAATTATATGAGCTTAAATTACAACCAAATACTAATAGTACTATAATATCAAATTATGAATAATAATATATATTAAAAGTTACCTTTCAAAAATCCATAACACCAATGTCGGCGCTCACCGCTTCCACTGTCGAAGCTTGCGATCTTATAAGTTCTATAAAATCCAAAAAAAAAATTAATATGTAGATGTTCTATATAAAGTTATAATGCATTTAAATATATTATGTATTTAATGTATGATAAAAAATTAAAAACATTACCTTCTTGTAATTCCATATGAAACATTTGCTCATTGATATCTTCTTGAAGGTTGTAGATGGGGTTGGCAAAAAGTTTAGACTGCAGCTAATTTTCAGTGCATATCAATGCCTCAACCATAGCCGGAGTTAAAGAACTCCTATACTCATCAATAATATGACGCCCGGTGCTAAAGGCAGACTCAGATGCCACTGTGGAAACAGGAACAACAAGGACATCTCTTGCAATTTTCTCAAGAATTGGATACCTCGATCCATTCACTCTCTACCAAAGCAAAACATTAAGTTTAAGATTGTTGGAATCTTCAACTGGGTCCTTCAAATACCTTTCCACCTCAGATACTACTCTTTTACTCTCATTCTGAATAGAAACCTTCCTGGCATATCTAAGGAAAGGGCGAGATACTTGAAAAGCGTCATTATATTCACCACCAGTAGCATCCACTAAATTAGCCTCAGTTGTAAAACATTGAGAAGAGCTTGTACCTCCATAGCTGCCACTAAGACCACTCTCACCATACATCGATGGTGTGAAACTACCGGAGAATGCACTATATGTATCATAAAAATCATTCAACAAGTCATTCACTGCTTTGGTCATTGTTCAACCATCAAACTATCATTGCCAAAAATGATCTCAAAAATATATTTAGCAAAATCCATTTTCGCTCGTGGATCAAGAATAGAAGCAATAATCAACATTTTGTTTATCTTTCCTGTGAACTCCCAATATTTGTCAAATTTTTCCCTCATACTATAAGCAATGGAAGATATCAAGGATCAGTACTTTCTTGCAGTGCAGTCAATGAACTCTCAATTAAGCCAACAGTATCATAACAAAGATTAGAAGTCACACTCAAAGAGGCAGAAAACAATAATGTGACATCATAAAATACCTTCAAAAACTTCACAATTCGTTCGGCACTCTCTAAGTCATCCGGTCCAAGTGGGCCCACCCTTCTAACATTATTTTCTTTCTCAACAAAGTATGCCTCATAAGGTTTATTCACTTCTGCCATTCTTTCAAATGCCGCTTGAAATTTCAGTGCAGTTATCAACATCAAATAAGTGGAATTCCACCTGGTAGGACAATCCAAAACAACAATTCCTTTTGGACAATTCAGCTACTCAGCACATTGTTTAAATGTCCCCAGCCTCATGCTGGAGGATCTCACGTACTTCACTACATTTCGAATAGCGGTAACACTAGCATGCAACTCTTCTAATCTTGAGACAACAATCAAATTCAAAATATGTGCATAACAACGCATATGCACATATTGTCCCGCCAACACAATTGCATCATCATTCCTTCAACTAAGCAACTGCATAGTAACATAACCAACATCAATATCATTTGCAGTGGCATTATCAACAGTTATTGCAAACAACCTCTTTATCCCCCAATCTTGTAGGCAAGCCACAATCTTTTTACCAATCGACTTCCCTCTATGATCTTTGATGGCGCTAAAACTAACAATCCTCCTATTCAAATACCAATCACTATTAGTAAAATGAGCTGTAATCACCATGTAGCTCATGTTTTGAACAGAAGTCCATAAATCAGTTGTAAGAGACACCCGCTGCTTGTTGTTGCAAATCAAACTCTTCAACATTGCCTTTTCCTCCAAAAATAACTCCATAACATCTTTACCAATTGTTCTTCGAGATGGCATAACAAACTGAGGGATAGCTACACTGCATAAATGCCTAAATCCTTTGTTGTCTACAAAACTGAGCGGCAACTCATCCATAATAATCATTTTAGTTACTGCCCTTCGACACGCGTCTTAACTCCATCCTTTACCCAAAACCAAATTACTTGCATTTTATTCGCCACCCTCGGATGTCAAATTTTCTTGACTTCCACTTTTTTATGCCCGAAATGTCTTGTATGCTTCACATGTCTTTATATGCCTTGTCATATTTGTAACCTCATCAAGCCTTGAATGACATTGATACTGCTTACCACAATAGTTGCACGTACATTTGTTTGGATTATCCTCGAGTAAAGTGAAATGATTCCATACTGCCGATCTTTTCTTCATTGTCGGTCTTTTCCGCTTCGCTTTTTCCTTTCCTCTATGGGTTCCTTCCATTTGTACGCTTTGGTCTTCATCGTCACTCATCGAATTCGAACTTGACTGTCCAAGCATCTGAATATTCAAAATAATAATTAATAATCATTAATTCAAAAATCAAAACACATAAATATTATTAACATAATCCATAAATAAAAATTAGTAATTTCAATTCAAGTTGTTCATGCTCCATAAACAAAAAGTAAGAAATTCATGATTAATTAATTAATTTATAATATCCAATTACCCATTCCCCATAATAACTAATATGATATTATTTGTCTATCTATATCTTATTTCTTATTATAAATTAAATCCTATAATTTCAAGTCCAGGTCACTTGTACTTCACAACTTAATGGATGATTAGCAAATAATAAAATATTAATTGAATTTATTAATTTGTTTAGGGTTGAAAGCTTGAAGCTACTACACAAGTACACATAATTACATAACATAAACACATTATAATTATAAAATATATACAACATAATACTTAATTTTAATATTTAATCTACCTAATGTGCTAATTTATTCATAAAAATCAATTATTAACTATTATTAACAATTATCAATTAATATTATTTCAATTATTAACTATTATTAACAATTATCAATTAATATTATTTCAATTATTAATAATTATCAATTATCAATTAACAAAACCCACCAATCAACAATTCCTTTTTATATATGAAAAAAATAATTTTTGATGAGCTCAATAATTAACAAAATTTTCTTGATTTTATTACTAATATTAATAAATACATAATTAGTTAATTACAACAATTAAATAATAAATAATTACTGAATTACATAATAAACTATTTAGCATATATAATTAATTAATTATATAGTGTATATAATATATATAGTTATATTATATACCGTGAATGATGAAAACTAAAAAGTTGAAAATCGGGTTTGAAAATGGGTTAGTACTTAGCAGCCAGCCTAGCCACTTAGGAAACAAACGCCAAACGGAGTCAAAAAGACAAAAAGCTTGAGCCTTGAAGCTCAAAAAGTTGAAAGTGGAAGGTGGAAATCGGAAGTTTCAAAATCGGGTTTGGGTGGAGAGGATTCGGCCTTCAAGCAGTAGATTGGTGGCCACGGCTCACGACTGGATGGACGGGATTTCACTTGGCAGCAGATCGCGGCTTCACTTGAGTTGGCAACAGGCAGCAGCAGATCGATGGGGATTCCGATAGCTCACGGCTCACGGCTCACGGCTCACGGCTCATGGCTGGTCGCGACTTCACTTAGCAACAATAGATCGTGATTTCTTCAGCAGTTGGCAGTAACAAATCCGTCTTGTGGTGGCTGGTTGGTGGTTGAAGACTTGCAGGTTGCAGCTGAACTTGTTTGTGTTAGGTTTAGTTGTTGAAGTTTGAACTTGTGGCTGACAGCGTGTGTGTGTGTGTTAGGTTTGCGAGTGAATTGTTGCGACTTGAGTGACTGTGCAGCGTGTGTGTGTGTGCTGTGTAGCTCGTGTGTGTTCTGCTATGTTTTGTTTTGTTTTATCATTCTCTGTGTGTGTTACTGTGTTGTGCAAGTGTGCAGCTTGTGACTTCCTTGTGTAGTTGTGTTGTGTGTGTAGCAGTGTGCCAACGTATGTGTGTGTCAGCCGTGTGGCTGTGTGCTGTGCAGCTTGTGAGTTGTGACAAGTTGTGTGTGTGTTGTGCAGCAACCGAGCAGCGTATGTGTGTGACTGACTTGTGTAGAGTGTAGTTGCTGTTGAGTGTTGACTGTGGCTAATTATAATGCATCTGAACTCTCACCGATTTAGAGCTGTTTTTACCTCTATTTATAATGCATCAATAATCTCGTCTTTAACTCTCTCTTTTTGTGCCTGAGTTTATAAGAAAAAATGAAACAATTGTAAAATCTAGCAGAGTAAAGAAGCAGTAAAGCACATATATAATACATATGACATTTTTTTTTAGAACCCAATCGGATATTCGGATCGGGTCGGGTTTGACCCGAACCAATCACAACCTGATCGAGTTTGAAAATTTCAAACCGATCGGGTTTAGGTCCCTACCCGATCCAACCTGAACCCAAAATTTATCGGGTCGGGTCGGGTCGGATCAGGTAAAATGCCCACCCCTAACCACAATCAACAGACTGTAGCAATAGTGTCTTTTGCAACACACCCTAAAGCATGCTGTTGAAGGTCAATTTTTTGCAACTTTTAACAACATTCGATCTTCGAATGTTGCTAAATGTCAGGTTTTACAACATGCATTACACGCACGTTGCTAAAGTACTGTTGTCGTATCTCTTTTTTTCTTGTAGTGATTTATTGCCAAAATTAGCTATTAGTTTAATCTATTTTTTTTTTCTTTGTCAAAATCGTGTGCCTCCATTTTTCTTCTTCAAACTTCTTTCTTCTTCTTCTTCCTTGGCGGCACCATTTCCTTCAACATTTGCTGCTTTTAGATATGGTGTCTAGATCCTGTAGCCACTTATTTTGACAAATATGCACATAAAAAGGTAAGCCGAGAGGTCTCAGGCACTCTCACAAAAACATAAGTAAAAAATGTAATTAATTTCTTTCCTGCATGCTCCGCAGAAGTGCTTTTGCATATAGATATGAAGGTCTAGGTAGGTTGGCACTTGGCACCATCTTTGTTAATCATTTCATACACAAACCGCTTAAATTCTTAGACTAATAATCTAGTTGAATGTACGTATATATTAATTCAATGCTCCTCTTATCTTGGCTTAGAATTAATCGTGGCACGAATGATCCAAGAGCCTTCCCAAAACCTAGAAGCTAGGCATTGAGACCAATAACACGGTCAGGAGACGCGTAATAGGACTTCTATGAATTAGTAAGTCAAGTCAACGACCTTAATTAATTAGAAAGTAATACTATTAAAGAGAATGATATTTTGTGTGTGTACGCGTGTGTATATATATCACATACGCAGATTATGTAAAATATCGATAAAACGAAAATAAAAGACTTCAATATTAATTAGATTTCTCCATGGGTAAGACTAAGAAGAAGGCAAATAAAAATGCAAACAAGAAAAAGCAAAACAGTTTCCTCGAATGCTTAATCAGCTGCTGCGGCGAGGGCGTCAAGTCCGGTGCTGATATTGCTGATGCTGCTGCTGCGAATCATCACGACCATGGTGGAGGAGGCGCCGGCTGTGGGGGCGGAGGTGGAGGTGGCGGCTGTGGAGGCGGAGGCGGAGGCTGTTGACGTGCTTGAACTCATCATATGTGGCTATGTGCATGATGCACTATCTCTCTACACTTTTTTTTTATAATTTTTTTCTGTCTCTCTTATTTTCATTATTGATTAATTTACGAGGGGCCTTTTCATTTTATTTCTTTGGTATTAATCAATAAATTCGTGGACTGAATTTGTTTTCGATTTTTTTTATTTGAATTCTTTGTATACTGTTTATGGCTTTTCTGCCATTGCCAGTATTCTGTTAATTTGTATTTACCAATTAAATATATTACCGATGGAATAAAAAGAAATGACCAAAATAAAATATGAGGGTGTCTTGTGAGATTTTACCAAATATAGGAGTTAAAGGAATATTTACCTCATATTATTAAACTCATGAGTCAGGACTATTATTATATATTTTGTTTTTCAAATTTGGAGATCCTTGTCATTTTTTTGTTTGTCTTATGCTTGAAGATATATAATATACCTCAAGAGAGAGCCAACGCCAACCCCCCTAACCCTAGCTGGAGTTAATAAAGGTTAGACTGATGACAAAATTTCCTTAAATTCTAAAATAATGACAAATTTGCTCCAAAAAGTTAGTGTTGAGGTGGGTCCATTGGTGGTGCATATCGTTCTCTTTTCACAAACAATGTACACGTTGCACGATGTAATTATTGTTAGGAAATCAGCACCCACAACATGTGCAAAATGGGGGAAAAAAATCACTAAAGACAAAAACTTCTAAATAAAAGCTACATAATTTCTTTTTAATTAATTTTGTGATCTTTGCTCTTTAATTTTTTCTTTTTTCCCAATCCTTATACATATATCATTCTTGTAAAATTAATTTCTACAAAATGTTTCCCTAAGAGTTTAATTGAGTGGTTTTCAGATAATTTTATTTAATTGATCACTCAAGATTGAATATTGAGAGTGTAAGAGGTTAAAAAATTAATTTAAAATTTACCCATTCCTTTATCATTAAAAAAGATAATTCAAAATAAAAAATATCCACAAACCATTAAAGAATAATTTTTTACTTTATTGTCATAGTTTTTAAGTGTTGATTTGATTTTTGTGCTCAATTATTGAAAGTTGAAATTGATAGTTATTATATATATATATAGCCGTTCGTTATTGTTATAAATGCATGCATACTAGCAAATTATTAAAAAGCAATAGATCGAATCTAAAATTCATATAGTGATTTTTTATTTCACAATATTTATCATCGTGAAAAAATAATAATCTTTTTTTAAATTTTTTTCATCAATTTAACATTTGTAATTTTCGGACATGCATGCAGATGCAGATCAAATATTGTTTTTTTTAAAGATTTTATCTAGAAGAAGATATGTATATCATGTGTGGGCAAAGCAGTATTACGAATTTTATATAAACAAATAATAAAAAATGAAAAATTATTTCTTTAATTGAAATTCATAGCCTTCGGATTCCAATAATTCCGTTCGTTAATTTTGTCTATACACTAATATTATCATTAATCTCTCTTATTGACGTCAAATGGAGTACACTCCGTTACCTTTCCTGATTAAATGATTTTCTTTTTCTTTTACTTCTCTCATAGTCACTGTAAAGATCAGGAAAAAAAATCAGCAAATGAATCATTAACATTAGATAACGATAAAAATGAAATATATCCGCCACATGATTTTTATAATCAGGGTCAAGAGACAAATCATTACTCGTTGTGTAAGATTCAACGCAATTCCAGTACGTGTCTTCTGTTTTCCGGAGGACCAGATCAATTTCAATCGTGACAGATCGGTTTCAAGTCAACATAAAGCTTCAATAATTCATTCGATGCAAGGACCAGATCAACTGCATTGCATTGAATTGGCATCAACTTATATCACAATATAATATTTGGTGTAATATAGACTTAAACAAATATTGTAGCATCTTATATAATAGTTAGTAATATTATATTAGCATCTATATTAAATTTATTTGACAAAAATTACAAATTATTCACTTGTGGCGACCATCGAGCATCACTGACTACTATAGCCACCTTTGACCGCTTTATTTCGGTATTGTTTAACCTTAAAATTTTATATTATTAGAATTTTCGTCATCAGAGCTATGTAAAATACAACTATCACAAGGGAAAAATTATAGATCGAATACCTCATATGTATTACAACTAATTAATATATGAATGACATGTGTAGTTTAATTTAATATAGTTATCACTTGTATGGTAATTTTTCAATTTAAATATACACATATCATAATATTATTTACTTATTATATGACTGATATAATACCTCACATATATTTTAAAATTTATCATCACAAGGACTAGAGCTTTCATTCATCATGTATATCTCTACAATAAAAATTTCTTTGACTACATGTGCAGACAATGACTATCTATCACTCATCCAATAAATTGATAATTAAATGTGTCACTCATTCGCATTGATTAGAATGTAAAGCACATTGGATCTTTAGCATCATTGGTTAAAAAAAAAAAAACTATTTGAATAGCAACAAGACAATAGGAAAACAGAAACTGTTATACTGTAATATGAACAATATTGTCGTTTTATATGCTACACTATTAATATTACTACAGCATGAAATATCTATTTATCTTTCTTCAAGTTGTCTTGCTGCTAATGAAATAGTAGTGCTCCCACCAAAAAAAAAAGCCGCGAACGTTTCCGCCTATCTTAATTCTTTCCTCTTCTGTCGCAACTTAACCCTTTCATGAGGGAAAAAAAAATGCAGATTCAAGAGTCAACTTCTCAGAAGAAAAAAGGTTCCTTCATAGATCATACTGTTGGGAAAAAATTAGGTTTTTAAATTTTTTTATAAAACCTTTTAAAGACCGCTCTCATATAATATATAAGAATTTGTATTCTAGAAATCGTACCTTGAAAATCCAAGTTGCTTTTTCCGCTGAAGTGATTTAGGCTCCTAGATCACGATCCGCCACCACCACTCTTGTTAGATCATGATCCATCACCACCACACTTGTTGGATCACGAACTGTCACCAATGATCTTTCAGGTTATGACTTAGGTTCGATCTGCACTTGACGTGTCGGCGCCTTTATCACTACCAAAGCAACTAGTACGAGAAAATTTTTCTCTCAACAATAGAGAGAAAAATCTTATTCTCAGATTTGTATGAAGTGACTTCTCTCTTTTCTTTAGAGAAAATAAGCCTTATATATTTCCTTTTTAGTGAAAACCCTAGACTCCAAATAATACCCTAAATTAAACTCACGTTTATTTTTCTTTTAATAAAGGACCCACCATGTAAAATAACATAAGGCCTCTTACACATAAGTGCACGGTGTCCGGGTAAACGAACCGACGGGACGTAGCCATTGGCCCTTCCTGTAGAGGATTGCCTGAAGAGTAACGGCAGCAAGTGATTGAGTTAGCTAATTAAATGGAGCCTCCTACTAAAAGATATAATTAGTCCAGTAGTGGTGCAGTCAATTAAATGAGTTAACCGGGGATCATTTGGGAACATACAATAGTGGCTACAATAATTAGGTATGCAATTAAACTAGCCCAATTATTTAATTCCAAATCTACTCCACTAAAAGATTGGAACTGACTTCTATAATTGTATGCTCGAATAATAATTCGTCCCAAGCCACATTGATTTCTTTACTGCACAATCCTTTGTACCACATCGTTAATTAAATTGATATCTCAATTGTCCAATCAATTTAATAACATCTTATTCCTTGATCCTTACTGGTTTTCTCTAATGATCATTTTCAACATACTAAATATGTTGACACACTCTAGCCAGAGAATTCTATGATCAAGTGCCGAAAACCTATTAAGAGACGTGTTGTACAAATTCTATATTGTTAATCTATCTCCAATACTCATAATTGCTCCCACCAAGATACCGGGTAATCTTGACCACAAGGATGTGTCGTACCCATTGGTAACTCAAATGGAATAACAATCACAATCATGAAATCATAGTTAACTCAAGATTAAGATTACAGTAAAATCAACGCCTATGAGATTTAATAACTCTGACAGTTATTACAAAGTTAATTAAATCTCATATGTGATCCAGTTAAATGTAGTCATACTACATCAATAAATTCATACATGATTAAGACAAATCATTCAATGAATTTAATACAGTTTACACCTAAATAAAGTGCCCAACTTTATTTATCAACTGCGAACTAAATTTATTTAATTATAAGATAACTTGTATTTATGTCTTCTGTGAATCCATATGGTGATCACATAAATACATATAATATGATTAAATGGACTTTAATACAAATATTGATGAAATCAAGATATTTGAATAAACACCTCATTAATTTTATTAATCAGAAAAAATGTTTATTATTATTAAATAAACACATATACTTTTAAAGAGCATATTTTTCCAACAATATCCTACTAGCTCTAAAAACATATTTGGCATCTCACGCATGCCCATGGATTCTAAGTACAAGTAAAAAGGTTTCCCAGGTATGGCTTTAGTAAAAGGATCTGCCAAGTTTTGCTGTGACGTAATCTGAGTAACCTCCACATCACCTCTCTGCACTATATCCCTTATAAGATGATACTTCCTCTCAATATGTTTTTGTTTCTTGTGGTTCCTTGGTTCCTTAGATTGAGCTACCACACCACCATTATCACAAAATAGTTTCAAGGGTGCAGTTACAACAGGTACCACCTCAAGATTTCGTAGGAACTTGCGGAGCCATATAGCTTCTTTTGCAGCTTCAGATGTAGCCACATATTTAGCTTTAGTTATTGAGTATGTGATATAAGATTGTTTCACACTCATCCAATTAATAGCTCCATTTCCTATTATAAACACATAGTCGGAAGTTGTTTTTCTAAAATCCTTATCTGACAAAAAATCAGTATAACCCACTAGTATAAGTTCATCACCAGAATACACAAGTATATAATTTTTAGTTTTTTTCAAATACTTTATAATATGCTTGACTGCAATCCAGTATTGAGGTCCAGGATTAAATTAATATCTACTCACCATCTATACCGCAAAACAGATGTCTGGCCTAGTGCAAAGTATGGCATCCATAAGACTTCCCACAGCTTCTGCATAGGGAACTCGTCTCATTCTCTCTATCTTTTCAGATGTTTTAGGTGATTGATCCTTAGAGAATGTAATTCCATGTCTGAATGGTAATAAACCAGTCTTGCAATTTTCCATGCTAAATCTAGCCAATATCTTGTCGATATAGACCGCTTGAGACAAGGCTGGAGTGTTATTCTTCTGGTCTCGTAGTAACTTGATGCCAAGAATATAACTTGTCTCTCCTAGGTCTTTCATATCAAATTGTTTTGCTAACCAAATCTTTATTGCAGTCAATACTCTTATATCGTTTCCAATCAGGAGAATATTGTCTACATAAAGAACTAGGGAGGCTATAACTTTCCTTGAATTTTCTTGTACACACATGGTTCATCACTGTTCTGAATGAATCCAAGCTATTTAATCGCTTGATCAAATCTGATGTTTCCATGACCGGGATGCTTGCTTCAATCCATAAATGGATCTCCGCAACTTACATACCATGTGTTCTTGGCCTTTTTGTGTAAATTCATCTGGTTGCTGTATGTAGATGTTTTCTTCAAAATGCCTATTGAGAAAGACAGTCTCGACATCCATTTGTCAAATTTCATAATCTAGCACTGCAGCAATGGAGAGCAGAATCCTGATGGATTTAAGCATAGCAACCAGAGAAAATGTTTTCCTCATAATCGATTCATTCTTTCTGAGTAAACCCTTCGGCCACTAATCTTACTTTAAATGTTTCCACCCTTCCGTTTACTCTTCTTTTTCTCTTGTAGATTCACTTGCACCCTATAAGTTATACCCAATTTGGTGCCTCTACAAGTTCCCAGACTTCATTAGAATACATAGATCCCATTTCTTGATTCATGGCCATTTTCAAAATTCAACATCTCTATCTATTAGAGCTTCGTTGTAGCTAGTGGGATCTTGTACATGTTCATCTGAGATAGCCGTATAGGTTTCTCTCAAAAGCATGTATCTCGCAGGTAACCTAGTTACCCTGCCACTATGACGAGGTTCTAAAAGTGATGGTTGTTCAGGGATAATCCTGTGTTGATCATCTGGTTGTTGCTGTTCTTCCTGCTCTGTAACAGGCATTGAAAGCTGAGCATCAACCTGATCACCTGACAGTTCTTCAAGTATTACCTTACTCTTATATTTGAAGTTATTCATATAGTCTTCCTCGAGGGAAGTGAAATGTGTGCTCACGATCACTTTCCTATCTTGAGGACTATAAAATAAACCTCCCCTTGTTCCTTTGGAATACCCCACAAACATACAAACCTCAGAACGTGAATCCATTTTGTCTGCCTTTGGTTTCAGCACATGTGCTGGTGATCCCCAAATATGGACATGTCGTAAACTTGGTTTGCGACCTAACCATAATTCTATTGGGGTTTTAGGCACTGACTTAGATGGAACTAAGTTCAAGAGGTAAACTGCAGTTTCCAGTGCTAGTCCCCAAAAAAAGATTGGTAATGACGAATAACTAAGCATAGATCTCACCATATCCAAAAGAGTTTTATTTCTTCTTTCAGCTACCCTATTTTGTTGTGGTGTTCCCGGGGCAGTCAATTGAGATATAATCCCATTTTCAACCAGATACTCTTTGAAATCTCCTAAGAGAAATTCACCATCTCGATCAGATCGAAGTTTCTTTATGTTCTTATCTAATTGCTTTTCTGTCTCAATCTTGTACTCTTTGAATTTCTCAAGAGCTTCAGACTTGTGACGCATCAGATAAACATAACCGTATCTTGAGTAATCATCAGTGAAAGTGATGAAATACTCATAATCTCCTCGAGCTTGTACATTGATTGGTCCACATACATCTGTATGTACCAATTCAAGTTGTACTGTTGCACGTACTCCTTTGGCTGAGAATGGCCTTTTGGTCATTTTCCCTTCTAAACAGGATTCACAGAGTGGCAATGATTCATTTTCTAATGGACTCAAGAGCCCATCTTTAATCATTCTCTGTATCCTATTTTGGTTTATATGACCCAAGCGTAAATGCCAGAGGTAACATTAATTGGAAGAAATTTTTCTTTTCTTAAATAGATGTGTATGTTCATCATTATTGATCACTATGTCATGCATAGAATGGATCATTAGACTTAAATGATATAAATTATCCTCCAATGTACCAGAACAAATAAGTCTCTTATTATGAAAAATAAAAACAGATGATCCAAAATTTATAGTGTACCCTTGCTTTGACAAACAAACTACTGAAATTAAATTCATCTTAATGTCTGGAACATAAAGACAATTATTTAAAACTAAAGTCTCATTATTAAAAGATAATAAAACAGATCCAGTCTTCACTGCTGACACGAATACTCTTGTCCCTAGCTGCAGCTTGACGCTTCCTTCACTTATTTTCCTGGTTTCCTGAAACCAATAAAGTGAATTACAAATATGATTAGTTGCTCCTGAATCCAACACCCAAGTGTCAATAGGATTCTGAACTAAACAGGCCTCAATTACAAAAAGATTTACCATACCTGATTTCACAATCTTAGGGCAATCTTTTTTCCAGTGACCTTTCAGTCCACATTTAAAGCATTTGCTTTTCAGCTTGCCATCTTGCTTGGTAGACGATTTCTTTTTCCCAGCTTTCTTCTTACCTTTGCCTTTTGGCTTAGGCCTAGAAGTTGAACTTTTTTCAGTAATATTTATGCTTCCCAGAGATTTCTCAGCACGATAGATCTCTTCAGCAAAATGGAGTTCGTTCATCAATTCAGTTAAGGTCATATTTCTTTTGTTCATGTTATAATTGACCTTAAACTCCTTGAATGTTTCCAGCAGAGATTTTAGCACCATGTCAATCTTTGAGTTATCATCAATTTGTGCTCCCTGAATCTCAACCTCATTCAAATAGTCCATCATTTTGAGGACATGATCACGAACTCTTGTGCCCTTCCCCATTTTACTGTTCATAATTCCTTTCAGCGCTGCTTGTCTCGCGGAGTGAGTACTCTGCCTGAACATCTGTTGGAGACTATCCATTATTTCAGTGACAGTCTCCAAGTTCTGATGTTTGGTCTACAGAATATTAGAAATCGAGGCTAAAATGTAGCACTTTGCCATTTCATTGGCCTTTTGCCATTTCTCATAAAGCCTCCTCTGATTTCTATGAGCATCATTCGCTGGAACTGGAGGGCATGGCTGGGTTAAGACATATTTATAATTTTCAGCAATCAGGACAATGAATATATTTCTTTTCCAATCTATATAGTTCTCTCCAGTAAGTTTGTTTTGACTCAAAATAATAGTAAGTGGGCTCAGGGAAGACATTTTCTGAAAAATAAAACATCCATGCATAAATAATTTGAAATAATATTCACAATAAATGACAAAAATGCAAAAAATTATAAATGCTTTTTAATTTATTTGTAACGATAATCTAGTACTGCTTTGACAAGCTATCCATTGGAGAAATCATGTCTACACTTACTAGACCCAATTATCCATTGGATTATTTACTTTCATGTAGAGACATGATAAATAATTCTCGTTATCATTTTGGGCCTAAATTTGTTAACAGAACTTCGTTGGGAAGGTTAATAACAAATTTTAGTTGAGTGTATAACCATTGTTTCAATCTAGATATTTTTCATATCAATAGTCACCGTTGGGGTGAACAATCGATTAAAAAAATTTCAATTTTATATTTGAAGAAGTTCATCAAATAAAATATCTAATATATATACCCTCCGAAGGGAGCATCACCGTATCATGAAGTCGAGTTATATATATAATTTTATTATTGAACTAACAATGGAGCCCGTGGAAAAATTATCTTGAATTTTCCCTCTCCCACTCAATATTTTAAAATTGGTTTTTCCTTTTTAAAATATACATATTGTTAATTGCATGCTTCCTATAATATTATCTAGATGAAATCCAATATTATTAAGCATAGGCAAATTACAAACAATATAACGAATTCATAATTAATGAATGACATGTATCATTATGCATAGAGTGTCACTTCCTATTCTATATGACATGTTATCATGGCATGTTATCATTCAAAACATAACATATAAAAAATTAAATAATCTTAATTCATAGCTTTCCTAATAATGAAAATACATTAACCCTAAGCCTAATCTTCATTAGACTTCTTGTCAATGTCCATCTTCCATAAATTATCTTTGTTAATAGACTAGGAGAAATTGGGTTTTCAAATTTATAATTGGTCCAATTTTAATTTTTAAAGGAAATAAATAAATAATTAAATTTTTTATTAAAATAAAACTTTTGGACCAAAAATAAATTTAATGTATTTAATTTTGTCTATGCATTTTTAATCCATTAAACTCAATTGAAATTGGGCCTAAAACTAGGATTCATTAAGCCCAAAATCGTTTTTTGGACTTAACTGCAAAACATTAAAACGTATATGCCCAAAGGAAAACTTATGAAACTATAGGGTCCTTCATGATAAAAACCATAAAACCTTAAAATCATATTTTTCTTTCCCTAGCTGCCATCTCCAAAACTGGCACCACCATTCATTATTTTTCCAGGCTAATTTCGCTGCCGCCGTCACGCCGGAAACGTACCAAAATGACGGAACCCCCGTCACCAGAAGCCGACCAACTCGCGCCCACTGATGGTTGCGCTGCTTGCAACGTTGCAGCCTGCGCTGCAGTTGTTGCCAGCAGCGCACGCTGCGCGTGCTGCTCGCGCACTGGTTCGTTGTTGTAGAATTTCCAGTCTTCGTTTCTGAAATTTCCGGTTTCCATGTTTCGATCTTATAATCCAATATTACTTTACAAATTTTCTAGGCCAATTTTGGCTTACAAAAATTCTATAACAATAAAATAAATCAAGAGGGAAACATGGTGATAAAAACCACCCCTCTTGTTACACATCCAAACGAAAAAAATACAGCAGAAAATCTAACCATGAATTAAGACAAATCATAACATGCTTTATTCATATATTTAAACAATTAATATATATCTGAATAAATTGTGCCACTCTAATACATAAATTTCAAGAATGATTTCATACGAAATTCTTATATATTAATATGAGATAGCTCTGATACCAATTGTTGGGGAAAAATCTGATTTTTAAATTTTTATAAAACTTATTAAGGACCGCTCTCATATAATATATAAGAATACGTAATATAGAAATCGTACCTTGAAAATCCAAGTTGCTTTTTCCGTTGAAGTGATTTAGGCTCCTAGATTACGATCCGCCACCACCACTCTTGTTAGATCACGATCCGTCACCACCACGCTTGTTGGATCACGAACTGTCACCAATGATCTTCCAGGTTATGACTCAAGTTCGATCTGCACTTGACGTGTAGGCGCCTTTATCACTATCAAAGCAACTAGCACGAGAAAATTTTTCTCTCAACAATAGAGAGAAAAATCTTATTCTCAAATTTGTATGAAGTGACTTCTCTATTTTCTTTAGAGAAAATAAGCCTTATATATTTTCCTTTTAGTGAAAACCTTAGACTCCGAATAATGCCCTAAATTAAACTCACGTTTCTTTTTCTTTTAATAAGGGATCACCATGTAAAATAACATAAGACCCCTTACACATAAGCTAATTAAATGGAGCCTCCCACTAAAAGATATAATTAGAATTTTGACCCAAATAGCTAGTTATCTTGCTTATTAGTCCAGTAGTGGTGCAGTCAATTAAATGAGCTAACCCGGTGATCATTTGGGAACATACAATAGTGGCTATAAGAATTAGGCCTGTAATTAAACTAGCCTAATTATTTAATTCCAAATCTACTCCACTAAAAGATTGGAACTGACTTCCATAATTGTATACTCGGATAATAATTCGTCCCAAGCCACATTGATTTCTTTACTGCACAATCCTTTGTACCACATCGTTAATTAAATTGATATCTCAATTGTCCAATCAATTTAATAACATCTTATCCCTTGATCCTTACTGGTTTTCTCTAATGATCAGTTTCAACATACTAAATATGTTGACATATTTTGGCCAGAGAATTCTATGATCAAGTGCCGAAAACCTATCAAGAGATGTGTTGTACAAATTTTATATTGTTAATCTATAACTGCAATACTCATAATTGCTCCTACCAAGATACCGGGTAATCTTGACCACAAGGATATGTCGTGCCCAGTGGTAACTCAAATGGAATAACAATCACAATCATGAAATCATAATTAACTCAAAATTAAGATTACAATAAAATCAACGCCTATGAGATTTAATAAGTCTGACAGTTATTACAAAGTTAATTAAATCTCATATGTGATCCAGTTCAATGTAGTCATACTACATCAATAAATTCATACATGATTAAGACAAATCATTCAATGAATTTATTACAGTTTACACCTAAATAAAGTGCCCAACTTTATTTATCAACTGCGAACTAAATGTATTTAATCATAAGATAACTTGTATTTATGTTTTTTGTGAATCCACATGGTGATCACATAAATACATATAATATGATTAAATGGACTTTAATACAAATATTAATGCAATCAAGATATTTGAATAAATACCTCATTAATTTTATTAATCAGAAAAAATATTTATTATTATTAAATAAACACATATGCTTTTAAAGAGCATATTTTCCCAACACATAGTTGCTTATATGATTACTTTTCCAACTTCGTTGCACTGGTTGACTTAGTTCAGGAACCTTATAAATTCTGACTTGTAAAAGTAACATGCGCAAAATGAAGTTGAATAGGAGTCTCTGCTAAGACTTCTTTGAATTGATTAGTCAAACTGTTTAATTATCAAATCAAAAGTAAAAATTTTCAATTTCAACTAAAAATACTCTTAATTTTATACTAATTAATATCCATTAGATTTGAATTGAATCAATGAATGAGATTAATTGAAATTAAATCTTCAAGATCTTTTAATATTCTCTCTCCATGTGGTTCCCACTTAAAATTATTATTAAATCTTCAAGATATTTTAATATTCTCTCTTCATACGGTCCCTACTTAAAATTATTCTCACTCTTTTATTTTTTCCATTCCTTCACGTGATGTGCTCTCTCTCTCTCTCTCTTCTCTTCTCTTGTTCTTTTTAACCTATGACTTTTTGTTTGCTTTTTTCTTTCTTTCTCAGTCATAAAAAGTCTTAACTCTCTCCAGCAAAAATTATTTACTCTCTCCAACTTTTAACTCTACAAATCTTTCTTTCACTTTTTTTTCTCTCTCCACATACTATTTGAAAGCACAAAATTATTAATTTTAACTAGCGGAACTAGCCCCCCAGCAAAACAGTCATCAAACTCAAGTTTAACAAAAAATTATTGTGAAAAAGGATGTTTATTGGCAATGACATGACATTAGAAGTTTTTCTTCAAATCTCAAGTCTAGATCTCATTGGTATAAATATTTACCATATATTATGAATAAAAATATTATAATCTTAAGTACATGAAAAAAATATGTGCAAATGAGAATATGATCTCTACTCTATATTATGAATAAAAATAAAGAAAGAGAAAATAATAGCAATTTTGGGCAAACAAATAGAAACCTTGCCTTATGCTACTTAAAATTAATAGTATTACGTCATAATTAATTTGAGAATTTGCTTTAAGTGGTCCATAAAATAAGTTCAAAATGACTTAATAAGACAAAATTACAGAGACTTCTTTAACCAATGAAACAAGTTGGTTGCTTCAATATTCCTCGTCAATGATTTTGGTGCCCAACTCTTTGAGTCCTCCTGGAAGGATTTCAACAACAATGCTATGCAAAACTGACAATAAAAGAAAATAAGAGGGGAAACGAATGAAAACAACAACGAAGAAAAATAAGTAGCATCAATGGTCTGCAGAATACAACTTAAGCCTATAGCTTGAGGCAATCGCTATGCACAATAAAACTCAAATCACCTATACAAGTGAAGAACTAAAAATTGAAGAAGTTGGCTATTAAACAGATAAATTTCAATGAACATAATCAATCAAAGTCTAAGCATACTTACAACAATCCTCTTCATGATTATATTGATATCAATTTAACTCATTTCTTCATTTCGTAGTATTTCTGCAAATAATTAAAAATAAACTTTTTAGAGAGATCTTTAATATTGAAAGGTAATTATCACAAGATTTTATTTACAATTTACTTGGATTTGATATTTCAATGCTTTTTCTACTTGGATTTAAAGGACAAATACGCTTATAATGTCCAAGTTTGCTGCATAAATTGCACTTCCGCTTTTTCTTGCCAAGAGCCAACTCAATACCACTTTTGATTCTGCCAGTGCTGTTAACATCTTTCTTCCGACCCTTGGTTTGTGAAATATTTGGATCCAAAAGTAATGGTTGAGATGAACTAATGCTAAAGCAAGGATCATCTTTATGTTGGCAAACAGTGGCTAGTTGGTTTGAAACTAACAACTTTTTTGCTAGCTCGTTTATACCATCCATGTAAATCAAGTATGCCTCATTTAAAGGTGCAGCATCACATGCTAGTTTAGTAGCTTGGTGGCACATATGGCTTAGTCTCAAAGCCTCTAATTCTTCTTTACCATCACTTTTAAAAAAATCTCTCAAATCAATCTTTTTATATTTATTTGCCTCTTGTCTCCATCTTGGAAGAATAAAATGATTCGGCAGCTTATCAATGTCTAAACGAACAAACACTTTCAGCATATGTCTGCAAAGTATTCCAACGAACTCAAATTTTTTACAATCACAAGTACCCTCATAAGTTTGCGGATTTAACTTCACCATAAACTCTTTAGATTTTCCAAACTTTGTTCTCACTAGGTACTTGAGAAATTCAGCATCACATCCATTTTCTTCAACTTTGTATCGATTAACTTGGCTCCATTCATCCTTGAATTTATTAAAAACATTTCTAGTATACAATTGGGATGCATGTTTCAAAAGAAATTCTTCATCATTGACAATTCGATTTTTGTGTTCTGATTCAAAATCTTCATCACTTTCTTTTCAATAATCTTTTTCAATGCTTCTTCATATTTCACAACAAACTCTCTAAGATTTGTCGAGAATGTTACAAAGCCATCAAAGAATGAATTAATGCCCTCACTTCGTCTTGTAGTTTTCATTCCAGTAAAAAAAAATACTACGATTATAAACAGGTGCCCAAGAAGCACGTATTTCATATAGATGATTTAGCCATTCATTATCTTCCAATTTATATTCTATAATCAAACTCTTCCAAGTTTCTTCGAATTCCTCTACTTTGTAAGTTACATTTTTCAATCCGATCTTGAATCTTGACTTCTTGAAGTACACATGTGACGACTTCTCGGCAAACTTCTTCTTAATATGCCAAAGGCATAATCGATGGTGAGTATTTGGAAAAACCGTCACAATTGCTCTTTTCATTGCCAAGTCTTGGTCAGTAATGATAGAAACTGGAGGACGTCCTCCCATAGCTTCAAGCCATGTCTCAAAAAGCCACTAAAATGTTACCTCTGTTTCATCTTGTAGAAGTACACAACCGAATTGTATTGACTATAAGTGGTGGTTCACTCATGTGAATGGTGCAAATGGTGTATTGTACTTGTTTGTTCTATAAGTTGTGTCAAATGAAACTACATCCCCAACACAGTGATACGCCAACTGCGATCGAGCATCTACCTAAAAAAAATTGCTTGCTTGCCCATTTTCATCACATTGGATTGCATAAAAAAATTGAGGCTTCTCAGCTTGCTTTTTCTTGAAATATATAAGGACTGATTGAGCATCCCCTCCATCCAATTGCTTATAACACACATTCCTTAAGTGATTCTAGCAATCTATATGCCCATTTGTGAACCTCCTAGAATTGAACTCACTTTTGCAATAGGCAAATTTTCTCTAATAAAAGCTTCAGTCAAATTCTTAGCAACTTTAGGCATGTGTTTGTTTGACTTCATCTTTATTCTTCTAGTAGGAGTAGCTACTTTATGATTGTGAGAGTCCCTGCAAATCGTAATCTTCCACTTGTTTGACCATTTGTCATACATAACCCACATACTAGCTTCACACCCACATTTGACTATTGAACAGTTTCTACTTTTTTTTTTGTATTTACCTCACTTGCATCTTTTTCATAGTGTTCTTCCATAAAATTAGGCCTATCAATCTTTGGCACATGCTTCCCTTGATGGGCACAATTAAATTGTCCACTAGTCACCTCATTGCAGCCTACTCTACTCTTGGAAGAAGATCGAGTTCGAATCCAAAACCCCTCCTGTCTACCGTAATCTTCATAGTAGTTTCTAGCTTGCTCTAATGTTTCAAAAAGCATCCCCACATATGGTGCCTCTAACTGTTCAAGATTGTTTTCAACCTCTTCGCAATTGTTTCCCTGTAATGTGTCAAACAATTGAAAGGAAAATAAATAATGTATAAAAAGATAAAAATATTGAAAAAATTACGAATTAGAAAAGTTAGGTAAAATTAATTGTAAAAAATAAATAAATAATTATAAAACTATGACACATACCAAATATTCATTATTTTCAGGCATCTTCACGAAGAGTTGTGGAGTTAAAAGTTGGAGAGAGTAAAGAATTTTTGCTAGAGAGAGTTAAGACTTTTTATGATTGAGGAAGAAAGAAAAAAGCAAATGAAAAGTCATAGGTTAAAAAGAACAAGAGAAGAGAAGAGAGAGAGGACATCATGTGAAGGAAGGGAAAATAAACAGTGAGAAAAATTTTAGGTGGGGACCACATGGAGGGAGAGAATATTAAAACATCTTGAAGATTTAATTTCAATTAATCTCATCCATTGATTCAATTTAAATCTAATGGATATTAATTAGTGTAAAATTACGAGTATTTTTAGGGGGCTACTGATCCATCCCCTATATATATATATAGTCAGAGAGAGGAATGGACAATTATTTATTATTGTAAGGGACCTACTACATTAATCTTAACCCTTAATTATTTCTAATCTAATAGTTATAAAATTGTGTCTAGTTCAAAAAAATCATTTATACCCCTTAGTTTTTTATTAATTTAGTAAAATAATAGAGTTTTTATTTTATTTTCATATATATCCTTAACTTAATTACCTTTATATTTTCATCAATTTAGTATAACAATAGAGTTTTTATTTTATATTCAAATACATCCCCAACTAATTACCCTTATTTTTGCATCAATTTAGTATAACAATAGGGTTTCTATATTATATTCAAATAGGTCTCTAACTAATTCCCTTATATTTTCATCAATTTAGTATAATAATAAAGTTTTTATTTTATATTTAAATATGTCCCTAATTCAACTACCCTTATGTTTTCATCAATTTTTTACAACAATAGAGTTTTTATTTTATTTATAAATATGTCCCTAATTCAATTATATTATTTTCAATTGAATTTAGTTTATTATTGAAACCTTGACTAATAATACTTTTACAATTTGAAAGGATAGAAAAGTTTTTAATTATTTAATTTATTAAGTCTGGTAATTTGGTACTTCACTTCAAACATAAAAGTTTTACTTGCAATTTTTAATTGATTGTAATTTCATGTATTGATCTATTTTAATTTAAAATTCTTAATTAATTTTTTAATCCTTATATAATTACATGTTATTATGGGTTGTAATGTCAAATTCTGTAATTGAAAAATATTATTTTCATATTTGAGTTGTCTTTTATTTTCTATTCATTTTTTATAATTATTTTCATATATAGTACATATTTAGAGGGATAAGGTTTTTAGTGTTCCTCCTTATTTAATGTACTTATTTTTACATATAAATTTTTATGTTTCCTTCAAAATATAAATTTTAAAATTTGCCCGGGGTAATTTTAAGCCCTGGGTCCGCCCCTGATTACATATGTTTGTATATCGATTTATACCCTCAACATTGTATATCATTACGTTCTTTGGCAGCTAGATCAAAATCTTAGTTAATTAACTAAATTATGGGTTGTTTTGGGATGTCTAGGCGTAAGAATAAGCCGAATAAATATGCAACAATAACTGCTGATCACAAAGATGGAAGTAGCAAAAAGAAAAGTTGTTTCGTGGAATGTTTATTGAGCTGAATACAGTCCACAACTGAATCAGTAACAGCGGCCGCTTTTTCATGATCATGCTGGAGGGACAGGCGGAGGCTGAAGGCAGCCCGAAGCTGTTCTTGTTCATGAACGCATACATGATAATTGTCATAAATTTCTATTGATCTAGTTTTATTGTTATAACATATTAACATTATTTATTTTTGTAGTTTTTTTTTCTTAATTTAATGGATTATCCTTTTATTTCTATCTATCTTGTTGTTTTTGCATTGACGACTTTTTAAGAACTTCCCCCATCACCTTTTTCTTTTCTATTTTTAAGTAAATAATGTGTGGTTTTTTTTTTTTAATGATCCCCATGATCCTTCTACGATAGATATTAAATAGTTGTTATAATATATAATTTGTACCATCGGTGCTAGTTAGTTTGCTAAAATCTCTCGAGTGAAATAAGTGGTCTAGGCTTCTAGACTCACTAAGAGGAGACAGAATTGAATATCATTTATTGATAGGTCTTGTAAAATCAACACATTGCTACATGAATGACAAATCATATTAAAATCAACCAACGCTTGCGCGTAACAAGTGAAAAAAAATATTGATATTCATCATCTAATAAATAAGTAATGGGATCCCTTCACATCACTTCATCACTTTATACTCTCTTATGATCCACCATATGATATGATTGACATTCGGATCCCTCAATTTTTAATAATTATTAAATAATTCATCCATTTGTATTAATTAAAATAGATATACCTAGCTTAAACTGTGTCAGTATAAAATTTGTAAATGATGCTTTTAGCAATAGATTTTGACTAGAAAATTTTTGCATTTCTCTGCATATTTCAATTGAGGGGAAAAGAAAAATTCATTTGCCTTTCATAGCCTCAATTCTTAAATATTAATTAACTTTCTATTAAAGCTATCTTAATCAATACTGGAAGTGAATATGCTGTATACTTCTTGAAACCAATGTATGGTCTCATTGTCAGAAGTAGTCAGCTCGCTTCGCCATGAAACAGTATAATAACATATATCCTCCATTTTTTATTTTGAACCGTTAAGAGCACATTTTATTTGAAACTCGTAAAGTACGCGTAAGCTTGCATTGAGGTCGAAGGTTGAAGTTTTGAAGGAGTTGACTTTTCATCAGTCGTAACAGTATGTATATGTAGCCAGCTATATATAAGCAATAAGCGAGCCATAGCTAGAGATATAGAGAACTGGGACAAAAAATGGAAATTTAATTATAATGGAACCTTGGCTAGCTCCAATCATAGCATTTTTTGTTTTCTTTTCTTGTTTTTTCTTTTCTGTTATAATCACGATTTGCTGTCGGTATCAGCAGGGAACGTACGGTGGTACATTCGGTGGCGGAGATGTTCGTATTGACGTAGGCACCGGTGACGACGGTGGTGGTGGAGGCGACTTTGGAGGAGGTGATGGAGGCTACGATGCTGGAGGAGGAGGTTTTGGCGGTGACGGAGGAGGTGGTGTTGGCGGTGGCGGAGGAGGTGGTTTTGGCGGTCGTGGGGGTGGTGGGAGTTTCGATAGTGGTGGTGCTGGAGGAGGCGGTGGCGGAGGGTGACGTGGCGGTTGACTCAGCAGTATTAAACCCTAGTGTTGTTTACTGGCAACTATGTTCATAATTTTACGACGTGTATATAGAGTTTAAGAAAAATGCTAAAGAGATTAAAGGCTGATAATACACGTTAATGTTAATCAATTATTTTATTATTTTCTTCTAAAACCACATGGTTTATATATAATTCATTTTGTCAGTTTTTTTTTTTACATACTAGTGCTTTCCTATGTATAAGAATATTTAATTTACGAGAGTAATAATTATTTTCTTACTTTTGTTATCATGTAACATATGCAGGATTATTATTTTATCATTTATTTTCATTGTTTATTCAAATTCAACTTTATCTAAAGGAAAATAATAATTAAACTAAAGGACAATAAAATAAAGACAGAAACGACAGCGTGTTGCCGCATTTAGTGACTTATAACTTGCTTCTCCTTGGACCCACAGAGAGGACAAGAGAGATAATAATTGTTTCTGTCTTATTTTATTTTCTCTCAATCTAAATAGCAGGCTTCTTATCTAAAAAGATTGAAAACGTACAAGCCAAAACAGCAAATATAAAATCATTTGACTTTGACCTTTAAAATCAGCCTATGACAAACCAAGATGAAAGAGTAGGGATGACAATGGAGAGGGGAGGGGAGCGATCTCTCTGTATTTATCTTTGATATTTTGTGTATGTCTCTGTTCCCGTCAGAATTACTTGAGAGAATCTACATCTCCTCTCCGAATAATAACAGGGGATCCCCGAGGGTCCCCGATCCCTAAATAACTAATACATTTTTTTTTATTTTCGATTTTGAGTTAATCATATTAAAATAAAAAATTTAAATAAAAATAAAGTTCGAAAATATATCTTACATTAATATCTATTACAAAAGTCACATACATTAAATTAATAAATAACGCAATATGCAAGGGATACAAACTTCTTTTACAAACTATCACGAACAAATTAATAGTCTAATACAAAATTGTTACAAATAAAATCGAATTTAGATTCAAAATTAACTTCTTCAATGGTGGCATGGACACTTTATAAATGTGGACTATTCCCTTTACAACACCATAGTTAAATCGGAGCAAATCAAGAGCAAATCTTAGATTAGATTAGATTAGATATTAAAATTGTGATTCGCTGCAGGCAATTACAACATCTAAAAATAAATAAAAAATATATTTAAGTTTAAAATATTTAAAGAATATTAAAATTAAAAAAAATATTGGGCTAATAGAATCTACTCGGTCTTTTTAATATCCTAAATAAAAATTTAAGACTTTAATTAGTTAATTAGGCCTAAAATTTTAATAATATAAATATTTTGATCTTTTTATTTTTACCAATATTTAATTTAAAATTTATAATTTATTTACTAGTAATTTTAAAAAATTAAAAATTAAAAATTAAAAATTAAAATGGGGAAATGGGTAGGAGATGGGAATTACACCTCATCCCCGTCCCCTCCCCGAATAAGAAATTAGGTAAAAAAATTTCCTCGTCCCTTCCCCGAATAAGAAATTGGGTATAAAATTATCCTCATACCCTCCCCGAATGGAGAAAATCCTCAAGGATACCCATCTCGTGGAAATTTTTGTCATCCCTATGAAAGAGTCATAATTTATGTGTACCGGCTGCTATATGTGCAATACAACTTTAATTGTACAAACAAATGTTATTCAACTTCAATTTTATTTGAGATTCATGGCCTTCAGTCTTATTCCACATACATATCCTCATATTGCTGGATATGTAAAATATTTTTTACGGACAATATTTAAGATGGGTTCATTAAAATTCAATTATGCCGCCAAACTATGCAAATTAAAATGAAAATTGATTTTTTTTTTCGATTTCTGATAAATTCTTACACATCAATGAGGTTTAGAAGAACTTAATAAATTAACCTTTATGATTGTCACGATGAAGAGACAAATCTTGACTGATTGTGATTCAACGCAATTCCAATCGCAAAATTTAATTTTTTCACCATATATAGAGATATAATTTGGCTGATATCGATCTAACAAACACCTGTTAATTAATTTGTCCCACTCTCATTATTTTGTACGTATCTTCTGATATTTGCAGAACCTGGTCAATTTCAATGGTGATTAACCAGTTCAAATCAACGGAGCCTCAATTACTGACTGTGATGATAGTCTTTACGATCAGGAATAGGTCCACACGCGTAATCTGCGATAGCAAATCAAAGCATTTATAGGAAAAATAATTTAGCCAATAGTAGCGAACCAGCCTAATTTCCTTTAACGTAATCAACTAGATATACCGAATTGCAATCTTTCTACATTTACAACAAAATTAGGGAGGCATACAAATATTCTTTGGAAAGAAAATTCAAGACATGAATCGGATTGAATTGTCAAATGTGCCATACTATAAATTAAAGCTAAGTTATAGATAATGATATACATGTTAAATCGTTGATATATGAGCGCTAATCAAGATGGAAATTTGGAAAATCATAATCATAGTTTGGTTTTCGGTAGCTGCTGTGTTTATTCTTGTGGGTTGCTACTTTCGTCGTGGCAGGGTTGGATTTACTAGCCCCGGAAGTAGGTTCGGTGGTGGTGGTCATCATCATCATCATGGCGTTGGTGGCATTGGCGGTGGCACTTTTGACGGAGGTGCTTTTGGTGGTGGAGGGGGTTGTGTCGGCGGCGGAGGAGGAGCAGGAGGAACTGGTGGAGGAGCAAGTGCCTGTTGAATGTTGACCAATTGATATTAACTTGTGTTAAGAGTCGGAATATGATTTTTAATTTTCTTTGCATTTAGTTTTAATAGTTTCAATAATGCTAGAGTCACGAATATTTCGAACAAATGTTGCATGTATTTTACGAATGTAGGTATTATATAAGACCCCCTTTTTTTCCAAGTGCAAGCCATAATTCTCTTTTTAAATTAGAAAATTTGGTTATGTAGTTTGATTAGTTAGTGTTGCTATTGTGGATGCATTATATACATCAAGAATGATCTTATTGAAGGCATCAATATACTCTGTTATTGAACCACTCTCTTGCATCTCTAAAGTATAGGTTTTTTTTTTTTTTAACACATTCTATTTGTCAAATACTTTTTTGATATACAAGTCTTCAAGCTCTTTTCAGAGACCAGTAGCTATTTCTGTTCACCAAATTCTCCAAGGACTCCATCATTAAGATTGGGAATTATGGTCTGTGCGCTCTATCCAGGATTACTTCCCTTTCTTCTTCTTTGACTTGGCTTGCCTTTTTGGTGTCTCCAATAGCTTCAAGTCCTTAATAGACTACAAAGCCCTCATCTTCACTCCATAGATGGTAGCTTTTCTTTTAAGCTATAAAACTTGCAAACCAAAATTTAATGGCTAAGTAATGATCACATAATTGACAATGTCCATGAAAATGCAGTAAGTGTATTATTTTTCTTTGTACGATAGTCTTTTTTGTCTTTATAATCCGTCAACTTATTATGCTCGTTGTTAAATCAGGCATTCTGAAATTGGCTTGTAGCGTACTATTTATCTTCATAGATAAGTTATTCCCTTATCAATGCTATCCTTTAATTTTCAACTATTATTGTGTTAAATTAATATCTTATTGACTCCCTTATTAACCAAAAGGAATAAGAGAATAATTAGATTAACAAATAGGAGATCCAGACATTGAATGAATACCCTTTTTCCTCTTAATGCACCTAATAAAAGATAAAGAAAGGGTTAATATAAGCATTGAAATATCCCTTATTTTTTTCCTTCTTTTCTTCAAGTGGAACGAAGAGACATAAAATCATACCAATCCCTAAATGTCTTTCTTTATATACTAGAAAGAAAATCAAGAGAAAGAAAAAGAGGTTACTTTCAATAACTCAATGTGACTATCAAACAAAGATTTAAGCCCAAAGGACAACCAAAGATAATCATTGCCAAAATTAATTGAATAACAACAGACGATAAGGGAGTTGGGAACTCCTCCTCACCAATTAAGTTACTCCAAAGACTACTCAAAACCAAAGATTACAAAAGAGTCACTCTTGGACCGTGCTAACAAAAAGGTGAAACCGAGGCTATGTCAAATCTTCGGAAAACCAATGGATCTTCAAGAGTTAGAATTGTACATATTAATAGCACTCAACACGGGCCACTCACAATAAAAAAAAAAAAGGAATAATACGGAAGATCCCAACTTAGAAAGAGAGGAATCCTAGCAAAAGGGCCTATGGTAGCACGACAATGTCCCCCGAGTCATAGACAAGCTCCGCATATCGACAGTCCATACAATATAAAAGATGCACAAATTAGTGCTCCAGGGCTTACTGATCGAGTGATTCTTGTGCTTGTCTTGTTATGCAAGTACCTTGAGTTAAAACGGACTTTCACCGAACACCTTAATCTAAGAATCAACTATCTTCCAACATGTTTACTGTTAACCTAAAGTGTTTGGGTAGAAACAGAAAGATTGTAGTAAAACGCCACGACTGATTGTAGTATAATATCTTTATTAATTTTATTAAATTATTATTTAAACATCATATTTATTATACGTTATCAATATTTATAGCATTTTTTTTTACAACAGCTGCAATGTTTAAGTTACAATAGCTTAATACCAAACATGATCTAAGTATGTGTTTTATGCTTATTTAGTGTGACTTTAAATCTTCACTCTTCTTGTTTCAAGATTTTGTTCATCTTGCTCTTTTATGACATCCATAACAATTTTTCTATCTACTCTTAACATTAACTTTCTGTGGTAGTGTAGTTCCTATAAACCTCAAATTCGATCCAACACTCCTCCTAAATACCCATACTGTTACCACTTTCACAAGAAGTAAAACAATAATTAATTAGTTATAAGATTTATTTTCTCTACTCCCATAACCAATGGGACTGGAGATTTGAATCCTTCACTTTTATGTATAGTGCAATTCATTATGTGCAGTGCAATCGAAGTTTAAATTTGCAAAGGTTAAAGAACTAAACAAATACAAAGAGCGTGTATAAAATGCGTAGCTACCGATCGCATTTCTTTTTCTTGAATATATACAACCTAACTTGCCTTGCCCTACAAGACAGCTTTGTTTCCTTCGCGACTGTGATATTAATCTAATGGTTACAATTCATCTAATCTAACGGCCGCCAGTGCCTGCAGTAGTATACCACCTGTCCATTGTCTCCATATAAATTCTTATCTTCAATCCACTCTAGACAGTTCTTGAGAAGCTGCTGAGTCATCCTTCCAACTCATCTTTTTTCGTTTGTAAGTTGCTGCCAAGTCAGCCCAACCTGATGACTTGTCATCACACTAGAGCTGATGTTCATACTGTAATTTTAAAATGCCCTCTCCTGTGAAGGGACTCGAGGGCGCGAACGAACGGAAGTTGATTCCTTTTTGAGAGCATAGGCAAATAAGCACAATAAGCATAGTTCATGAAATACATTAAGAAGCAGCACTCGAGAGAGAATCCTTGTTACTCTATTACTCAGGATGATACTCTTGAGAGCAAGCGCATAATTATGTAGTATGGTGTATTAGAGCTGTGCATGGAGAGAGATATTAGCTCATATCATTCACTCATACACTAAATGTGGCTTAGTCATATAAGAAAATGACAATGAAGGCTCTTTCTGTGAGTCATTTAAAATCTCAGGCAACAACATACAAAAAAGAAAAAGGAGAAACGCTAAGTTTGATCTGAATAAGTAGGTGGGATTCCTCTTTCTGAACCTTCAAAATACAGTTTTTTCAACTTTAGAAATTGAAACGACTTCAATTAAATATTGGCAATGCATATTGTTGAAAACAATCTGTTGAGCACATGCACTATTTAAATATTTGCAGGATCCCTGTAATTGGAGTTTCTTGAGACCAAAAAAGAAAACAGAAGAGGCGTCTTAACTGGTTAGTTCTGTAACTTCTGTTTGTGAAAAAAAAGTCAAGCGGGTGATAGATGCAAAACAATTAGTACACATTCACGAGATGAAACGTACCGCTACAACTTCTTTAGAGGAGCCATATTCCTACTTGCCGCTTTCACCATTTGTGCAATTATCTTGTTGCTCATCATTTGCATCCCTGAATATCATCCCTGAATATAAGGCTGGTATAAAGACCAAGAGAATTCACGACCTCAATTCTCGTACGAGCTTCGTTTTGGTATGGTGGCGGCTGGTGTCCTTGAACATTCTGCAGTAGCTTCTGCTGCTGCCACTGGTGGTTGCGGTGAAGGTAACGGTGGTTACTAATTTCAGCTTCTGTTTATTTACTAGTTCACGATATTTAGCTTCCGGTCTAATTCTTATGTTCGTTTCTAAATCATTTAAGTCACTTTAATAATATCACTTTTCTCTTTCTTTTTCTAATTTCCCAGTTAATCGACCTCCATACTTGTGATGTGGTGATGATTATTTACTACTAGTCTGGTGCAATAAATTGATGTTCATGTTAAATGTCCCTGTCCTTCCATTCCAATTTTTATGCCACCCAGTCAAATTTCACAGAGTAACTTCAGAGCTGAAATATTCTGGGTTGTTGCAGAGATTCAGAACTCAACCAAGGATCGGAAGTCCTCTGTTGTTGACTTAATACCAAGGTGTTGGGACCAAAGGGCACAGAACCTAAAAAAAATGTCAAAAAAAAGGAACAAATTTACTAACAAAATATTTACCCAGTTGACCTAGCATTTACAGTCGTTTTACATGGATCTAGAAATTGTTTGAACTAAACAAATCAAGATTCCAACACGATTAAAAACTCAAGAAAGCTTTTAGATTGATGATAGGCTCAATATGTCAAAATTACAGCCGATAAAAAGCAATAGTCTAGAACCGAATGCACCCACAATGAGGGTGACATACTGTTGCTAGTATTACTCTGCGTAACTTTTACGTCCCGAAGCTACGATCACCCGCATCTCCAAGCCCAGGAACTATAAACCTGAAACGGCCCATTCAACACAGATTTGAATCAATTGAACAAAAGCATCTGTTATTAATATTCATGTTTCTAAATTTAAAAGTAGACACAATGATCTACATGATGATTATCAAAAATACTACTAACCCTTTGTCATTGACAGTGGGATCAATAATTCCGGTGTACACATGAAGCCTGAAAAACAAAATACCAAATACAAAAGGCTTTAGCAATGTCCGACTCTCAGACTGAAATTTGAGCATGAAATTATTGTTACCCAGGGAAATTCTCGCTGAGCTTTTGGAGGGCTGGAGGAGCAGCTACAGCAGATATCTGTGACAGTGCAATATCTTGAGTGGTATGATGAAAAAAAGAAAATAATAAATACTAATCATTACTAGTGACATTATAACTCAATGGAGGTCGTCATCTTATAAATTCAAACCACCATGTTGACAGGGCAGCCTGATTTTTCCCAATGCAAAAGTTGGCCCAGAAAGACTACTAATGCTTAAAAACCTTCTAGACAACTGGGATCTAATCTATCAGAAGCAATGGAAACAAATCACTTAGAATCATAGCTATTTAGTAACGTTAATTATATATAAGGGATTTTCTATTGAAGGCTCTTGATCCCCACTTTGCATCACAGCAAAATATGCAAACTTCAGTGGATCTTAAAAAACCACTAACAGAACAGGGAAATTGTTATAAGAAATCATAGACTATAATAATTCATGAAAAGACCACTACATCCCTACAAAACTGGCATATATTATAACTACTTTTTTGTATTAATTATAACACTTTCCTCACACGGCACATCCCTAATAACTTGCTGATGTAAAACTGCATCTACATAAAAGCTTTAATAGAAAATAACAAAGAATGCCCAAATATTTATTTACCAGTTTAATTTGCTTGTTCTCCACCCCACGTTCCTTTACAAGGTTGACAGCTGCCACAACTGTACCACCTGAAATTAATTATCAGAAAAATCAATTTATGCTGGTGGAAAAAGAATAAAAAGAAACATACCAGTAAATATCACACGATGCAGAAAGCATAAAAATTTAGGCAGCATATCTTTGGGCCAAAAAAACTGGAGGTGGCGGCGGCGAATTCTTACTTTCAGTGGTAAGCTAATTACTCTAAGAGATTGTTCAAAGACAAACCTAAGCATGACAAATGATTGATAATGAATACAAATCAGAAGAAGCTGAACCCCAATATAGTTCTGCAATGTTAACAGTAAAACTGCAAGAGAAGTTTTGTTCAAGCAACATCACAAGTTTCTTCATTTGTAAGAGAAAAGAGCAAAGTTAGAAAAAGCTATGTGCTGAAAATGGTAAATAGAAAACAAGAATTTCAGCGAATAGGACATCACAAATACCTGTTGCCAGCATAGGATCTGCCACAAATATTCGTGATCCCTTTGGAAATTTTTCAGGCAATCTGCAGAAGTGAAAGCACAATATATCAGGGCCAACCAATTTAAAGGATCTTAAATAGAAGTTAGCTCTACACAAACTGACAAATGAATTTGGGAAACAATGTAAGAAATCAAAGTCTAAAACATGTGCTTTCTGCTTCTGAAATTCACTATGATAGAAAAATAAGACAAGTTATTATCGATCTTTGTTTAAACAACAGATAGTGAAGGCCATTTTGTAGGAAGAGGAAGATAAACTTTCCTGATTTATGTAATAGAGAATTCTTACTTATTCAGGTATATCGATGGCTGAAGCGTCTCTTCATCTCTGGCTATACCTTAATTTCAAAAACAGAGCACTAAGTAAATAAATGCTCAACCGAAAAGGAAAGAGAGATCTCCAGATTACAGAACAATTTGAAACTACAAATTACAAATATTAGAAGTGGTCAAAAGGGGGTAGTGACCAGAAATTCTAGAAATTAGAAAAGGAAAAGAACTGCAAATCGGATGATCATCATAATTACAAGTGCCCACTTACATTCTGCAGTTGGCAAAAATCAGCGTCCACAATTTACAAATAACAGTTTATGTTTAAGAATCTCAGTACTCCTTTACACCTCCAATGTTATAACTAAACGAAACGCAGGCCCAAAGACACCTCATCAACCATGCCTGCATGCACCAATACTACTTTACCTAGATGATATGTTTTTATTGCCGGCAAGATTGACGATGCATGCTCCACAAGAACAAGACCTGCTCTCAATATTGGAATAACCTGCAAAATTAAACAAGAATCAGCTATAGGTATAGCTAAAACATCAAATTGGCATTACTTCCAATAAAATAACCTTTATAAATTTACATTCAATCAGAACTCACTTATAGTTATAGAAATGTTAACATTAAAGCTGAACTAATTAAAGCATGGATAGTGAAACCATGTAAACTAGTTATACAAATATCAGATGCAAGATAAATACATCTTATGCAATGTATGGTAAAGTAGCAACAAGAAAAATTACAAGTGGATACTTACCGCGACAGGCTCCCTCGGATCAATAAATTCAACTGAAGCAACACCCATTGGTGACTGAATTTCCCCTGAGACAGTAGGCTGACAGCAACAATAACACAGATATTTAGGCAAAAAATATTAAAGAAATATCAAAAGCGCTAGGTTCAGCACTACTGATTCTAGGACATTCTAATCATGAATGAATTTCTAGAATATCGATACAGCAACAGAGAATATGACAATTAAACCTCATGCAGCTTGATAACTTATTCAAGTGTCTCAAATGCATAATGAAAATTGTGAAACTAACTTCAAAAAGCTTACTTATAAATTGCTCATACATAAAAATTGAGCGACTCCGGCTGGCTGTTAACATTTAATTGTAACGACTTACCAACCAATCCCTCGAAGCCTCATACATAAGTAGTCTCCCTAACTCAGCCATTGCATTCCCTGCCCCCCAAAAAAAAAAAAAACAAAACAAAAGCTAACTTTATAATGCCACTGATAATCACAGTAATAAAATCAAATTCAACGTACTGAAAATAGGACAAGGAGTTTGTTCGTTTCTCAAAATTGAAACCCAGTGCTTAATCAATGGATGAGGTGGCACAAACACCTGCAAAAAATCCACAGTCAAAACGATACCGTTTCAGTTGGCAAAGAACAAGATTAGAGTGAACTAACAAGCATTCGGTCCCCGGAAATCGACTTCTCTTCAGTGGCCATATGAGACCTCACGGTAACGTAGCTGCGCCGCGGAGTGTAGGAGGAATACGCTATCTGAATTAAAATCAAGAGTGAAATTTAGGTTTTTAAGACAATATTTAAAGGGGAGAAAAACATAAAGGGAAATGGCGAAAACAGAGCTGCGTTACCTTATTGGGACGCTGAATGAGAGCCCGAGAAGGAAGGAGTTTTAGTAGAAGAGGGGAGCGAGGGTTTCGGGAATTGAGCTGGAGCTGACAAGTGGCAGCAAAACGCGGCGTATCGGTGGAACACCGGATACTAATATTAATGTTGCACGCCATGCAGCCGATGGTATCGGATTCTGGGAGAGTTTGCGAGTGTGAGGGAGTTTGTGAAATGTGATTTCCGTGTGAGAGAATTGGATATTCATTCCATGGAAGAATCATTTACTTTAGATAGAAATGTGCCTTCTGAAATTGGCCCATGGCCTATTTTTGGAAATGAAATGTGCGGGACTCATGTGTTTTTTATCTTATTTTTAAGAAAAAAAGATAGGGATTGAAAAAAAAGATAGGAATAAAATTTTAATTTTTTGATAGAGTTTGTTTATTAGTTTTTTGGTCTGCAGTTAGTTGTTTATTTTCTTATTCTTGCACGTTATGTAGTTAAGAATATATATATATATATATATATATATATTATGTAATCATATTGTAAAAAATAAGAAAATGAGATACATATTTTTTCAATAATTTTCTCATGGTATCAAAGCCGCTCTTTGATTCTTGGGTTTAGTTTTCAATTCTATTTGAATAAAAATGTCAAAGTATATCGAGCAAGAAACTTTTGAGTTATCTTCAGAGCAGTTGCAACGACATCTACAACCATCAAGTTATATTTTTAATGATAGTCCATCACTTCAAATCACAACCCATAAATTGAATGGTCAAAATTTTCTTCAGTGGTCCCAATCTGTAAAGATGTTTATCAGAGGTAAAGAGAAGATTGGTTACCTTACTGGTTCAATTAAAGAACCAATTGAAGAAAACCCAAAGTTTCAAACTTGGGATGCTGACAACTGAATGATCATGTCATGGTTAGTGAATTCAATGGAACAAGAAATAGGTCAAACTTACTTGTTTCTGCCAACAGCAAAAGATTTGTGAGATGCTGTCACCGAGACCTATTCTGATTTGGGAAATTCTGCTCAGATTTATGATCTAAAAACCAGAATTCGAGAAACCAAACAAGGTAGTCAAGGAGTGACTAAATACTACAATATTTTGAAGGGCTTATGGTAAAAGTTAGATCAGTACTATGATGGCGAGTGGGAATGTGCTGCTGATAGTGCTAAATACAAGAAGATGTTAGAAAAAGAGCGTGTATTTGAATTCTTAGCAGGTTTGAGTTTATACCTTGATGAAATGCATGGGCAAGTACTTGGCAAGAAACCTCTTCCTTCTACCAGGGAAGTGTTTTCTTATATAAGAAGAGAGAAAAGTAGAAAGAATGTGATGATGAGAGGTTCTTCAACAGAGAACTCAGCTTTGATCTCTGTTACACCAGAAGCTCTACTGGTTGGTGGAACAAAAAATCTGAAGAAGAGTAATGAGAAGGACAGAGTTTAGTGTGATTATTGCCACAAGCCAAGACATACCAAAGATGCATGTTGGAAGCTTCATGGAAAACCTCCAAATCTGAAAAACAATAAATTATGTGGTAAATATAGTTGTGGTTTCCAAGTTGTTGGGGAGAATTAGCCGACAACTAACACTGGAGAAACCGAATCTTAGCTCTTCACTAAAGAGCAGTTAGAGCAATTGTACAGGTTTCTAAGTCAGTCACAATCTCTCTCAAATTCTTCATCCTTTAGTTCTTTAGCCCAGAAAGGTCATAATTTCACTGCTTTAGGAGTTGTTTATGAGAAACAAGATCCATGGATCATCAATTCAGGAGCAACCGATCATATAACCAGCTATTCTAAATTATTTTCTTCATATATTCCATGTTCTGGTAGTCAAAAAATTAAAATTGCTGATGGTTCACTATCTTCTGTAGCAGGAAAAGAATCTATTCCTATCTCTACAAAGTTGGCGTTAACATCTGTTCTTCATGTTCTTTAATTTGTCTTGTAATCTTTTATCTGTCAGCAAAATTGTCAAGGATCTTCATTGCATTGCTAAATTCTCTCCTTCCTATTGTGAATTTCAGAACCTGTGTTCGGGGAAGAAAATTGACAGTGCTAGAGAGGTAGATGGTTTGTACTACTTCGAGGAGGATGTTAGTTTGTGTGGAGAAGCTCAGGCAGCAAATAATGAACTACCTTTCTCTATTGAAGATGAAATAATGTTGTGGCATCTCCGATTAGGTCATCCTAGTTCTTTCTTATTTACAACATTTGTTTACTTTACTGTTCAAGAATAAAAATTCTTCTTTGTTTCAGTGTGAAATTTGTGTATTGTCTAAACATCATTGTGCATCATTTCCTTCATAGCTGTATAAAAAATCTGCACTTTTTTTTTATACACAGTGATATTTGGGGAGCCTCTCGTGTTACAAACATTTCGGGGGCTAAATGGTTCATAACTTTTATTCATGACCACACTCATGTTTATTGGGTGTACTTGTTTAAAGAAAAATCAGAAACTGCAACAATTTTTAAAACCTTTCATACCATGATTCAAACACAATTTCAAACAAAAATCCAAGTCTTTAGAACTGATAATGGGAGAGAATATTTTGCTACTACCCTTGGTCATTATTTCATAGAAAATGGCATTGTGCACCAATCCTCTTGTGTAGATACTCCTCAGCAAAATAGTGTTGCTAAACGGAAAAATCGACACCTATTAGAAGTTGCACGCTCTCTTATGTTCACAAATAGAGTGCCAAAACAGTTTAAAGGGTGAAGCCATTCTCACAACATCATACTTGATAAATCGTATGCCTACTCGAATGTTTAATTTCAGTCTCCATTAAATGTTTTCACAAAATTTTATCCCTTCGCTAAGTTTTTTACATCTTTACCACCAAAGATTTTTGGGTGCACTGCTTTTGTTCACGTTTATAAACAGAACAAGAGCAAACTTGATCCTATGGCCTTAAAATGTGTATTTCTTGGCTATTCTCTTACTCAAAAAGGCTACAAATGTTATGATCCATTGTCTAAAAAATTCTTCATCACAATGGATGTTACATTTTTTGAAAATAGGTCTTTCTTTCCCAAAACTTCTCTTTAGGGGGAGGATTATACTCAAAAAGATCATTTTTGGGAATTATCTCTTCCAATGCCTATTATGTCTTATGTACCTCCTGTTTCTTCTACAATGCCATCAATTGTGAATAATGATAAATCATTCGAAAAGGTCAAATCATCATTCCTCTCCTCACTGCCAAGACTCGAATCCAAACACAGGCAACTTGGAACTTGCAAGTAACATTCATTCTAATCCTATTTCAGAATCTGTTTTGGAAACTACAAATGATCTTAATGTTCCCATTGCACAACGGAAAGGAACTAGGTCTTGTACTCTTCATCCAATTTCTAAGTATGTGTCATATCATAGATTATCTCTATTTTTTAGAGCTTTTACAACTAACTTGTTTGTTATAGCAATTCCAAAATCTGTACAGGATGCTCTTTCTATTCCAGAATGGAGAGATGCTGTGTATGCAGAGATGAGAGCTCTAAAAAAAAAACTTGGGAATTAGTCAAGTTACCAGAAGGAAAAAACCAGTGGGTTGCAAGTGGATTTTTACAATTAAATACAGAGCATATGGGTCACTAGAGCAGTATAAATCTAGGCTCATCGCGAAAGGTTTTACACAAACATATGGCATTGACTACCAAGAAACATTTGCTCCCGTGGCAAAAATGAATTCCATTTGGGTTTTGTTGTCTCTTGCAGCAAGCCTAGGATAGCAACTACAATAGTTAGATGTTAAGAATGCATTCCTTAATGGAGAGCTTGAAAAAGAGGTATATATGGATCTACCACCAGGTTTTGAGAATGAATATGGTAATGAAAAAGTGTGCAAGCTGAAGAGATCACTTTACGGCTTAAAACAATTTCCTCGAGCTTGGTTTGACAGATTTACCAAATCTATTCGTAGCTTTGGATATTTACAGAGTCAAGCATATCGTACAATGTTTTTTAAACACTTCACTGATGCTAGTGTTGTGATCGTCATTATATATGTAGACGATATCATCTTGACTGGAAGCAATGTAATAGAAATGGAAAATCTTAAGAAGGTTCTTACCAGAGAATTTGAGATTAAGGATCTTAGACCCTTAAGATATTTTTTGGGCATGGAAATTGCAAGATCCAATAAACGCATTCTTGTTTCTCAAAGGAAATATATTTTAGACTTGCTTAAGGAAACTGTCATGTTGGGATGCAAACCTGAAGACACTCTTATTGATCCTTATCACAAATTGGGATGTGCAATTGAAGGAAAATCAGTGAATAGAGAAAATTACCAAAGGTTGGTTGGGAAGTTGATATACTTATCTCATACTAGGCCAGACATAGACTTTGCAGTAAGTGTTATTAGCAATTTATGCACTCTCCATGTAAAGAGCACTTGGAAGCTGTTTACAAGGTTCTCAAGTACCTGAAAAAAACTCCAGGAAAAGGTCCGTTATTCAAGAAAAATAACAATTTGCAAGTTGAAGTATATACTGATGCAAACTGAGCTGGATCTGTTATTGATAGAAGGTCAACTTCAGGGTATTGCACATTTGGAAGAGGAAACTTGGTAACTTAGAGGAGTAAAAAGCAATCAGTGGTTGCAAGAAGCAGTGCCGAAGCTGAATTTAGAGCAATAGCACATGGTATTTGTGAACTTTTGTGGTTAAAGAAGCTACTTGAAGAATTAAAGATTATTATTGATGTTCCTATGAAGTTGTATTGTGACAACAAGGCAGCAATAAACATTGCTCATAACCCTATTCATCATGACAGAACTAAACATGTTGAAGTGGATCGCCATTTTATCAAGGAGAAAATAGAAAGTGGTTTGATATGCATGACATTTGTTCCAACAACAAAGTAGATAGCTAATATTCTTACTAAAGGACTTCATAAATCAAGTTTTGAGTCACTAACTAGCAAGCTAGGAATGATTGATATCTTCAAACTAGCTTGAGGGGGAGTGTGGAAAAGTCACATGCTTTCTATCTATTTTTAAGGAAAAAAGATAGAGATAGAAAAGAAAAAAAGATATGGATAGAATTTTAGTTTTTTGATAGAGTTTGTTTCCTAGTTTCTTGGTCTGCAGTTAATTGTTTACTTTCCTACTCTTGCACGTTATGTAGTTAAGAATCTATATATGTATTATGTAATCCTATTATAAAAATAAGAAAATGAGATACATATTTCTTTAATAATTTTCTCAAAATATAATCCATTACTTGCCAATTGGGCCAATTATGAAGGGTGGCACTTGGTACAACAAGCAATAAGCAAGTAGCTGGATACAAAAGTCTTTCCTTGAAGTAGCGAAGGGAGGGTTACTTCAACTTAACATTTTAACTTAAATCTGGACATTAAAATCTAACTATTTAATTCAATTCAAGGGCTGTGATTGCTCATGTGGTATTAAAACTCAATTAAAAATGGCTCAAAAGATAAAAAGTTAAGTTGTATTAAATTTTAAAAAAGAAATAGAGAGAATATCTAATTCTAGATATATTTCCTTCCTTAATTGAGATACTGCCAATTTATTAGGTGCAAATTATCTTTCTCTAAAAGTTTTTTTCATTCTAAAAAAGGATGTGCATACACCATACTCTTTTTTTTGTCGTTTTGTGATGCCACTATTGCATCTACACAAAAGTAGTTTCAAGGGCAGGGATGTACTTGTTTGTTTATTAACAATGCAATCCCTGATATTTGCTAAACATGTATAAAAGTTAAATTTTACAAAATTTTGTGCAAACATCTTTTTTTTTCCCAAATTCTCTCATTACGAATCACTAATCATCACCATTGTGTTATATGACCTGTTTTTGCAAGTTATAATCAAGAGATCAAAGATGCCAAATGCATGAAACTAAAACGGATTTTGAATTTATGTTAAAGTTCTCACTTTTGATCATTTGCTAAAATATTCTTTTTACCTAAGAAAACAAACTCATTGACATAATAAGAGGAATTTTACTGATAAAATAATAATTATTATTATAATAATAATTATCCAATTATTAGAAAGCCCTAGAGTTAGATTATTTATGGAGAAAACGGGGAGACACATGGAGGCGAAGAGGGGAAGAAGACACAATAAAATATAAAAAATTTCAATTTATTTACCACTGAATTTCATTGTATGATGAATAGATTATGGGTACAAAAATATATTTATATGATTTTCTTTTATGTAAAAAGTTCAATTCATTATTACTTATGTGATATAGAGTAAATGAATCTTAAGGCAACAAGTAGTTTCAATGAGAACGTCAAGTTTCTCTTATTGATTTGACTTGATTGATTGTAGGTTTAATTGAAAATGAAAAAAAAAATTGGAAGAGTGTAGAGGTGAGGGGTTGAAGAAAGAGGAAAAAGAAATTACTTTAATAAACTGTAAATACAGAAGAGATTAGGGGTTAAGTCAAAAAAGACAAAAAGAAAGGGCATTGTGCACCGTAGGTCAATCCTCTGAAAAATCCATTTAAAAAAAAGAAAAGAAAATTTTGAATCTTAATCTTTTGCATGGATCAGAGTTGAACTAATTGAACTTGGAGTAGATTTCATTGAAGAATGTTTGCAAACTGAGCGACTCCATTGGCTAATTTTAGTGTGTTTTGCTAGTTTTTGTAATTTTGGAGAATGTTTGAGTGATTGGGGTCATATTGCTGTTTTACTTTTGAAGTTTGTAATATATACTGACTTATTTAAAGTTAAAGGGATATGATGAGTAAACTATGGTTGAACTTTCGTAGTAAGAATGGGGCCATATATATTGTCAAGTTACTTGTAACATACAATAATCAAGTAATGTATGTGTGCATGTGTGCATGTTTGTTTCTAAATATCTAAAACTTAATTTGCATTACATACTAATTAAAACTATATGCTGCACTTGTATGTGGGAAAACAACGAAGCTCAAGTTATAGAAATACCGAGGATAATTTTTATTTTTTAGATCTACTAAATTTGTGTTTCTTTTGGTACTTGTTTAAATTATGTATTTGAGATGTAATGTAGGATATTAGATTTGAGATATAAAATTACTGGGGAGTTTAATTTTTTAATTGGTTGAGCTTAATTTTTGTCTTTGAATGACACAATCTAATGGTAAAAATAAAATAACCATAAATAAAAAATAGTTTGAAATACAAATTTAACTAAGCTATATTAATGGTGAGTGAAATGGTTTACACTAAAAATGTATCAGCAATTACCAAAGTTATAGTATGATAAAAATTATGATACTATAGTGAAAGAAACTATTGACACTTAATATGTACAAGAAACTGTTAACACTATAGTCTTATAAATTTGGTGATACTATAATAACAATAATTCCTGAAATCACAAACTGTGGTGTAGCAAAAAATAAACTGAGGACAAAATTTATGACCAACATTAAATACAATACAAGGAAGAAAACATATAAGATACCAAAATTTATTGTTATATATACACACACATACACTCATTTTTTCATGTGTGTGTAAATATTTGTGTGATTTTAAAATAAATTTTAGACCCGGAATCTTGTAATACACTTTGAACTTAGATTTAATGTATTTAATAAGTCTTTCGGGGGCAGATTTATAATTTAACTAGCTAAAAACGAAAAGGTCTTCTAAATTTCTAGACAGGGGTAGCTGCCCCTGCTCGTCTCTTACTAACTCCGCCACTAACTACAAACTAATGTCACTAACTACTGATTGTTAAATTAGTAACACAATTAAGAATTATTACTAAAATTGCTTAATAACACTATTTCAGTGTCAGTCAAGACTATTTTTCTTGTACCTCAGCAAGTGCAGCGCGTCGAGGACCCAGCGCAACCCTTGACGCTACGGTAGCCTTTTCCCCGTACTTGGTATATGGTTTGTAGAGATGAGTGCAGTTCTTGGCGCTACAGGTGCTGGATTTGTGGAGTTGATATTCATCTCGAGTGTCTTTCGTTGACACCGTGTGATGCGCCAACGACTAGATCTCGATAAGTTGAGCAGCCGGGTGCTTATCCAGAAGCAGTATCGTCTACTTTTTTTTGTGTGGTTATTATAATAATGCTTACAGGGTGCCGCAGCCCTATGGCTTTTGTCCGCTCTCTCATCAGCAGCACCAACAGCAGGCTGGGGGCGGCGGCGGCGGCATGGGGGTCGTTTTCGCGGGAAAGTATTTAAGAGTGTGGGGCACATAGCTCTGGAGGATGAGATTTCTGATTTTCAGCAAGAACTCAATAGAATCTGACATTCATTACTGTAAGTTTAAATTGCTTTTTAGAATTTAGACGCTAAGCTGTTTCTTTTACCTAAAACTCCTTATTTATTGAATGTTGGCATTGTAAGTTCCGTCCCCGAGAATAATTCTGAAATATATCCTCTTTGTTTTTATTTGTTTGTTTTCTCTCAAGGTTATATTATTTCAAATTAATTTGAGAAAAAATTATGTTAAATGCAACTGCATGCATGAGATTTAATATATTAATTATCAATCACAACTCTCTCTTTAGTTTATTACCCCCCACCCCCCACACATATTTCACGGACCTCTTGCTCTCTCGTTCTCGAGTGAACATCCTCTCTATAACTTTCAGTTTTTCCACCTCTTTCTTCTTCTTCTTTTTTTGTTTTTTTGTTTTGGGCGAAAGGAGTTTATTTTTCAGATCTATATAGTGGTTTTAGTTCCATCCATATCTAGCTATGTTGTGACTTTACTTTTATCCAAAATATGGATCTGTAATGAGTTTTTGCGACTTTTTTTTTTTTTCTTTTTCGGATGTCTCAAAGTATTCTTTGTGTAAATATCAAGCTTGTGATGTTTTTAAAAAGAGAAGACTGTTGCATGCAGTTGCTTGGTCGTTGCCTCAAGTTCCAAACGTCTAGCATTCCCTCATTACTTGGCGTCAATGAGTTCTTTATTTGAGAGAAAAAAGAAGACTATGCCTTTGCAGTATGAATTATTGATATTAAATAATAACAGCATGGCACTTCGAATTCCAACTATGAAATTTGTTAGTGTTTTTTTTTTTTTAATTTGATTATGTATGGAAGCAATAGTATGAGATAAAGAAGGGTATTTCGAGTTTATCTTACCTATTGGAGGCCTATTACAACGCCGCAAACCTTTTTCACGCCGAAAGGTTCTTAATAAGTTTTATCGTATGAAACTTGGTGTTAGTATAAGAGCGGTTAAAACCGTTAAGCTACGTGTCCTTCATCTGTACAATCTCGAAGTAAAAGTTTGTTACAGATTCAGTTTTACAGCTGGTTATCTAGCTTACTTCAGGCGCGTGTGGATTGATTTACAGTCGGTTATCTATGAGATAGAGAGGCTAATCTTGTTCACTGTACTTGATTACTCATGGTTTGTAAAGAATCCTTCATTGAATCATCAGTGAAACTCTCTGATGGCTTCACCCGTGGATATAGGTCTTGCAAAAGACTGAATCAGGTAAATTGATTTGTTGTTGCGTGATTGCTTTGATTTCTGTTTTCTAGATCTTTGTTTCAATTCCTGAGAGTGGTAGTTAGGGTTCTTGTTAATCGATTGATCAATTCTTGAATCGAAATTGATTGAGTATTGAATCTTGAGGGATTTTATAAAGCAACCTGGGCAGTAGAGTTGATCTTGTTTAGCATTATACACAGATCAACTTCAACAGCCACAGATTAGAAGTTGTTTACTTCACTAAGAAACAAGTCAAGTCAAGTCTTTTCTGCAATGCGATATCTCTTATTCTTCATATTAATGTTCTCTTAATTTGTAGTTTCAAATCAGCATCAAACTGAAGGAAAAAAAAAATGTCATTCCACTGCAACCAAAAAAAACGATAGCGCATTTCACACATGAAACCATAAATTATTTGAGATAAATAACCAGAACCAGCTTTGGTGCTTATAATTATGCTAATCCGTACCAATCCGCACCAGCAGGCACTGTCTTTTGGTCCTTAATTACGGCGTGCACGGCCCATTTTGTTTTTATCCGCACAATAACATGATGCCTCATCTGTTAGAAAACCAATGAATTCTGATATTTGTAAAATTTCAGCAAGTAAAAAGTCCAAAAGCTAAATTCTGCAGCCACCAAGAACTCTTTCTACGGCCACAAAAAATATAAAGAATATTCGTGAAAGTGACTTTGTAAGGAAGGCCCACCACTAATAAATAGAAAGCCAAATTTAAGTTAAAAATTCAAGCCACCAGCTTCGTCAATAATCTGCAGCAAACCAATTTAATTCAATTGTCTAGTAGCTAATCTTGTCTTATACTTATCAATTGATCCATCATCTTTCAATTTTCTTTTAAAAATTCATTTGCATCCTATAGATTTAGTACCTGAAGGCAAATCAATCAACTCTCATACATGATTGCTCATGATAGAGTTCAACTCGTTATTAATTACCTCTCTCCACAGAATTGCATCGCGACAAGCCATTGCTTCTTTGAAAGTATGAGGATCATTCTCGGCAAGAAAAACATAGTAGTCTTCACCAAAACTAGTGGTTGTTCTCATCCTTATACTGCTCCTTGGTTTAACATCTGAACTCTCAACAGGATCACTAATTAATTCTTTCTGGGGTAAACAACTAGTATTAGTTTTCTTAAAAAGGATAGATTCAAAGAACTTAGCATTCTTAGATTCAATGACAGTACTTGCCTAAAAAATGAATATCCCTCATCTCTTGGTACTAAGAATCTATAAGTAGCAGTGTTCTAGGCATACCTTATAAATAAACAGTCAATAGTTTTAAATCTCAACCTAGTTCTTTTAGGAACTGATTTAAGAACCGTCGCTTAACACCCCTATATTTTGAAGTACGATAAGCTTGGCCTATAATTCCTCCATAACTTATAGGGCGTCTTTCCTGTTTTCTTATAAGGTATGCTATTTTGAATGTGGCAAGCTAATAGCATTGCTTTCCCCCCACAAATTCAACGGTGCTCCAGAACTTATTGACATAGAATTTACCATTTCTTTTAATGTTTTATTTTTTCTTTCAGTCACACCATTAGATTCAGGTGAATAGGGAGGTGTCACTTCATAGATGATATCATGATTCTCACAATAAGTATTTAACATGCTTGAGTCATATTCACCTCCTCTATCAGTTCTTAATCTTTTGATTTTTTTTAGTAAGTTGATTTTCATATTCACCTTCTCAATAGATATATTTTTGTATATCTTGAGAATCATCAATAAAGGTAATATAATACCTTTTACCGACACTTTAACCCTAGCCTTGCCCAGTTCAAAAACATATATCAAGTTGTATCAAATTTCTGGAACATGGAGAACGTTACTCAGTGAGAGGGTTTTCCCAGAAGTAAGTTTGAAAAGAACTTTTCCCTTGCCTACGACCAGCGTTGATCGAGAATCACTAAGGAAAATAAATTCTTCTCCCTCCCTCATTGGAGTATACTAAAAAAAATGAATTTATGTTACCACAAATATGTTTGGTGGCTCCAAAATCAATCACCCAATCATTATATTCAGCAACTATGTTCACTTCAGAGACAACCACAGCAACAATAATTTCATCTCCTTCAGCTAGGTTGGGTTTAGGAGTATTTTTGTTGTCTCCCTTTCTCTGAGGTTTATTTCTACATTGATAGGCATAATATCCAATTTTTCCACAAACATAATAATGACCTTTCTTTTTAGCTATAGGATTTTTACCTTTATTCAAAAATTTCTTGTTGGGATTTTTCTTTTTCTGATCAGATTGAGCTTAGTCTCAATTATATTTGCATTAGAATGAAGGTTTTTGGCCATGTCTCTAAGTTATTTTGCTCTTCGATCTTAACATGCACGGCTACATTTTCAAGGCTCATAGGTTTCTTCTTATGCTTCGCAGTTTTGATATAGCCATTCCATAATTCTGGAAGTTTCTCAATTACGCAGCCAGCTAAAAATCTTGCAGGAAGTATAATACCTTCATTTTTAATATTATCAACTGATCGATGGTAGTCATGAATTTGATATGTAAGAGACTTATTATCTACCATATTAAAATGTAGAAAGTCACTAATAAAGTATTGTTGGGATCTAGCCTCCTTTATAATATATTTTTTACTAAGCAGGTTCTAAATTTCATAGGCATTCTTATAAGTGTAGTACATGTCATAAAGGTTGTTGAAAATGTGATAACTCTATGAAATGAGAGTTATTACATTAGTTCTAGACTTAAATCAAGATAACTTAGAGAGCAAATAAGATGTTTTTATTACATTTTGATTAGTTTTCGCATAAACATTCATTTTAGTTGAGTCTTAATAAGTTTTGCTTGAATCACAGTAATTTGTGCTCCAAACAAGTGCATAATGGTAGGTTTTCAGAAATTCTTAATTCATGAAGGGATGCTGAGACATTAGACTAGCAAGAGGAGGAAAGAAAGCCGCAAAAGAAGTAAAGCACAATCGAGAACAATGCAGTATTGTAACTGTTGTTAGAGCAACCAGTGTTGTAGCAATCTGGGAGCACGGAGAGAGAGAACTTAAGCGCGGGTCAGCTGTAGATTTGTGATATGCATGTTTCCTAATTTAACTAATGCACGTCCACTGACTTTTATTTACCCTAGTTTGCAGTATAAAAGGATGGTGCACACCACATAAAACGGCGGCAAGGAATTAACATTGGAGAAATCGAGAGGAAAAGAATAAAACAATCAGAATTCAAGAGAACCAAGTCTGCATTGGTGAAGAATCCAACAGCATTATTTGGATTCAATTTTCCTCGTTCTTTACTTGTTTTTTTCTTTACTCTTTGATTGAACCGATGTATTTCGTGAACAATATATTAATGTTTGTTTTTCTCATTCAGAATATGAACTAGATTTGCTTGTAGTTAAGTTTCAATTTTCCTCGTTCTTTACTTGTTTTTTTCTTTACTCTTTGATTAAACCGATGTATTTCGTGAACAATATATTAATGTTTGTTTTTCTCATTCAGAATATGAACTAGATTTGCTTGTAGTTAAGTGACAAACAATCTATTGGGTACTTGACTGTTCTTATGTGTTGTTATGTCATTACTGTAGCATTTTACTCTAGTAGTTATTATTAAAATAACTGTTATTTCGGTTGACCACTCATTTAATAGTTCAAGTTAAGATAAAGCAGCAAAATGGCATGTCTTAGCGGATATTATTAGAATATTAATTGATCATACCGTTAGTTTTCTGGATTAAGTTATCTTGAATCCCATAAGGATTATACTTGAAGTTAAGATTTGTAACACATTAGACATATGTGCTCACATTGTAGGGTGGATCGACTAAAGGTTCATAAGGCCACATCGTAAGTAGATTAGCAATTGGTCATTGCTAATATATTTAAGGGTATGAGAGTTCCAATATGCGACAGCTGAAGATGCAGATTAATTCTGCCCATTACTGCAGCATTTACCGTAACAACTGATGTTAACTTAATGAAAAACAGTCAGCCCATAAGGAGAGTTTGATCATTCAACTACCATAGCCTCAATTGAATCTTAGACACATTTAATTTAGTTTATTTCATTACGGTCTTGTTTTACTTTATTCTCTCACAATCATCAATTACGATAGAACTCACTTTACGTTTGTTAACTTCGGACTTAAGTTAGTTTGTCCTATTGTGATTGTTATAGCATTTCGAATAACATTAATCCATGTGGAGATGATCTAGAATATTCATAACTTTATTACTTGTTGTGTATATTTGCACATTGGCATTAATAACATTTTATTATAAAATTTACCAGCAAGTTTTTGGCGCCGTTACCGATGATTGATTGTTTATTTTTGAAGTATGAAGTAAATCTTGATAGCGCCAATTTGATTTGATTTATTCTATTTATTGGCAGATTAGTACTTGCATGTGCAAAGATGGATCTGTGGTATTCTAATTTGATCTTGAGATTGAAAGGACTGTTAGGAGACTGCAAAGAGAACAAAAAAATTCAAAAACTATTTTAGGTATGAATAATTTGCAGGATGTGGAAAATTTGGAACCTCACGGGCCCTTACAACTAATCAACATTCAAGAAAAACAGAATAAACATGCTAATCAGAGGTAGCCAGACAATAACAACATTATTTATATGGTTGATGATAGAGACAGAGTTATTAGAGATTATACTGTGTTAACTCCTCAAGTTGTGCACCCTGGGATAATCAGACATGAAGTAAAAGCCGCAAACTTTGAATTGAAGCTAGTGATGTTTCAAATATTATAGACAGTTGGTCAATTCACTATCTTAAGTTGTTCTTGGAAGTGAGTGATGCTTTTAAGATTGCAGGAGTAACACAAGATACCTTAAGACTAAGGCTCTTTCCTTATTCCTTAAGAGATCGAGCATGAGCATGGTTAAATTTGTTACCATTTGATTCTATCACTACATGGAATGAGTTGGCTGATAAATTCCTAATGAAATATTTCCCACCAATAAAAAATGCAAAATTACGGAATGAGATTACTTCTTTCCATCAACTTGAAGATGAAAGTTTGTATGAGGCTTGGGAAAAATTCAAAGAACTGTTCAGAAGGTGTCATCATCATGGTTCCTTGTTGCATTTAATTGGAAACTTTCTACAATGGGTTGAGTCCAAGTACAAGATTAATGGTGGATGCTTCAACAAATGGAGCTCTGTTATCCAAATCTTACACTGAAGCTTATGAAATTTTAGAGAGAATTGCCAATAATAATTATCAGTGGCCATCAACCAGGCAACTAGTAGCAAGAGGAACAGCAGGGGTATATAACATAAATGTAATTATAGCCTTATCAGCGCAAGTAACCTCATTGACTAACATGGTAAAGGCCATGACATCTCCTCAAGCAGTAGTGAAACAAGTTGCTGAACTTTCTTGTATAAACTGTAGTGAAAAACATGACTTTGATAACTGTCCTGAAAATCCAACTTTAGTAAACTATGTGGGTAATTTCAATTGACAGTTTTAGAACAACTCATATTCAAATACTTACAACCCTGGCTGGAAACAACACCCAAATTTTTCATAGAGCGGTCAGAATCGAAATGCTCAGCATTAAATGGACAAAATAGGAACACTCAACCTCCTCGTTTTCATCAGCAGAGTCAAGGGCAAAAATATATCAGTCAGGATCCAATCAGTTCACTAGAAGCACTGATTAAGGAATACATTGCAAAGAATGAAGCAATTGTGTAGAGTCAAGCTGTATCCTTGAGGAACCTGAAAAACCAAATGGGACAACTTGCCACAACAATGAGTAGCAGGACTCAAGAAAGTTTACCTAACAACACATAAAACCCTAGGAGAGAGGGCAAAGAACACTCCAAAGTAATTAATTTGAGATCTGGAAAGAATATTGATATTTGAGTTGATGTAACTAAAAATGGGATGGAAAGTAGTTCCTCAATAAAACCACCTCAAGAGGAAAGCATGTTACAAAAAACCAACCATCAAGACATTGGTTACATGAGCCAAGCTACAACAACTTCAGAAGGAACTCAACCAGTACATGCTGGAAAAAAAGCTGCGACACCAGTAGCCATGACCTACAACAAACCAAGCAAGTAGAGTGTGGTACCTCCTGAAGCTACCCAACAGTTTAGATATCCACCACTTTTCCCACAGAGATTCTAGAAGTAAAAACAAGATAAGCAGTTCAGCAAATTCCTGGAAGTGCTGAAATAATTACACATTAACATACTTTTTGTGGAAGCTTTGGTGCAAATGTCTAATTATGTGAAATTTCTAAAAGACATCTTGGTACGAAAAAGAAGATTAGGAGAATTTAAAACTGTTGCTTTAACATAGAAAAGTAGTCATATGCTCTAAAGTAAAATTCCTACGAAAGTGAAAGATCCAGGAAGTTTTACAATACTTTGCTCTATAGGAACTAGGTACACTGGCAAAGTACTTTGTGACTTGGGAGTCAGTATTAATCTGATGCCATTGTTTGTATTTAAACAGTTGGGAGTAGGGGAATGCAGACCAATAACAGTCACTCTACAATTAGTTGACAGATCTCATGTATATCTTGAAGGAAAAATTGAGGATGTACTTATGAAGGTTGACAAATTCATCTTCCTAGTAGACTTCATTGTACTAGACTTTGAAGCTGATAAAGAGGTACCCATTATACTTGGAAGACCTTTTTTAGCAACTGGGAAGACTATGATAAATGTGCAAAAATGAGAGTTCACCATGCGAGTGAATGATCAATAAGTCACATTTAATGTACTAGAGGCTATGAAGAACCCTGATGAAGTAGAAGATTGCAATTTTCTAAGTGTTGTGGATTTTGTTGTAGCAGACTGAATTGACAAATGTTGCAGTAATGAGATCAACAAAGTCACCACCTTTAAAGATTTAGAGGAGGAAGATGTTGCAACAAACCAGATAGATTAGAAGGAAGAAAAGTAATCTGATAGGCATAACAGGTTTATTGAGCATTTCAATCTGTCAGACATGAAAGTAAAAATAACTTTATTATCAATTGAATCACCTCCTAATCTTGAATTAAAATTATTACCTTCACATTTAAAATATGTTTGTTTTGGTCAAAATAATATATTCTCTATAATTATTTCTTCTACCTTAAATGCAGGTCAAGAATAGAGTCTAATAGATTTCCGTTGGTAGATACAAAAGCGAAATTAGAAAACCAATAAATTCTGATATTTGTAAAATTTCACAGTTAAAAAATCTAAAAGCTAAATTCTCCAGCCACCAAGAACTCTTTCTACGGCCACAAAAAATACAATGAAGATTAGTAAAAGTGACTTTGTAAGGTAGGCCCACCACTAATAGATTAAAAGTCAAATTTAAGTAAAAAATTCAAGCCACCAAGTTTGACAATAATCTACAACAAACTAATTTAATTCAATTGTCCAGCAAATTCACTTTTCGTCAGTTCAACAACTCTTCGAATAATCCAATTGATAAATGTAGAAGCTGCAAAACAATAATTGATAAACACACACACAGAAAGAGATGAAATTAGAAAGGTAAGGCGTGCCAATAAAGCATTGTCCTTAAAGAACATATTTTGTACCTTCTCGAATAATTTCTGGGTGCGTAAATGAATCAAAGACAGTCTGATCGCCCAGGATTCAATGGTGTTCCAATTGTAATGGCGCACTCCAAAGTACAGTTGATTCAAACAGCTAATATTTTTGTTTTTCTAGATAAAGTGTATAGCTTTGATGAAGATGATAAGAAAAAAATTTCTCTTTTTTTTCCTCCCCCAGCTGGCTTTTATAGTCTTAAATTACAACAATTATCTACTTGATTTTTGCCAGGAATCAGTGCATAAAGCTGATTTTAAGGCTTGATATCAAGCAATTGCAGTGCTGATACCAAGCCACGTCCTCTGAATGTGGATATGCTCAGCTTTACCAATTCAAAACAGTTTAAAAAACTGATTATTCAATCCAAGATAACGAATGTATAAGTTTTCATCAAGTGGCTAATAAATGGGCCAAGCTCGTGAGCTCATTTGTGAAGGCTATATGAGTATTAGTAATTTTAGTATTTTGAAATACCTCACAATTTCCAACATCATCAACATTAGTGGGCTGGCCACAGGGGAAGATGTCACAGGGAAATGTTTGAGATTTTTGTATGATTAGTGTTAAAAATTATTTATTTATTAAAGGGTAAAAATATTATTTTGTGCTTATATTATAATTTATATTTGTAATTATGTAACATATTATAAATTTCTAATTATTTTTCTAAATATTTGATTTTGTATATTTTTATGTGTTTATTAGGTAAAAATAATAATTTCACGTAAATTGAGGCTTCAAACAAATGTACGAATGTCAAATTTGGATTCTGAAAGTATGAGAAATTGGGTCATTGTCAAGGAGGATTCGAGACTTTTATTGTAAATTTATAAGTTTTTAACACGATAAATGTGTTAATTATGAAATTATAAGTTTTTATTAGGTATGGTAATTGTTAGTAAAATGTGTTAGATGTACTTAAGTGGATTAAGTTAAGTTTATGTTTTATTAATGGGACAAATGTAAGGCTAAGATGTAATTAATTTTATTTATTTGTGTGGTGTGAATTAATCATGTATTAGTATAAATAGAGAGGGGGTAACACATCTCTCCACACCTTCTCTTCTCTTCTTTCCCCTCAAATTCTTCTTCTCATCTCTCTTTGTAATATATTTTCAATAAAGAAAATTAATTTTATTTTAATTTTCAATTATCATTTTTTAAATTATGTGTTTTTCAATTTTAATAATTTTTTTTATTTCAAATATGTTTAGCTAAATAGTAATAGTTAGGGTGAGGTGAAACTTTTAGTAGAAAAATATGATTTAATTAAATTCTATTTTTAATTTTATAAATTAAATTATTTTTATTTAATTCATCCATATTTTATATTTTATATTTTAAAATTTTGATTTATTGTAAACAAACATGGGAGTTTGGCACAATGAATTCTTAATATCTTATTATTTAAGTATGGTAAATGATATTTTAACTTATTATAGACAAGTTAATTTTCGACATATTAAGTACTTAATTCATAATAAAACTAATGGGAAAATAATTGTAATTTATACAATTAATCTTTTGGGAAATAAAATAAAAATAAAAAGAATTTATTAAATTGTATTTACTACTAGGAGTGGATCCATAACCTAACTAATTCAATTTCATAGTTTTTCTTAAATTAAATTGCATATTTTTAAATTTTATTTTCATTTTTATAAATTTAAATAAATAAATAAAATCATTTTTCTGTGAATCGACCTCGAACTCACTGAATTATAATATAACAATATACTCTTATACTTAGGACTTAAAAATCACTTTTAAGTCGTGTCAATATAGTTTTGTGATGTTCTCGAATCTAGTGTTTGGAGTTTGGAGAGATTTATAATAATTTTCAATAAATACCCTATGGAGTCAGATTAATTTTAAGTTTAATTTACTTTTCTTAAGTCCATTATTTATAGAGTTGGAATCTTATGGGAAGTCTAATTACATTAGAATTTTATTTATTACATATCTTGTAATAGGAATTAATTTATTAATTCCCTAATTTAGTGATATTTCAATTTATTATGAATATTTCTTTCCTAGTTTTATTAAATGTCTAAAATTGCAAATCAATTAATGACAAGATTTCATAATTGACGCATAAGATTTATTTAGAGTAAGAAGTTGATTCAAACAGAAAGTTTATTAAATCTCTAGATATTTCTTGGGAGACAAGTAAGGCAAAATATCATATTTATTCCTATTTAAATTCATAGGAATTATAAGAGGAAATAAATTCTTATTTGGAAAGAATCTAAGTCTTGCAATTTTTGTGAAACCTTAGTACCTATATGAAGAGAGGTATCCTCCTTTAGAGAATTCAAATTTGACACATAATGTTGTGTTGATTTGTTTTATTATTTTCTTCATTCAAGTTTTGTAACAAGACTATTTCTTTTTACCTATGTAGAGAGTATATGTGGATTTTGGATAAAGATTGCAAAAATCCCTATAGGGACGAGGACCCTTAGGGAATTTTCCTCTTTGGGGAGGTTATAAGGATGATTTTATACCAAATTTTTTATTTGGAGAAGGGATGTGGATAATATTTTATCCAGTTTCTTATTCGGGGAAGGAACGAGGATGAGGTGCAATTTTCATCCCCTACCCATTTCTCCATTTCCTTGTATTATTTTTTAATTTTGATTTTATTTTTTAGAATTATAATAAATGAATAATAAAATTTAAATTATAAAATGTTAAATATAAATATAAATAACAAATATCAAAATATTTATAGAAATCTACTATAAAAATCTTGAGTCTAATTAAATAGTTGTAATCCTAAATTACTATTTTACCAAACCTTATTCCAAAGGCTTTAACCCAAAACTATTTTAGATTATAAGTCATACTGCTTATATTACTTTTAGTGTTTTAGATTTGAAATCTAATGTTATCTCTCAATTTTGCCACATTCCTCGATGAAGAACATGATGAGCATGAGGTGTAAGACTAAATGCTTTTATTAAAAATATTAATTTCAGTGTCTATACCCATTTCATTTATTTCATTATTAATATTAAAGTAATTTCTTTTTATTATAGGATTATGAAGGTTGAAGAAGATAATTATTCTGATGATTTGTATTTTATAGTGTAATTTTTGTAATGGACTAATGTTAATCTAGATATTTTTCAAGTCTTTTGTTTAAATTTTTATTTTAATATGACTAAATTAAGTTCAGAAGTTAAAAATGTATCAATTATTTGAGGATCGGAGACCCTCGAAGATCCCCTCTTATTATTCGGGGAGGGGAGGGGACGGAGATTCCCTCAAGCAATTATGACAAGACGGGGAAGGGATATGCATATATGCAAAATATCAGGTATGGGTGAAAGGATGTCAATTCCCTCCTCTCCCTATTGCCATCCCTAATCTTGGATTACTAAACATTGAAAAATTGATATTGATCACTTTATGAAGTGCCTTGAGGATCGTGGATTAAGAAAGGTAGCAATTATTCAAGAGAAGTAGATTCAGTCTAAGATTGAGTAAGCTATATGGTGGTAAACTTTAAGTGAAAGTCTTAAGTTTGGTAAATCCATAGGTTGTAACATCTCAACTTACTAAATTGCTTTTCATCTAGACGTGGCCTCATGAATGTACGATTGATGAATCCGAACCATGTAAAAATTATATTAAGAAGATTCTTGAAAGATTCAATATGGTTAATTGTAAGCCAATGGATACCCAATAGCTAAAAGACATCTCTTAGTCTCAATATATGTCCCAAGACTCCTCAAGAAAATGAAAGAATTGCTAGAGTTCCTTATTCAAATGCCATTGGAAGTCTCATGTATGTCATGATGTGTACAAGGCCTGATATCAATTATGCTGTAAGATTGGTGAGAAGATGTCAGTCGAATCCTGGACAGAAGCATTGGAGTGCGATCAAGAGGATTTTAGCATATCTCAAAGGCACTGCAGATTATTCATTATGCTATCAAGGAGGTGGTTTGCAAATTGTTAGATATTCAGATGTCGACTAAGCTGGTGATCTGGATGAGCGCAAATCGACCTCAGAATATGTATTCTTGCTAAATAGAGGAGCAATTACATGGAGTAGCAAGAAATAAACAGGCACAACTTTATTGACGATGAAAGCCAAATATATTACATGTTCTGTAGCAGTGCAAGAAGTTGTGTGACTTAAAACATTATGGAGGACTTAAAGATTAATATTAGCGCTACTAGTACAGTAACTATCTATTGTGATAGTCAGACTGCTATCTCTTTCTCTAAGGACGCCAAATACTACAGAAAGTCGAAACACATTGAGACTAAATACAATTTTATAAGAGATGTTTTGGCAAAGAAGGAACCATACAATATATATATATACGTATAGCATGATAGCTGATCCACTTAGAAAAGTTATAACGAGGGATGTATTTGCCTCTCATGCTAGATCGTTGGGGCTACGTAGATTGTAATCTTACATTATAAAGATATTTTTAATTTGTAAACATTTTGATTACATGAATTATTTTGAAATGCAATGATGTTTTAAGTTCTCTTATTTCAATTTAGTTTGAGAAATGCATAATTACACACATGTGAGAGTATGTCATCAAGTCAATGACCGACTTTCTTATACGAGCAGTCACCTCAGTTGCTCTGAGAGCAAGTTGAGATGAGACAAGTAGAATAATAAGACAATGTGTTTTGTCTAAGAGCCAAAGAACAAAGAAATATTCTACAAATTTTATCGCCTTGACTAGAGTGAAAATGAGGTCGTATACGATATTTTCTCATTGATCGACTATAATGTACCCTACCATCATAGAGACCTGATTGAAGCTAGATGTGAGATCTTATTTTGACGCTAAAAGAGAGCATTCACTTTAAAACTCAGGCCAGACGCTGTAAAAGAGCGATTGGACTAAGATATGTACAGCAAATTGGATTAATAAGACATACGCCCTGAAATAGAAAATTCATCGTAATACGTGTATCATACTGTGCGTGCTTGAAGACCAAAAATAAAAAATAAAAGAATCTCCATTCTTCCTTATTGTGTAAGTTCCATATGACTTTCTATAAGTCAATTCTGATATCCTTATGACTTTCAACTATGTTTCTAAGATTTCATACTGGTGTCTGCTACTTTAGCATGTTATTTATGACCTTGACATGATTTGGTCTATGAAACATGACTAGGAAAGCGACTATTCTAGATTGATAGACATGAGTGGGATAAGAAGATTTAATTTTTTTTCCTTTTATGTGATTCATTGGTCGACCAATTGTTTAATATCTTTGTAATATTACAATTGTGAATACATAAAGAGATTGCGCAATTTTGGCATATAGAGGGGATTTAGTATGCTTGAGTATCAAAGTAAATTAAATTTGGGATACAATGAACATATGTTGAGTTCTCTTGCATATGATTGCAATTGAGACATCTCTTGCCTGGGTTAGCAATTGAGATATGTCTTTGGCTCCCCCAAATGGGTTCTTAGATATGTTCATAGTCACACGATATATTTGCATGTATGATTGGAGATATTTGGTTTTTCATTGTTTCTTTATTCACTGCTTTATTGTTTCAATGTTGTCCCATCATGTGTGAGTAAGAGATGTTGGACGCGTGGGTGCCAAGATGGGCCAACCTGACCCGACCCACACATGGTAAACGCTTGTTGGTTACCATATGCGTTTGGGAGAGGGAAGTTGATTTGTGTTCAACTTCCCAACCGCTCTCAACCGCTGCTTATATATGAAACCAAAATCTTTGTTTTGAATGTACGGATTTTTACCATTTTCATTCGAAAAATATTGTGTGTGTGGTTGAATAAAATACAGAGAAGATTCATCTTATTCTCTTCTTCATCAAGATTAAAATAACTTCTTTGAACAATCTGTAAAAGGCATATATATTATGACTTGAGGAAGATTTCCGCTCATGATTTCTTTCCGACCAATGACGTGATCCAACACCTGTTTATTCCGTTGTATAATTCAAAAAAGGTAAGGCCTATTCACTTTCTTTTAAGAATTTCCTTCATCTTCAAATTAGCCTTTTAGGTGTACTAAAAGCTTACAGTTTTAGTTTAGAGTTCTTATTCAAATATATAGATCGTAATCAGTTAAAAAAATAAAATATTATATCTATTAGTCAACTTAATAATAAAACCCTCAAGTTGCACTGCTACAAAATTTTGGAAGTGATTGACTTCACCAAACAAATAAGTCAAGCGTTTCTGCAGGGTTTCTTCATCAGCCTTGTTTCCCTTTGCTAGCTTCAGCATCAAACTAAAAGAAAAAGAAATGGCTCCATTGCACAGCCAGAAAACCATACAACATTTCACACATCCAAATCATAAATTACTCAAATAAATGACGATAACGAGTACTTCTGTGATAGATGCCAGACTATTGGAAGCAGCAAGAGATTCTGACGCTTTCCTCATTTATGCATCCACAACACTAATTGAACCTCGTCAATCGCATGCCTCCGGCCACTCGCCAGAACACGCGCATCTGTGATGTGTGCGGTGACTCCATCGAAGGCCTTTTCTATCGATGCAAGCTGTGTGAGTTTAATGTGCACCTTATGTGCACCCAGTTGCCTCAGCAAGTGTGGCACGTACTGGACGTGGCGCACCCTTTGACGCTGCAGCCATTTTCCTCTACTTGGTGTGTGGTTTGTAGAAATGAGTGCACTTCCTAAAGATACAGGTGCGGGATTTGTGGAGTTGATATTCATCTCGAGTGTCTCTTAACACCGTGTGATCATGCGTCAAGGTCAACGTCCTCGTCGTCAATGACTCGACCACGATCTGTTCGGCAACCAGCGGCACCGCCTGCTTTTGGTGCTCATTATGCTAATTATAATTATGGGGTTCCATCCTTTAGTAATGGTGTTCATAATTATGATTATCCGTACCAGACACCATCTTTTGGTGCTTATAACTATGCCTACGGGGTGCTGTATGGTTTTAGTACGTACAATAACGTGATGTCTCACCAGCAACAACAGGGCAATCAGCAGCAGGCTGGTGGCGGCGGGGGTCGTTTTTGTAGGAGAATGTTTAAGATTGTGGGGAATATAGCTCTGGGAGTATTCACCAATGCTGTTTTTGGAGTATGAGAAAATATTTCTGATTTTCAGCAACAAACTCAGCAAAATGTGATTCTAAAAGTTTAATTTGCTTTGGATGGTATAGGCAAGCTGTTCATTTTCACCTGAAAATCCTTATTTTGGATGCTGGCATTATAATCTCCTAAAATAATTCTGAAATATTCCCCTCAAAATTTTTTTTATTTGCTTGTTTTAATTCTAAAGCAGGTAAAATTAATTCGAGAAAGAAATTATGTTAAGAGGCTATTTGATGAGATTTTATATATATTACCAACAAAGTGTTGGCTTCATTAGCAATGGAGTCCCCTTAAGTAGCTTGATTAGGTTCGCTCCCTAGTTCGAGTCGCAGGGAAGTTGCCTTTGTTGGGAGAACTTGTGCCTCTCAATTCAAGTGGGGACTTCTAATCTGGGTTGTGGTACCAGCTTAAAGGTGTTGGGAAAATATGTTCTTTAAAAGCATATGTGTTTATTTAATTGTAATAAATATTTTTCTGATTAATAAAATTAATGAGGTATTTTATTCAAATATCTTAATTGTATTAATACTTGTATTAAAGTCTATTTAATCATATTATATGTATTTATGTGATTACCATGTGGATTCACAGAAAACATAAATACAAGTTATTTTCTGATTAAATAAATTTAGTTCGCAATTGATAAATAAAGTTGGGCACTTTATTTAGGTATAGACTATAATAAATTCATTGAATGATTTGTCTTAATCATGTATGAACTTATTGTTGTAGTACGACTACATTAAACAGGATCACATATGAGATTTAATTAATTTTGTAATAACTGTCAGACTTATTAAATCTCATAGGTGTTGATTTTATTGTAATCTTAATCTTGAGTTAATTATGATTTCATGATTGTAATTGTTATTCCATTTGAGTTACCAATAGGCACGACACATCCTTGTGGTCAAGATTACCCGGTATCTTAGTGGTAACAATTATGAGTATTGGAGCTATGGATTCACAATATGGAATTTGTACAACACATCTCTTGATAGGTTTTCGGCACTTGATTATAGAATTCTCTGGCCAGAGTGTGTCAACATATTTAGTATGTTGAAAATGATCATTAGAGAAAATCAGTAAGGATCAAGGAATAAGATGTTATTAAATTGATTAGACAGTTGAGATATCAATTTAATTAACGATGTATTACAAAGGATTGTGCAGTAAAGAAATCAATGTGGTTTGGGATGAATTATTATTCGAGCATACAATTATAGAAGTCAGTTCTAATCTTTTAGTGGAGTAGATTTGGAATTAAATAATTGGGCTAGTTTAATCACAGGCCTAATTATTATAGCCAGTATTGTATGTTCCAAAATGATCCCCAGGTTAGCTCATTTAATTGATTGCACCACTACTGGACTAATAAGAAAGATAATTAGCTATTTGGGTCAAAAACCTAAATATATCATTTAGTGGGAGGCTCCATTTAATTAGCTTTTGTGTAAGGGACCTTATATTATTTTACAAGATAAGTCCCCTATTAAAAAAGAAAATAACGTGGGTTTTGTTTTATTATTATTTGGAGCCTAGGGTTTTCACTAAAGGGTGATATAAAGGCTTATTTTCTCTAAAGAAAAGAGTGCAGCCACTTTATAGATATTATAGTAAAAGATTTTTCTCTTTATTGTTGAGAGAAAAATTTTCTCGTGCTAGTTGCTTTGATAGTAATAAAGGTGCTCATACGTCAAGTGCAGATCGAACCTGAGTCATAACCTAAAAGATCATTGGTGACAGTTCGTGATCTAACAAGCGTAGTGGTGACGAATCGTGATCTAAAAGGAGTGGTGGTGGCGGATCGTGATCTAGAATCCTAAATCACTTCAACGAAAAAAGCCAAATTAGATTTTCAAGGTACGATTTCTATATTACAAATTTTTATATATTATATGAGAGTAATCTTTAAAAGGTTTTATGAAAAATTTAAAAAACTAATTTTTCCCCAACAAAAAGTGTCTCCCATAGTTAGGGTCCTCTCCAAGATATCTCTTGGTAAAAAAAAAGATTTTATATATATTAATTGACCATCAATCACATGGTTTTCAATGCACTAATCTCTATTCTCAAGGACCTGCCATCTAATCTAAGGAATTGAAACCTCTCACTCCTCATCATCCAAACATCCATTAAAAAGTTAAAGCATTTGATTAGTTTAAATTAGAAAATACTCTTATCAATTCAAAGGCTTTATCTATATGGGATTTATACTTAGCAACTCTTATGTAAATATCATTTTGACGATATCACTCTTACTCTTATTTCATTGTTCGTCAGCTTAATCAAGATGTGTATTTCTAAAATAGATGGAGAAAGACCTTGATACTGGCCCATTGATATAGATGATACTAGCATGATATGGTCAAATAGAGAATGAGTCTAGCCATCTGATTACTTAAATGGGTTGTTTAGAACTTCAAATCTAGACTCATACCTTAACAACATATAAATGGAACGTAATATTTCAATCATGACAAGCAAGTTCTACTAAGAGAAAACGCATATGTAGTAAATGCATTATAATATCCTCCCCCCCCCCCCCCCCCCCCCCCGCCGCAAAACAAGTTCTTAATTTACACTTTTAATAGGGACATTATGCCTAGTTAAGGTATATAATCATGCACAATGTCACAGGATGATTATGTTCGAGCAGCCCGTGACATTAAGCTACTAGCTAGCATATGTAAAAGGTTAAAAGCTCATTTAGTTCTTATATTTTAATATTAATATTCATTTAGTCCATATATTTTTAAAAATACTTCAAAACATCCATGTCATTAAAGTATTGATACCCCTACCGTTACTTTTTATTTCTTTTGGCTTACTTTTATAATATTATCCTTTTATAATAATTTTTTTGTTTGGACATTAATAAAAAGAAAATAATTAAATTATCAATTTAACCCTAAAAATAAAAATTAAATTATCAAGAGTTAATGATCACTAGAGATTTTCTTTTCTAAATGTAGGAGATTTAGATAGCCTTTATTTTTTTATCTAAAATTAAAATGGGACTTAATATTATTGAAGTACAAGTACATATGTCTAAAGAATATGTTTGTTTTTACGAACGCAAAACATCTTAAATTACACTTACATCCTTAAAAGTGTTATATATATTTAGAAGTTAAATCATTGAAAGTGTTACATTTACTTAAAAGTTTAAATAGGTATATATTTAAGGTATTATCTAGTATACTAATATTTTTATACTACAAATATTTATTGATATGCATTAGTCAATCAAGTTCTACCATTTTCTTTCCTTTCTTTTTCTTCTTTTCTAAATTATGGAATTGGAGTTAAAATTTGAGACTTATTGGATGTTGATGATTAGTTCTTGATGATAATTTATTAGTTCTTGATGATAATGTTTTTTGAAGTAATGAGGATTTTCCTTCGAATTTTTCGTTGTGGGTTTAATAAGAGATATAAGGTACACACCTGGGGAATTATTCACCATGGTTGCCGCAACACTCGTTGCTATACTTTCACCAATTGAAGGCAATGATACCAAAACAGGAATATAAGCGTTTCATTGAGGGAGACTTTGTATTATGTTTTTGTTGTTGGTAGATCATAGAGATGCAATCGCAAGGTCATCTTCTATAACCTCAATTCTGATGTTTTTGATCCATTTTTGCATACAGTTTTTTGCATAAAAAGTTATTTTCTCTGAGTCTTTTGCTACTTAAGTTAGTTGGTCTCTCAGTCCTCGTGGTATATCTAGGCACGAAGGTAGGTTTCAGCTCGACTTTCATTTTAGATTATCAAGATAGATTGAATTGGGTCTATGTACTTACTACAGCACCTGCATGATGCCAGTCACTCATGATTCTATGTTCTGCTACGATTTTCCTTTAGAAAGTCATTCCTGTTGGAGTGGGGGAAGCTAGCAGGCTAGAATAATTAAATTGAAAATTTTTCTGATTAAAGAATATTTGGCTAAAGATGAAGAGAAGTGGTAGATAATTTTTAAAAATAAATAAATAAATAAAACGTGAGCTTTTTATTAACTTTACGCCTTTTCGGGTACTTCAAGGGACAATTGTAGACATGACCATGTATTTATGGAAAATGATAAAGGAACATAATTAAGCAAGGGAAAACCGTGATAAAAATATTTGTCTTTTAGTAAATTTTAAAAAATTTCCTTGATAATTTTATATTTTCTTTTTTTCCATAAATTCTTATAATTGAATAAAAGACTAAAGTTTCCTTACATTGTATTTATAGGCCCTTAGTAGGATTGTGCAAACTATCTGATTGGATCTAATTCAATTTGAAAAATATCGGGTTCGAATTGAATCGGATTGTTAACAAAACTCGATCATTTTTACTAAACCAATCGGATCATCATTAGATCGGGTGAAAACTGATCAGGTTGACTGTAAAATTAAAAAAATAAATTAATGAAACAAAGTCACACCACACACAATCACATGCACACAGAGCTCGGGCCTCGGAGATCGGAGATAGCAAGACGCCAAAAAGCAACTGAACAAAGCAGTATCTAGCAATCACTGACCCAACCGCATGAAGCCAAGCCATCGCTGCTATCGCGACGCTCCCAACGCCATCTGCTGCACCTACACCACTACTGGTTGCTGCCGCATGCTCCACTAGTTACTGCAACTGCTGTAGCTTCCCTCACCTCGACAGCCACCATCACCAAGTCTTTCATGGTATTTGACTATATTATTTTAAATAATTAATGTAAAAATTTTGAAATTAAATGAAATGATGTAATGAGATTTATTGTTTTGCTTGATTGCTTCAGCAAAAAAAAAAGATTTTGAAATTAATAAGGCAACAGAGATATAAAATGGATGTTCATATGACCGGAATGCTTTTTAGTCTGAATTTGATTCAAACTCAATTCGAATTTTTTATCCTATCTCATCCAATCCAAATATATTTTGGATCGGATCAGATATAAATAAAAATTCAGATTGAGTTCGAATGATTTTTTTCCCAATTCGATTAACCTAAAATCTAATCTAATTAATCCTAATCCAATCTAAACCTTAGAACCGACTTTAACAAACACTTAACTTATCGTAACTTTTAAGTAACTTATTTTTTACCCACCCTAAAAACTGATTTTGACAAACACTTTACTGACCATAACTTTTAACGAGCTATATTCTTTTATCACTCATTCTGACTACCCACCGACATGTATCACCAACCTTAGATTTTAACTTTTGCAATGTAAGTGACATGGCCAATTTTACAGCACAGATCTAACCTTAGATTTTAACTTACATATTTCTCGAAATTAATTCTGATCTTCTAGATTACAAATAACAATTCTATGCGATATATTTTTTGTAGGATCCCATTTTAAGCTTAGAGTACCTGCGCGGCTATGCCTAGTCAGGTACAGAAACTCTTAAGCCATAATTTTTAATTCTGTGAGATCATCTTTAGTCGATCTTCAATTTCAAGCATGAACTAAGTGAAATCATGAAATAAGTAGACACTAATTTTTTTGGTAATCTATATTATATAGAAGAAAGCTAATCACATGATACTTATTTGTGTCGAACAATTGCCTGATCAACTAGAAATTAAGCAATTTTGAGCGCAGCATATATATGGTTGCTTTATCATCTACTAAAACTGAGTTTGTTGTAGCAACTGAAGCCATCATCAAGGACTCTCTGTGGCTCAAGGATCCTTTTAATGAGCTATGGCTTAATCAGAAGATTGCGTGTGTTTTGTGATAATTTGAATGCAATACAATTGATCAAGATTCAAGCATATAATGAAAAACCAAGCACATTCGTAAGGGGCTGCGAATGTGGCCAAAATTCATACTGTTGTCAATTCGGCTGACATGCTAGTCAAGGTGATTCCAACTGCCAGTTGTAAATAAGTTGATCATTTGAATTTATTTGTTAACGTGGAGAATATTAGTGGGTTAATGTGCAAATAGATTTGGACCTATTTAAAAGGTTCCAGAAGTCTGTTGACAGATATGACAATAGTATTTAATTGAGTGTTAACATCTGATCTTCACCGATGCTTACATGGACAAAAGCCAAAACAAGAGTATGTTCTCTCTTATAATTAAACTGAGATGACCTCACTACAGAGCTAACGTGTGAATTCATTGGCGAGTCAAATTGAGTGATTATTGTGTTCCGACAAAAGATTGTGATCTCCTCTTTTACTAGGTACTCATCTCTTGGTGAATCAAAACAAATTTGTTGCTACTCTTCCTTCATTCTTTTGGTGTAAATTGCTCCGCGTGTTCTTCAATCTCATCGTCAATCTGATCTTAAATATTTGTTGGTATTCTAAGTTAATTAAAATTCATCTGTTAAAAAATGGATTTTCTTATTGGGATCGGAGTTGGGTTGGAGTTATATATCTATATTTTTTAATGGTTTTAAATCAATGGAGTTAAGAGTTTTTTATATATACACGCATCTTTATCTTTTTTTTTCATGTGGATACGGTATTAAGTCATGTGATTTAATTATTATTTTAATTAAAGTGTTTGCATAAAAAAATATATATCCGCAATCATAACATATGAGAGACATTTATTATTAGAGAATATCTATGGTTCATGATTGATAATCTAAATCTATTAACAATTTAAATTTATATATTTCATAGTACAATCAACTAAGCATAACTTAATAAAAATTTATGCAAATCAATCATCGAGATCTCTACCTGAACATATGGGAGGAATTTTTTTTCTTTTTTTAACCCTGCATTGATTTGGCCTATCGAAAGCCTAAGGTGGCGTTTGTTTTTTAACTTAATAACTTAAAGTGACTTAACTTAATTAATTAAGTTAGTTAGAGGTGTTTGTTTTTATAACTTAATGAGAATTTTTAGATAATTTTGACATAATAAAATAAGCTAATTTTTTTGACTTTTTACTTAATGGATAAATTTAAATTAAGGCAATTACTTACTAATGTAAAAAAAAATTCATGTTTTATAATTTATTTTTCATGTCTATCCCAAAACTCACACATAGACATTTACCCTACATAAAAATATCCCTGATTTTTCTTTCTTATATTATATACGATAAAATTTGAAATTTATGGTATTTTATATATTAAAATTCTAAAATAATTATGTATTCACTTGAATATAGTTTTACTTATAAATGTTAAAATATTGTGATATTTAATATATTATTTATTTGAAATTCAAAATTTAATAAGGATACAAATGTAAAAGTACATATTTTCAGCTTTTTCAGTTGAAAAAAAACAATTTAATACTTATTTTTCGAGATTCAAACAAACAAACAAATATATTATTCAGATTTAGACATTCAAATTTTTTTAGAATTCAAACTAATTCAGGTCTATTTAGATTTCAGATAAAAAAACAAACGCCACCTAAATAGGTTATATTAAAATTAGGATTGTATTGATACATTATTTTTTTCGGGTGGCCTAAAGATGATGATGACGACGACAATTATTATTATTATTATTCAATTCAGTCTAGGACTGGAACCCTAGCAATCTTGCTGTAGTTGTTTGTTTTGGTTTCATGATTTAATTACACATCTGGATCCCTCATTTGTGAGGGCTGTGAATCAATGAAACCCGAACAAATACATTGATCTCCCGTACGTGATGAGTTATCTGATAAAGGAATTTAAAACCCCCGCACTTTTTGTCTAAAGATCGATTAAATAGAGTATTAGCATGTTTTTGTTGGTTGTTGTTAATTTAAGGTTTAGCTTTAATCAACCATCTTAACGTTAATATTGATTTAACTACATCATACATCACTATTCAAACAACATCAGAGACCACATAATATCCAGTGCGCGGCTTGATTAACGCAAGTAATGAGAGCGAGTTATATCAATTATCAATGGTGAAACAGCTCTACAAATCTTCAAAAAGATAGTTTAATTGCTTTAGTTTTTACCGTGAAAAACAAGATTAAGAGATGAATTCCTTCCTTGCACGCTAATTTTGGAAGATAAACGAATTTCTTTTAGAGAAAAAAATGTACTTGTGCACAGTCAACAAGAAATTAGGGCGGGCTTTGGCAAATCAAATGGAACAATTAGTACATGAAGTAAAATGTATATGATTCAAATGGTGATATAAAAAAAAAATGTGAAAAAATTAACTTGCCAATGAATGTCCTCGACGAAATTCATCAATATTTATTGAATTATTTACGAAATATCTAGTGAACGAAATTTGTCTAATTAATTATTTAAAGTGGCTTGTACAACTCATGTTTAGGAGGAATTCTAGGATAAATTAGAGGTAATATATACAACTCATTAATATACGTATGACATATAATTATATTTAATATAATCACTATTTTTATGGCAGTCTTTCAAAATAAATATGTATATATTATGATATTATTTATTTATTATATAACTAATATAATTCCTCCGATATATTTTCAATTTTTTTTCATATTTAAACATTAAATTTGACCAATTAATTAACAACACATTTAATGCCGTCAATGCAATCTACTCTTCTCCTGCTTCTGTCATATTTGGCTTGTGACCTTGACAAAATGAGATGACAAAATGCTATATCCTGAAACTTTTTCTTGTCGACAAGTTAATTGCAATACTACCGTGCACAAGCTTCTATCAAATGCATGCAATATCTTATAGTGGAGGACCGCTGAGGTATTTCGTCCAATTTGTCCGAACTTCTCATTTGAAGAATTTATATGGAGTAATGATTCTTAAATTTTATTTTAAGTGTCATTTATTAAGTGATTGGTAATTATTTATATAATTTAAAAAAAATTAATTATTTTATTTAATTAATTAATTGATAAATATCATATTATTTAATTTTTTTAAAATAAAAAATTTAAAATTTATAACACTACTTATTTAAATGAATTAATATACTATTTCAATACGGCCATGACATGTCAAAACTTGCCATTTGGCAAGTTTGGAGAATTGTGGGACTCACAAATTAAATGTCATGAAATTCATATGAAATTAGGGTTTTGTTAAGTTACAACCTACGTAACTTATAACTCTTGCAAAACATGCAAAAATTAGTTATATGATAGTGGGACTTATTGCCACGTTTTATGGTTGTAAGATACATTAGTTGTAACTTAACAAGATCTAATTAATTAAAAAAGATTGTTGGTATTATCACGGGGCCCATCAAACCTCCTGACTTTGAGTTTGGGATTTGGAGGTGCTGGTGGTTTTTCAGAATAAATGGACATTGGTTATTCGGCATATTCGTTTTCTTCTTCTTCTTTTTTTTTATTATCCGATAAGGGCATATTCTTCTTTTTTATTGGTCAAGAAGCAACTGATTAAACAAGATTTAGGAATCAGTTGGCTGTAGGAATTATATCCAAAGATATTCTGTAGCACTTCTCAATTATGGTTCTGATTGAAATTAAGATTAGATAGTAGTAATTTAAAAATTATAATATTAAAATATTTTGTAAATATTAATTATTATAGTTTAAAAATTAAATTAATTTGATTTTATATTTATATGATAAAAAATTTATTATATATTTAATAATTTTATTAAAATTATTATTAAAAAGTTATATTTATCACAAACTATTAATTTTTATTTTTATAATTATAATTATTTTGTACAACAGTTACAATTTAAAATGTACAACACCTCGATACTAAACATGACCTAAATTTTACCCATATTATACATGCATTCTTCCGAATTTATTGTTCATAAGAAACTATCAAAACTTAATCACCATTAAGGAAAGATAAACTTGAAAGGCAAAACTTTCCCGTATAAACGCACTTCAATAATTGAGAATCTAGTTGACTAATTTTGTTGCGCATAAAATAGTAATTGTTCCGATAATTTCGGTCGACAGAAAAGATATTATAACATAAGCTTCAATAAGATTCTAACAACTCAATCAACCACGTAATCAAACACATTCCAACAATTGGTGCATAGAGCCATAGAGATGACGATAGAATTATTAATTTCTTCTGTTCATTGTTCGTGGGCATTGTTCCATTGGTGTGTAATTTACTTCACAATTTTTTTAAAGTTTTGTTTTCGTTTAATTTTATTTTATTATTTTTTTTTAAAAAAAAAAACTCAAGGGCCAGTCGCCTGAAATGCATGGACGGTGGAGAACGTAACTTAAGATTACAGGATAGATTTTCCAAGAACATAAGTTAAAAAAATAATGGACAATACAATACACGTATCATCCCATGACCCGCCCACCCGAGAAGACTTTATACACGTGAATCGGCTGCCGATCACCCGATGTCTGGCGCAGTTTTGTCGTGTAATGCCGATGGCGTGGCGAGCTGTTACTGGACCGTCTGTTGAAATTTAATTGCTCTGTTTAGCTTTCTTAATCAATTAATCACCAATGATTACATAACGCCATTATATAAACCAGGAGGCCAGTCATAGCGTCCCTCAATTGCGTGCTCGAGTCGCCTCACCTCTCGCCCACTCGTTATTATTTAAATTTCCGCGACCAAAAGATAATTTGCTCCCAAAGTTTTAATTTGCAAAACTCTCTCTTCCTTCTTCCTCTCCCCCACACAAAAAACACACACATGATGGAATCTTTCCAAGATCATACTCGTGACTTCCTCAAGAACGTCAAGCGTGTTGTTGTTAAGGTAAGCCAACTGCTCACTGCAAAACTTTATGTTAGTTTCTTGCCATACCGATTCACGAAATTAGTAAAATACCGTTAAAAGTAGTGGTATTTCCTTCACCGGAAAGCTGAGGCCCGGTGGTCTAATTAATTTTGATTTTACCCTCTTTCTCTAAGAATTTTGCAATTTTGGCGCCCATGAATTTGTAGTTTATTCATTCCGATCCCCATCTAACTAAAATCTCGATTTTTATCGCCCGTTGCACCGAGTACTTGGTGAGACTCTGAGAATCTGTACGTTTTACCATTGGCGAGGAAATGCTGCCACCCATTTAAAGGTGTGGCTATTTGATCATCAGAAAGTACTATTAAACGTATGTATCTTGGCATTATGATAATTCATGGTTGAGGACTTGTTTCATAACTAAATAATATTTATAGGTAAATCGAGGTTTATAATACTTAAATAGGTATTTTTAAAGATTATGGGATGATCTGAAGTATATCTTAAACTCGGAGATACGTTGAAGATCTGAAGTCTATTTTCACAATAATTTGTTAGAAACTGGTAAACTAAAGAGAGAGCTTGTGCTTTCTTTCTAAAGGTAACGGGAAATAATCAAACCAGTTCCCGATGCCAAGAAAACATGACCCTTCGCACCATTCTCCATCGAAGCAATCTTGAGTCTTTGACAAAACAAAACTTTAGACGTTTCCTGTAAAAACCCGTGAATAATAGATTTATTAGAAAGATTGTTTATATGGGTGTAGAGAATAGAAAGGTTAAAATATCTAATTAATGAAAGAAGTTGATGGTTATTTGGTATTTTTCAGGGTGTCTAATTGAGTGAAATTTTTATTTTTTTTCAAATTTAACAAATTAAGTGTTTTAAAGTATTTTTTTAAGTATAAATAATCTCACCTTCACTTGATTATTATCTTAATCACTTTGACAGTTTGGAAAAGGTTGTTGGAGAGTAATTGGCAATAGTTAATAATGGTGAAAAAAAAAAAGTATAAAGAAAGGGGGAAAAAATCATCATAAATGGTAATAACAATCACACAGTTTTGAATGAGCTGTGTCGAGGAAAGCAATTATTGATGGAAGCTTATTATGGTAAACATGCGCGGATAAATACTGATATCTTAAAATGATATAATAATTATCATGATTTAGAAACTAAATAAACAAATTAAGCTGTCATTAAAATAATCTCTTTTTATCGACAATTAGTTGTTGGACAAGTGTCTCAATTTTAACGGTGTATGCTTTCAGATCACGACCCAAAAAAATAAAGAATTGATTTCATTTTCCTTTTTTTTTTTAACAAAAAGAAATTGTAAATCTGTCGACACTCAATATGACCAAAAATGCTACATGTTCTGTCACGTAGAAGGCCGCCACGTACCCATTTGTGTCTGCGGAAGTGGCTGACAATAATCTTGTCTTTGTTGACCCACTAATCCAATCAGACTAGAGCACAAAAGCCAGAAAGCCTCTCACGTTCACGTGATGTGACGTGACCGCCATCGTACTTCAAAAAATAATCATCATAAAGATTCCGTGATAAATAAATAAATGATGGATAAAAAGTGACTTTATTTGTAAAATCGCAACAAATTGACGCGCCTAACCGCCGCCTCGTCTTTGAACTCCTGAGCACGCTCTGAACTCTTTTCAGTTTCAACCTCTTGCCTTTGCTTCTCTCGCTGGCTGGCTCCGAGTTCACTCAGCGTGACTCGCTTTCTTCTTCCGTCAAATGGACTCAACGGACAGTTCCAGAGCTTTCGTCAAGGACGTTAAGCGTCTCGTTGTTAAGGTCTCTTTACTGCCTTCATTTTTCATTTTTTTTTTGGCTTTTCAATGCTTATAGCATCGTACTAATTTCTACATCTCCCGTTTGTGCTGCGAGCGAGTTTTTTAAAATGGACGCTGATTTTTTTTTTTAAGATTCAGTTTTTATTTTTAAAACAATTTAAATGTGGTGCTTATTCATTGTATAATTAAGAGCAAAAGCTTGTTATACTTCGAAAAATTTGGTCGATGATATCGTTGTGTTTTATTGCTTCTAATATTTTATCATCTTCATTAGGATCTACCTCCCAGGCTTCAATAATTTTGAATTTTAGATCAGAGTATAAAAGTGCTTAATAATTTTTTTATATAAAAAAATAGAAAGATTCAATTGCTTGTTAGCTTTATTATATGATTCAGAGTGAGGTTTCATTGCTGTGTATAGCATTGGTAAGAACGAATTATAAGTAATCATTAATTCATTTTCTAAGGTTGTAAGATTTTGAAATGATGTGATTTCAAGTGAATTTTGAACTGATTCTTCACATGATTGCTGTGGTTGCTGATCTTTTTTTTTTCTTTTTTTAAATTCGTTGAAGGTTGGAACAGCTGTGGTTACTCGAAGTGATGGACGATTAGCTTTGGGAAGGCTTGGAGCTCTTTTAGAGCAGGTATGTGTGAACTTTATTTATCTGACCAAGTCTCCGTAGTTTTTTTTTTCTGAAATGAACCATAGATTATGACTTAATTTTGTTCTGACGAAGTAACTTTGTAATGAATTCTCTTCAGCTTAAAGAGTTAAATTCTCAAGGCTTTGAGATTATTTTAGTTTCTTCAGGCGCTGTCGGTGTTGGCCGCCAAAGGCTTAGATACAGAAAATTGATCAATAGCAGGTGCTTCAAGTCTCCTTTTTCTTTAATAAATCAAGCTCTTGGAATTACATATTTCATGTCCATTTTCTCCTTGCACATTATATGCTCATCTGTTTTATCAGTTGAATCTTTTGACAAATGGTAGAAGTTATTTTGGCTAGCTGATTATGAGCAAATACGGAATTCAGCATAGATAAATTTGAATTATTTGGTCATTACAGTGGAAAAAATTTGAGAAATGTAGAATTTGAAAATTGTACATACTGACACGTGAAGACATTTACAGTTCCATTGGCTAAAATTTAACATCTGCATTACCACATGCAGAAACACAAGTTGTTTGTCTCTTAGAATAAATAAAAATTCAAGAAATGTTGAATTTGGAATTTTTGGATACACACAAGCAACAAATTTACTTACTCTACTTTAAACGGTACTCTGATTTAAGGTTACTGACTCAGTGTCAAGGAATATGAAGGCATGAATGCCTGTGGAATGAAATTAATTCTGGTTTTGCAGCTTGGCTGATCTCCAAAAGCCGCAGAATGAGCTTGATGGGAAGGCTTGTGCAGCAGTTGGGCAGAGTAGTCTCATGGCTCTTTATGATACCTTGTTCAGCCAGGTGAAAATATAATACCAACTATCATTTCTAATGCTACTTTCTTGTAACTGCTAATGTCATATCCTTCTTATTGCAGCTTGATGTGACCTCATCCCAACTTCTTGTGACGGATAGTGATTTTAGGGATGAAGATTTCAGAAAGCAACTCTATGACACTGTTCAATCATTGTTAGATTTGAGGGTTATTCCTATTTTTAATGAAAATGACGCAGTTAGTACTAGGAAAGCACCATACGAGGTATCTTGTTCCCTTCTGAATTTAAAATGAAACTTCTTGTGCATTTTTTTGTTATTATAATTTCCTTTTCTTCCCCTTTGGGATTATTGTAATTTCTCTTTCTTCCCTTTTGGGACTAAGGGGTATGCTACTATGTGAAATTTGTCTCTTGATGTATTATTCTTATCCTTATTCTTATTATTTATTTATATAAAAAAGAAAATAGCAAGTATATCTCTTGATGCAGCATTGCTTATTCAAAGCTTTATAATGAATAACTAGGAGTAATAAACTCCTTATTAATGTTTTACTTTTACTTTTAAAAGGCTCTTACGTGGCTTGGGTCACATTCTAATCTTGGCTAACAATATTGGAATAAATGTATTGTGTATCCATTTTGCACCACATGTCCTTTTGTTTTTAGGAGTGTATTAAATTATGCTCATGCACGTTTCTAAAACACATAGACTTCAAAAAATGTTGGTGCTTTGTTAATTCTTCGTATCTTTCGTGCAGAACTTAAAACAATCTAGGAACAAAAAAACGTATAAGCGAAAGACAGTGATGTTTTTATTCTCTGACTTCTAGAAACTTGCATGGACCGATGAATTTACCCAGCTTGCTGATAAGTTCATTTAGCATGCACATTTATGCATACTATTGGTGTGGTACAAGATGGTTAAAGATGTCTCAAGTGAAAAAAATGGCCAAACATAGAAAGCATGTACGACTGTTGTTGCGCCAAACCACTTAGTCATAACAAAGACACTTCATCAGAGTTATTGTTTATAAAGTTATAAAACCTTGAACCGAATGATAAGAGTGCAAAACTCTTAAATCACACTTACTGTTGTATTACTAGGTGACTCACAAAGACACCTCTTTGGAGAATTATTTGAAACCCTTCAGATCAAGTTTCCTTTGTTTTTATGTATTTGATGCCCTCTGTTAGTATGAATTGCTCGATTTTTTTAAATTTGACAATATGCCTCAGTTTTGATAATAGAAACAATTTTCAGGATTCTTCTGGTATATTTTGGGATAATGACAGTCTGGCAGGATTATTGGCTTTGGAACTAAAAGCTGATCTTCTTGTTCTGTTGAGTGATGTAGAGGGCCTCTATAGTGGTCCTCCAAGTGAGCCAAATTCGAAGCTGATACATACATATATAAGAGCAAAACACCAAGCAGAAATAACATTTGGAGACAAGTCAAGGGTTGGAAGAGGGGGAATGACTGCTAAGGTCAATGCAGCTTATTGTGCAGCTTGCGCTGGTATCCCTGTTGTTATTACTAGGTATGACTAAAATTAAAATTCTAGATACTAGCTATTGGTTAGTTTCTCAGTTGTCAATCTTAATGCTCTTGATTATCATATTGGGTGGATGATATCGTCATAGATAAGCTAACTCTTCTTTCTACTCTTCTATAAGTGGCTTTGCCATGGACAGCATCATAAAGGTACTTGAAGGAAAGCGTGTTGGGACTCTCTTTCATAGAGATGCACATTTGTGGGTAAAACAAGTTGGGGCCCGTGAGATGGCAGTTGCAGCACGAGAAAGTTCTAGACGGCTTCAGGTGATTTTAGAAGCTCTATATCAGGATCCATTTTTCTCTATACTTTCTGATTTCTGTTTATGATTTATTAAAACTTTGAATTAGTTAGATCGGCAGAGCTTGAGTATTTATATAAATTATCTGGATTGTAGGCTCTACAATATCAAGATAGGAGGAAAATTTTGCTCGATGTAGCTGATGCCTTAGAGGCAAATGAAAGCTTGATTAAGGTTGAGAATGAAGCCGATGTAGCTGCTGCACAGGAAGCTGGATATGCGAAATCACTAGTATCACGTTTGGCACTGAAGCCTGGGAAGGCAAGAACTTGTTAATTATAAGAGTTTTTGAATGATGGACAAACTTTTCATCTTTTCAGTTTTTGTAATTGTTCCATTAGGCACTGCATTGTTTAATACCAAAACCTGTTTCATATAGCTTTTGGATGAGCTCATTTGTACTTCATTTTGATTATTGTACTTTGCAGATCTCTGGCCTTGCAAAATCTATTCGTATACTTGCAGACATGGAAGAACCCATTGGTCAAATTTTAAAGAGAACAGAGGTTAGGAAACCTTTCAGAAATCTATTTGTTTTTAACCAGTGAATCAAGGATATTTGTGCAGTATGCATCTTCTTACGAAAATGATAGCATTTGCTTGCTTTACAGCTTTTGGTTTCAAGTTGAACACTGTTGTATAAAACATAAACATGGAAGTTTTAGTTGCCGTTTGGACTTATAAAAGTGAAATTGAGCATTTAAGTGCCTCTTTAGTTTGTTCGTTACTCACTTAGACTGTTTGGTAACTGTTCTTGTACCCAGCTTGCGGATGGACTCATCCTGGAGAAAACATCATGTCCTTTGGGCGTCCTCTTGATAGTATTTGAATCTCGACCTGATGCCCTGGTCCAGGTAAGAGAGAGGGTACATATTTTTATATCCTGAAGTATGCTGAAAAGCTTGTCTTTGAGTTTATTTATTTCTAAGTTGTTTGTGGTAGACTGTAATTATCCTGCCTTGTACTATGTTCGTTCATTGAAAACTTTCGTCGTGCCTTTAATTTTTTCTATTATTGGCCGTTCGTCTTTTCAGTGTTAAGTAATTAAAAAATATTTCTGGATTCTATAAGTTAGTTTTCAATCATATAGCTAAGTTTTCTTCCTATCATTGTGGCATTTTGACCACCTTTTCTTTTTCCCCCAAATGGTTTCGACAGATAGCTTCATTGGCCATTCGGAGTGGAAATGGTCTACTACTGAAAGGAGGAAAAGAAGCTATGAGGTCAAATGCAATCTTGCACAAGGTTTGGTTTTCCGGGTCTGGGCTATGATTTCTTGTACTAAACAATTCAGTCAGTCACTTTATGGTATTTTTTATTTCATTTGTATTGTAGGTCATCACCTCAGCTATCCCAGATACTGTTGGTGAGAAACTTATTGGACTTGTGACTTCCAGGGAAGAGATTCCTGATTTGCTCAAGGTGGAGATTGAATTTTGAAAATTGTTGATTATTCCTTAATTATGGTGTTTTCTGACAAACTTTTGTTTTGCTGCAGCTTGATGATGTGATTGATCTTGTTATCCCCAGAGGCAGCAATAAGCTTGTTTCTCAAATCAAGGAGTCAACAAAAATTCCTGTACTTGGTCATGCTGGTAAGAGTGGTTTTTTTACTTGTTTGTCATTGTTTACAAACTAAAGTGTTTAGTAAACTCAGCCTTTTCTTTCCAGATGGAATTTGTCATGTTTATGTTGATAAATCGGCTAACCTTGATGTGGCAAAGAACATTGTTATTGATGCGAAGATAGACTATCCTGCAGCCTGCAATGCTATGGTAATTTTAGTCCACAATTTATGCCATTATTGAGATCTCCCTTCATGTGTACCTATGAGAATATTTGACAGATGTCATCCTGTTTTCGCTATACATGCACACTGTAACAGGATTATCTCAAAAGCAATTTTTGTCATTGAATTGCCTCATAGCTCTTTTTATCATGTTATTTCCAGGAAACTCTTCTGGTACACAAGGATTTAGCATGCAATGGTGCACTCAATGAGCTTGTCGTAGAACTTCAACATGAAGGTATGCATTGCATTAATTACTTTCACTGTCCTAATTTATATAGGAAAGAGGCACCAAGTTAAACAGCTGGCATAGACTGTTATTTCCTTGGCTGATTGTATTCCAAGATTGTTATTCACAATCAAGAAGCAAAGTGTTTACTGTAGGTGGAGACAAGGGTTGCAACTGGCCAAGGAATTCTACTTTGTGGCAAGTCCAGATGTAAAATAAAATTTTAATACATGAACAGGAACATGAAATGTAAAAATTCGTAAAATCTTTTGGGTGGAAAGTAATGTAGTTATATGTTTTCTGTGGCTGGGGAACATAAGAGCGGCAGTTTCAAAATTGCAGTTTCTTCTGTTTCAGGTGTCGGTTTATTTGGTGGACCAAGAGCAAGTAAATTACTAAAAATTCCTGAGACACGCTTATTCCATCATGAGTACAACTCAATGGTTTGTACGGTTGAAATTGTGGACGATGTGCGTGCTGCTATTGACCATATTCATCAACATGGAAGGCATGTTGGAAGATATCATTTTATATTTCTTGGTACTTTTTTGGGGATGAAGGTTGTGTCATTGTAATTTATTTTTTTCTCCTACTTGCAGTGCCCATACTGATTGCATTGTTGCAGAAGATCAAAAAGTTGCTGAAACATTTTTATGTCAAGTTGACAGGTAAGCTAGTTTTGCACTGCAGATCATGATGTTATAAGACATGATTATGTCATATCTCATTAGCCACAAACTATAAGATCATTGTTGATATACTTTCTGTGATACTCTTTGTTTATAGATATTGTGCACTTAGGAAGCATGTGTATGCCTTTTGCCAAAACCCTAATTGCTGTGTTCTCCTATTGAATGGCGATCGGTAACACTGGCAACATTCCTTGTTTGTTCCTACTTTACATGCTATCTCTAAAAAGGAAAAGGGGATTCCTTTTCCTGTGAATATATCAAGACATATTTCTCTTTTTGCCAATTTATCATGAATGTTAGACTACAGCAACAGCCTCCAACTATTGCTATTCTATCGCCTCAATAATTCTACAATTCTCTCAGCCTAACACATTTCTTTTCCTTTTCTGATCTCTCCTTCTCCAAGCCAGGATATGGTCAAAGCTCGTCTATTGACACTTGGGCTTTATGACCGTTGAGGCTCCGTAATAACTTATTCCACCACTTTCCTCAATTCTGTTTACAGCAAGAAAACCATAATAAACAAATTAATTGCAGTTGCGAGAGCTACAAAACTCTGTTACAGGTCCTTTCACACACCGCCCCCCCCCCCCCCCCCACACAAAAAAAAAAAAATCTTTTCACCTACCTTATAATGGCATAATTAATATTTGGCAAACAAGTTCATGTAATTCCGACAACCACCGAAGGTCGCTGGTACTAGGATACTTATGGTAGTGATGAAGATGGTGCCTCAACAAATTCATTTTGAGGACATTTTAAGTCTTCATAATTTTTCAGTTCACTTCGTATCCAAACTGAATTATGTTCATTTCTTTCAATTTTTTTTTTGGGATTTTGGAAGATTTATTGGTATTTACCATCTCTCCTGAGAAGGATTGCATCAGTTGCTAATCTTCTTCTGCTCAATTTCTGCAAATATTTTTCTAAGTGGTGGCACATCGTTGTTGGTAAACTTGCCATGTGGCTTATTTTTATTGTGTAAACAGTGCTGCAGTATTTCATAATGCAAGTACACGATTCTGTGATGGAGCACGATTTGGACTTGGTGCAGAGGTACGTGACCTTCCTGCAGTACTGGTATTGATGTGGATGATTACATGTTCTCATTTTTTATTATTTTTTATGAGTAACAGGTTGGAATAAGCACAAGCAGGATTCATGCTCGCGGTCCAGTCGGAGTTGAAGGATTGCTAACTACTCGATGGTATAGGAATCCTGAGCGTCCCTTCTTCTATAACTTTTTAGTTCTTTTATTTAATGTACGTCAGAATGCCAGATGAATTGGGTATTTACAACAGTGCATAAAACCTGATTTTGCTTCTTCATTGTAAATTTAGGATATTGAGAGGGAATGGACACGTCGTAGATGGTGATCAAGGAGTCGTCTATACCCACAAGAATCTTGCCTTGCAATCCTAGTAACTTATGGTTCTAAACCATGTCATTTGTATAATATTATGCTAGCTGCTTCTGATACTCTATTTACTTGGTGTATATTTATTGCACTTTGCTGATGTTATTTATTAAGATCTTTAGTTTTATTACTTGGATCTTGCTTGGGGTAGAGCCTCATGTAATAGAAAGTTTCCTGAAGTCAATAATGAAGTTCAGAATTTGAATTGAAGTTTTAAGTTCTACAGATATATACTGACCCCTAACAAGGGAAGAAATCCCACAATAAGGCGAAATCCTTGATCGGAAAAGTATGCTCTATGGCTTATGCTTAGATTGAACGTATTGCCTTATACAAAATAAATAAATAAAATTGATCTTAAATGAGGTGGCAATGATCGTGTGGATTGTAAACTAGTATAATAAATAAAATTATTTTAAAAATTGTGAATTGAGACTGGAGACTGCTAACCAATCATACCAACAACCAAAGAGTTGCCAAGGCTGCACCCAAAAAAAAATAAATAAATAAATAAATAAATCTTCCTGAAAAAAAGTTATAAAAATGGCAATGCATGTATCTTTCTTGATGAGGTTGTTTGCTAAACTAACAAATCATCTCATATTTCCCCATCCCACAGCTCTTCGAGCCTTTTGTAAGGACTTCTGGTTTCATGGACGGCAAAAGTCCCTCGGAGGAGCCTTTGCTGCATCACAGAAAGCATGTTGTACAATATAAATGAGTTTTTCTGCATTTAAACTTGCAGAAGAAATTTGAAACATGGGGTTTGCAAATCAGAGGTTATTTACCTGGTGGATGTTTGAAAATCTCGAAAAGAGCTTTGGCGGAATAGACCAATCGAACAAGTTAAAGTTTTCCTTGATCCTAGACTCATTCACACTCTTCGGAAGGATGCTGTGACCACTCTGGAGACCCCAGCGGAGGGCCACTTGCGCTTGTGACTTGTTAAGTTCTCCAGCAATTTCTTGCAATATTGCTTCCTTCAAAATTTCACCCTTCACCCAAGAACCTGGCGATCCCAAAGGAGAATATGCCTGAGAGAAAAAATTACCAATCAGATGACTTTGAATCTCGCATCAATGGATAAATGAAGCTGAAGATCTAAATAAGCAGTGGAAATTCCCTAAAGTTTTACCGTCAAATGAACTCCAGATGACTTGCAATATTCGTGAAGCGCAGGTTGCTGCCAGACAGGATGACACTCCACTTGATTGACAGCAGGCTTCACTTTTGCATATGAACAAAGGTCTTTTAGCTTCTTAGTTGAAAAGTTGCTCACTCCAATTGCTCGCGCCTTGCCAGAATCGTACAATTTTTCCATTGCAGTCCATGTTTCAGGAAGACACAAGGGAAGCATGATATCAGGCTCGAATCCTCGCGTTTCAGGTTTTGTCCTAAATGGCCAATGGATCTGTGATTCGAAGGTCACAAAACATTGAAAGAAAACCCTATCAGAAAAGATAAAAACATCCAAAATTAGTTCTGCTTAAGAAGAGCAACATGTCCCACTTTTTTTTTTTTCCCTTCCCTTAAAGGCTGACAAACTAAACCTTTAGCTAAATTGTAAGAACCCTGACGTGTAGTGGAGACATACAAGATATAAATTAATGTAGTTGAGTTGCAGATGCTCTAAACTTCTGCTCAGAGCCCTGGGGACATCTTCAGGTGCAAGGTCGCAGCACCTGTAAATTTCAGATTTAAAGCCAGCTGAAGCTAAAAGCTCACTACAAGCCAAAATGTGATTCTAGGTTAAATATCACCCCTCTATACATTATCAAGTGATCAATAATATATTAATCTAAATTGGCCATTTAGGTGACAGTACAATATTTCATTAGCTATAATAGATGAAACTGGTAAGTAATGAAAGTTTTGTAAAAAAAGAAGGGCACAGGTACCATATTTTAGATGTGACGAACATCTCATCGCGCTTCACCACGCCTGTTGAAAAGAGTTGTTTCAGCGCTGCACCCACCTGCATTGCATCAAATATCAGAACAAGAAAAAACCGAACACATACATACATTTTACACAACATATGAGGAAAATTTCACCTCTTTTTCATTATCATAAACATGAGCACAATCGATGTGCCTGTAACCAGCCTGCACAACATTAGAACAAATAAAACCTCAATGATTCTTTGAAAAATGAAGTTAACGACATTTAATTGTAGGAAGATAAAATCGTTGAATACATATAAAATTAGAACCTTGACAGCGGCAATGACAGCTTCGCCGACTTCACCTGGAGGAGCTTTCCATGTCCCCAGGCCAACAGAGGGTATTTTAGCCCCAGTGTTGAGCTCAAAATACACAGGGCCATGTTGAGCTTTTTCACTCATATTCTTCCACAGTAATGACCAAAACTATGATGACATACAACATAATGGAAAAGGGTCTTGTTTTTACAATGCCGCTAACTCTCAATAACGAAATGATTTTGATAGATTTACACAGTTGAACTCTGTTAAATTATTTACCTCTGTGACTGTGAGCTCCAATTTGCGATGTTTCTGCTTCAGACTCGGCAACTTGTGGCCAGTAGGCTAACTCTTAAGCAATTTCAATTGTATTGATCTCTGGTTATGTGGATGCTGTTAATTGCGATTTGCATAGATATTCTCGGCAATAGATTAGGATCTTCGCTTGCCTCGATAAAATTTCAAGTATACATTTTTAGGAAGTACAGTTCCATGAAAATTATTTCTGCGGTCCTATTTGGTGTCATTGGTTAGACAGCTACAATAATAAAACTGTTGGTAAATTCTAATTTTGTAAATTATAAGATAAAGTAGATTTTTACCTCACACTCATCTAAAATACTTTTTCTATCTTTTATAAAATTGTTGTTTAAAAATCACATATACAACGAACTATCAATTTTATTTTATAACTAAAGTTGGTAAAATTTGACACGATCCGAATATCTGACATGAAAATAATATAAATAAATAGGTATAATCATCAAATTTGACACAATTATTAAATAAGATGCGTCCAGGTCTTATAACACGATTATATTTTTTTATTCTAAATTAATTTGTAAAATCTTATTGTCAAAACTCAAATATTAGACATGCTTATCTTTTTTTAAAAAAAAGAATGAACATATACAAATTGTTTCATTTATAAAATTTTATATACATTTAGAACTTTAATAGTGTAAATCTATAAAATATTAAAAGACATGTATATATTTATTGTATTGATATATAGTATTATTTAGTATTTACATCATATATATATATATATATATATATATATATATATATATATATTTTATGTAAATTTTGTTAAATACATAAATATTAAGCGAACTATTGGGTAACAAATTTATTTTTCATGTCAGGTTTGAATCTCAATATTTTGACACAATTATTAAATAATGACACGATACCAAACTGACACGACACGAATATGACCCAATAACCCATTTTGTTAGCTCTATTCGTAACTATACCATTCTCTTAAAAATCATAATTTCTCAATGCCAAACAGTATTTTTTATTGAAAACTCTATTGAGAAAATGGTTAATACAGATTGAGTTCGAGTGGAAGTCCAAATTTTATTTATTTCAATAATTATCCACACGCTTAAAAAAAAAATACCCTTAATGTTTTGTGTTTATACTTTTCCAAACGAGAAAACTAATAACTTAATTTTTCATTTCAAAAAAATTGCGAAAATAATACTTTCGAGTTGCAATAATAAATGCCCAACTGTTAATTTTTTTTTTTAAAGAATTATTCCAGGGATGCATGTTATTCAGATTTCAAGACGTTGTCGTGATTTCAGCAAACGAAGGTCTCAAAGAAACGATTAAAAACTAGAGAGGCACAGAAAGAAATGAATTCATCAATACGCAAGTGAAGCTTGTAAAACGTAATTAAGCAGCCAAAGAAAAAAAAATCTAATAATCAAAACATTTATGTGACACTGTTTGATTTTGAACTATCTCCCCATCCCTAACAGAGTAGGGGTTCAATTAAAGTACACTTGAATGGTAAAAGTACTGGAACAAATGCATAGCAGCTCCTAAAACATAAACTTATCCCCACTCACAAAAGAGTCATGGGTTCATAATGAATTCACTTTTCAATAAATTTCTTGAGGTTCTTCAACCAACCCAAGTACTCTTTGCTGTCTTTGTTTATCATGTACTCCTGCAAGAAGTTTGTTGTGCTCGGTTTGATACCTCTTATCTCCAGATATTTGTGGAAAGCTTTTTGCAAGTTTTCATCCAAATCACTGAAAAGAAATGATAAGAAAATCAGAACATGAATTAAAGCATTTGAAGTTATGAGAAATTCAGGAAGCAGATCATATTATGGAAAGCTTACCCAAAGTCAGGCCCTTCATATGCAAGCTGATCATCAGAAGCTTCGGGCTGCTTCACTGACAAGCTATCAATTGAAATTTCATCCGAAAAAGCAGTTACACCAAATTCCAGGCACGTACCGTTCTTTTTCGATATACTCACAACCAAAGGAATGCTAGTACGGTTATCAGCCCCCTCATCTTCATTGCCATCACCTTCTTCTTCCTCAATATCATCAGGATTAGGCATGTCAACTTCCACTTTGATAATTTCATCTCCGTACTCTCTTGTTAGTAATACGGTCCTTTCTCCAGGATTGTCTTGAATTTTAAAAGGAAACTCGTCTGGAATTTCATCTGCCTGTTCAAGTATTATCAGAAGACGAGAGTAAAATAAGATCAAAATGGTAACAGGCAGTATATTTCATCAGCAACATGACTTAAAGAAAGAGACAACGATCATCATCCCACCATAAAAAAGAGTTGCACAAGCGCAAATATAAATGAGAGTTACAAAGAAAGGGAAAGCACAGACATCCATTTGCATTTTCATATTTTGTTGCAATAACTTGGAAGAAATTTACCTTGATCCGATCAAACTATCAAATGATGCAATGAAATTTACCACAAAATAAACCTCTTGGTTTCAAGACATCAAAAATTTCCTACAAATGATTCAATGAACCAATGTAATCTTCCTACAGCGGACACCACCGCCCATCTCTTCTTAATCCCAATTACTAATTAAATTATCATAAATAATACATTCAAACAACTAATAAATTCACCAAATTCACATGCTCGGATTACCGCGTATAAAATTTGAAATACAGCTTCTAGAAACACATCAGTAATCTGATATTATACGGTGACTTAGAAGTTAATTAACACCAAACACATTAAAAGCAAAGAAATTTCAAGAGAACATTAAAAGATGGAAACTTTTTCTGGGATCCCAGAAAGGGAAAAAAACTGACAATAACTACAACAGAAGTAAATGGGCAGAGAAAAAATGTAAAGAAGTGAAAGCAAGCACTGACGGTGGGTTGCTCCGCGCAATCGATCTCAGATTCAATTACTCTGATCAGGCTCTCGTCAGAGCTCGGCTTCGTGGAGAATCGTTGAATAAGCGGAATGAAAGTTCTTCCGCTGAGAGTGGTCTTCTCGACTCTGAGAACGGCGGACACTGCGCTGCGGAAGGTTCTTTGAGAACCAACGGCGCGGATTGCGCAGGGAAGTACGGAGGAGGAAGCTCTGCGAAGCATCAAGCTGAGTGCCATTTTTCTGCAAAAATTATTTAGGTTTGAAGTTGAGGGTTTTGGGAGATGATGCTAGGGTTCTGCAGCAGGGTTTTAGGCTTTTTAAATTAGTTTTTTTTTTTTTAAGTCAGTCACGTGATAGGAAGGGTTTTGACTTTTGGGTTTTGTGTTGTTCATTATATTTTAGTTAACATTGGGCTAATGGGCCGAGGAAAGTTGTCTGGTGTAGATGGCTATAGGGCCTACTAGTTTTTTTTACTTAAATAATTAAAAAATAATAATTAGTGATAGTGTACACAATTAAGAGTAGGCAAAATTGGGTTCGGGTCGGATTCGAATCAATCCGATCAAGTTTTGAGTTGGTTGGATTGGATAAAAATCTATCCGAACTCTACCTGAACTTATAACCCGATCTAATGCGATCCGAATTTAATTTGGATCGGGTTAAAATGTTGGGTGGAGTTCGGATCGGATTAGATTCAGGTTAATTCGAGTTTGGATTAGATTCGGGTTATTCGGGTTGAGTGAAATCGGATCAAACAAGGTTCGAGTCAATTCAGATCAATTCGGGTTTAAGCAATTTAGAACTAATTTTCTTTGCCTTTGCCCTTTAATATGAATCCCATCTAAAAATTCATCATAAATATTTAACAAATACCAATTTGTTGTAGAGATTAGAGAATTTTTAATTTATCCAAGGGCTAAAACATTAAGACAAACGCACTCCAATCCATTAATCCACATGAAAAAAAATAAAAATAGTAATGATAATAGTAATGTTGACCAATCAAATTTCAATTCAAAGACCCTCTTGTTACGTTGCTAACTAAGACATTTCTCTCCCACCTTCCTTGTCCTCCCTCATTCATCTATCCATTCATTTCAACCAATAAAAAAAAAAGCTACTATGAACTAAATTCAAATTATTCAAAATTAAAAATTACCACAAAGTATAAAATTAAAATTAACACAACGTTTAATTTTAATAGTCTCCATCCAAAGCGCAATGTCCAATTTTAAAATCTAAACATTAATCTTTAGAACACAAAGTCACAACATAATTAAATAGTTTCCATTTTCCAAAACACAAATGACAAAGTTCCAAAATCCAAAACACAACAAAGTTTAAATGTAAATTTAGATCAACTTCCTCCACAGCTCCACTATTCCTCGCAAGCACTTCGACAACTTTTAACTTCAATTTCTTCTACTCCAAGTTGAAGAATTGAAGCATATTTTTCCTAGAGAAAATTTTGAAAAAATAATATATGATAACTGTTTAACTACTTTCTTTAAGCCGCATTGCAAATAAAAGGACACTAAACACAAACACATATCTCAATTCATGTGTGTACTTGATTAAATATAAGAAAAAAAAAATTAGTCAATCGTGGCTAATTTCATGGCTTTCATCACCAAGTAAATTTAACAATAATCATAATTCCTACGTAATACCATTCCGCCAACTTCAATGTTGAAAAATAAGTGTGCAACCCAAGAGGGGGGTGAATTGAAATTTTAAAACTTATCCTAGCAAATCCACACAATAATTTAATCTAATACCTTAATAAATTCGAAAATAATAAATTCAATGAAAGCGCAATAATAAATGAGCAAGGGAAGAGAAAGCAAACTCAAGGATTTTTACGTGATTCGGCAATCCCCGCCTACGTCCACGCCTCCAAGCACACCGGGCTTGAGGATTTCACTATCCAAGCCTTTTCAAGGCTTCAACCAATTATAATTGACTTCAAGGTGTCAATGAACCTTTACAACAAAGAGATCATTTCCTAATCTATTCACTCAAGTGTCTCACACACTCAAACTCTTACAATTGAGATGAATAAGTGAAGGTTACAATGAAATTCACTCAATGAGTAGATATTCAAAAATGAAGAACAAGAAATGATTCAATCTTTTGTGTTTTGCAAGTTGAAGGCTCAAGATATCTCGTATGCTTTTTGATTTTTCTTGTTGGAGAGATTGAAAATGAGTTGGATTTGAGTTCTTATAGATTGAGCTCAAAAACTAGCTGTTATGCACTTGTCAGCTCGAAAACGGTTAAAGGTTAACTATAAACGGTTAACAGTTTTGCTGGTCAAAAGTTACCGTTGGGCCAAATTTCAAGTTACCCTTTCACCGTTTAGGCTTACCCTTTCGCCGTTTAAGCTTACCATTTCCCCGTTAACCTCTAGAGACTAGCAAGATGAACACTGAGCCAAATTTCAAATAAACGGTTAACCGTTTTCAGTAAACGGTTCACCGTTAGTTTCCAGTAACCTGCAAAACAAATTTGGCTTAACCTTTCTCACTAAACGGTTCAAGGTTAAAATAAACGGTTAACCGTTTTCAGTAAACGGTTCACCGTTTTGTTCCAGAATCATCATTTTAACAAAACTAGACAAAACATGCTTTCTGGACGTTATCGGTTAACCGTTTTAAAATAAACGGTTAGCCGTTGCTACAGTGATTGCTACAGTGAAACAATGATTGCTACAGTGAAATTATTTTCCAAATATACAGTTTGACCCCAAAACTTTATAAAACTATAGTATGACCCAAAACGTTATGAAACTTTACAAATAAGTCCAATTTTAGGATTTTTAATTATCACTTTATTAATCTCAAAATTTTTTAAAATTATGATATGACCCCAAAAATTTTATTATTTCGCATAAAGGTCCTTTTCAACATAATACCTATATTTTCAAAATTCTCAAAACCTTTCACTTTAGTCCAATATATTTATAAATTATAGTATGACCCAAAACATGTAAATAGTTTTAAATAGGTCCAAAACGAAATTCAAAAAAAATATTGAAGATTTTAAAACACATTTATTTTAGTTCAAAACACTTTGATTTTATAGCCTCATTTTCTTATTATAAAAATACAATTTATAAATCTTTGTTTAATCAACACATGTGGTTTGTTATCATCAAAATCAATATCTATAGCTATATAAGCTAATAATCTCCCCCTTTTTGATGATGACAAAATACATTACAAAGATTTAATCTATTTATAAAAAGCTCCCCCTTAATCAATGCAAGGTTAAAAATCTATTTAAAAATAAAATAATTTGAGCTTAAAAGACTAACCATTCTTAATCTTGTTTGTTATCATCAAAATCAATATTATGAAAACATATATGTTAACAAATGTGTCTAAAATAAATAAAACAATTATAATATTACAATTTGACTTAAAACTTAAAAGTTAAAACATAACAATTATTGTCTAATATTAAAGTGTAAATTACAACCTAAACATATAATATCAAATTATAAATAATAATATCTAATAAGAATTACCTTTCAAATATCCATAACACCTATGTCAGCGCTCACTGTTTCCACCGTTGAAGTTTGTGATCTTCAAACTCTTTAAAATGTAAACAAAAAATGAAATTAGTAACTTAAGTACATGTAGATGGTATTTATAAAGTTATAATACATCTTAACTTTATAAAGTATGAGAAAAATATTACCTTCTTGTAGCTCCATATGGAATATCTGCTCTTCAATATCTTCCTGAAGGTTGTACATAGGATCAGCAAAACGTTTAGCTTGTAACCAATTTTCGCTACATATCAATGCCTCAATCATACAAGGGGTCAAAGAACTATTATATTCGTCAATGATGCGACGCCCAGTGCTAAAGGCAGATTCAGATGCCACTGTGGAAACAGGAACAACGAGAACATCCCTTACAATTTTCTCTAATATCATATATTTCGATCCATTAACTTTCCACCAAAGCAAAACATTGAGCTTAAGATTGCTCAGATTCTCAACTGGGTCACTCAAATATCGTTCCACCTCAGATATTACTCTCTTGCCCTCATTCTAAACAAAACTTTCTGAGCATACCCAAGGAAAGGACGAGAAACTCGGAAAATGTCATCACCATCACCACTAGGAACCTCCGCCATACCAACCTTAATTGTAAAATAAGGAGAATAACTTGTACCACCATACCTACCGCTAGGAACACTCTCACTACACATCGATGGTGTGGAATTAGAGCACATTGCACTATATGCATCATAAAGCTCATTCAACAAATCTTTCACAGCTTTGGTCATTTCTTTAACTTTCCAACCATCATTGGCAAACATGAGCTCAAAAATATGTTTGGCAAAGTCCATTTTAGCTCGTGGATCAAGAATAGAGGTAATAATCAACATTTTATTTATCTTCCCTGAAGACTCCCAATATTTATCAAAATTTTCCCTCATACTATAAGCCATAGCCACCATCTAAGGATCTTTACTTGCCTCTAATGCAGTCAATGAGCTCTCAATTAAGCCAATGGTATTATAAAAAAGATTAGAAGTCGCAATCAAAGAGGTAGAAAATAACAATATGGCATAATAAAATACCTTTAAAAACTTCACAATTCGTTCTGCACTCTCCTAATCCTCAGGTACAGGCAGGCCCACCCTCTTAGCGTTATTTTCTTTCTCAAGAAAGTATGCTTCATACGGTTTGTCCACATTTACCATTCCATCAAATGCTGCTTGAAACTTCAATACAGTCATCAACATTAAATAGATGAAATTCCACCTAGTAGGATAATCCAAAACAACTGTTCCATTTGGACATTTCATTTATTGAGCATACTATTTAAATGCATGTAGTCTCGTAGAGGAGGATCTCACATACTTCACAGTATTCCAGATGACGGCAACACTAGCATGCAATTCATTCAACTCTGAAACAACAATCAAATTCAAAATATGTGCACAACAACGCACATGCATATACTAACCCGCCAATACAATTGCATCATCATTCCTCCAAGTAAGTAATTGCATAGTCACATAATTAATAGCAACATTATTTGTAATGGCATTATCAACGGTTATTGCAAACAACCTTTCTATCTCTCAATCTTGTAAACAAGCTACAATTCTTTTACCGATCGTTTTCCCTCCATGATCGTCAGTCACTCTGAAGCTAAAAATTTTTCTGTTCAAACACTAGTCACTATCAATAAAATGAATTGTGATCATCATGTAACTCATGTTTTGAATGGAAGTCCATAAATCAGTGGTAAGAGACACTCGTTGTTTGTTGTTGCAAATCAAACTCTTCAATATTGTTTTTTCTTCTAAAAATAAATCAATAACATCCCTACCAATAGTTCTCCGAGATGGCATAACAAACTGCGGAATAGCTATACTGCAGAAATGCCTGAACACTTTGTTATCCACAAAACTAAGCGGCAACTCACCCATAATGATAATTTTGGTGACTGCCCTTTTACAAGCGTCTTGACTCCACCCTTTAGCCAAAATCATATTACTTGCATTTCCTTCCCCACCCCCAGTTGTCAAGTTTTTTTGATTTCTCTCTTGTTGTTCCCGGAACATCTTGTATGCATGGCAAGTCAGTGTATGATTTCTCATATTTGTAATCCATCACGTCTTGAATGACATTGATATTATCTACCACAATAGTTGCACTTGCATTTGTTTGGATTGTCCTCAAGTGAAGTAAAGTGATTCCACGTCGCAAATCTTTTCTTCATCGCTGGTCTTTTCTGCTTTGCCTTTTGAGTTCCTTCCATTTGAACACTTTGGTTGTCATCATCACTTATCGAATTCGATCTTGAGTGTTCAGACATCTAAGCATACAAATAAATAATCATTAATCATTAATTCATAAATTAAAACACAAAAAGACTATTAAAAAAACTACTTAATAGTTAGTATTATAAATTGATTCAAATAATTGTTAATTTAATTTTATGAAACTTTTTGAAATCGATATTTCCAATTTTCCACCATAATGTTTATATATGATCAAGAATTCAAGATGCATATTCCATAAAAGAAAACCAAGAAATTAATGTAATTATTTAATTTATAATATCTAATTATCCATTGGCCAAAATAATATAATATTAATTTCATATCCGTATCTTAAATTCTTAATTCTTATTATAAACCCCTAAATTTATGCCCACATTATATGTACTTAACCACTTAATATTTACTTATTGGTTATTATGCAATTAATCAAATTGATTAATTATTTGTTGAAGTTGAAACTTGAAACTATTGCAATTAAATTGGTTATTTTTTGGTTGAAGTTGAAACTATTGTACAAGTACACATATCATATGACATATATAATTATAATTTATATTGTAACATAATATTTCGTTTTAATTTTTAATCTACCATTACTATTCATATAAAAAATCAATTATTAATAAGTAACAGAAAATTAATGCCTAATTATTTTCATTTTATTGTTAAAATTTAACAATATACAATTATATATAATTAACGTACAAAATTGCAATTAACATTTCTCATATAACATATAACAAATAACAATTATAACTAATCCATCATAATTATATATTATATACCATCTCTTAAATAAGTATAAAGGCTGGATTTGAGCTTCCAATTTCCAAAACATAAGATACTTTTGAGAGAATGAGAGTCAACAGCCATGAATGGTGGATACTGGAGTGGATCAGGGGCACCTTGCTGGGTGGATCTTCAATTGGATTGAGTGATGGTGGAGTGGAGGATTCAAGGTGTGGATCCTAACTATGGCCAATGGGCCGTGCCGGCCACCAACCGTCGGCCCACAAGGGCTCGTGGGCCGGCACAGCACGGCCCACCAATTTAGTGGGCCGTGCCATGTCGTGCCCCTTTTTTTTAGTTGAGCCCAGCACGGCCCACGGCACGAGCCCGCTCGTGCCGTACTCGTGCCGTGCCGTGGGCCGTGCCCAAAAAAAGCCCACCAACTTTTTTTTTTTAGCGTGCTTAAAAAAGCCCACATGCCTAGCGTGCTTTGTTTAAGCCCACGTGCCAGACGTGCTTTTTTAAGCCCATCATCATCATCATCATCATTTTATTATTAGTTTATCACAATTTCACAACTATATATTTTATTTCACAATAATCAATCATAATTCATAATACATAAATTTAATTCCATAGATCATAATAATAATCAATTAAAATTAAAAATACAATCCTCAAATAAAATGTAGTTGGGATGTACTGTTAACTGTAGTGATGCAAATTACGCCTAATTTTATTTGAATTACTAATATTATAATTGTACTTTAACTTCATTTAATAAAAATATAATTTTTAATTTATTATAATTTGTCATGTGTATAAAATGAAAAATATTTCATTCACAAATGAAACGTATCTCTACTAAATATTAACTAAGTTATGATTTAATATTAATATGAAAAATATTTTATTATTAATTTTGTAAAAAAATTATTTTTTATTTATAATTTATAAATTTATGATATTTATAATCTTATTTATTAAAATCATGATATTTAGTTATTTACTTATTCATTTAATAAATTATAAACATAAAAGATTAGAATATTTATTTAAACTAAGATTTAATGATTTAAATTAATTTTTTAAAGTCTATGCTAAAAAATATATTAAAACATTTAATTTCAAGATATTGTACTTTAATTTCATAACATTTTATATTTAATTTTTGTTAAAAAAATTTACTTAGATATATTTTGGCCCGCTTACTATTAATGGCTAACAGGCTGCGTGCTAGCCCACTAATGAACCGTGCTTATTACGTGCTTTTTCGTGAGCCGTGCTTTGGCCTATCTCTAATCGTGCCATGCTTTAAGGCCCACGTGCCTCAAATTCTAAGCCCGGCACGGCCCATGTGCGTGTCGTGCCATGCCTCGTGCCTCACCGAAACGTGCTCGTGCCGTGCCGTGCCCGTGCCGTGTCGTGCCATCTTTAGTGGATCTGATGCTTGGTTGTAACAAATCTGTAGATCGGGTCACGATCTCCGCGAATCAGCTTCGGCTTCGGTTGGCGTTGTTCTTGGCGGCGGTTGCTTCGTGTGGTGGCCGAATGAAGCTAGCTCCGTGAACTGGGCGTGTGTGTTTGCTGCGTGTGGTGAGCGACGAAGGCCATGAGGCATGAACGGGTGTGGGCTAGCTGCTTGTGCTTGATAGCTTGAGTGTTGGTTTGTGTGTGACAGTGCGTGCTAAGCGTAAGTGTTACTGGTAGTTCTTTGTGAGGGATGTGAGGCCGTGAGTGACAGTGGGGGTTTGTGACTTTGTGTGTGTTCTTTTCTTTGTGAATTGTTGTGGTGAATAGATACTGACTTTGTGACTTTGTGTTGTGTGTGTTGTTGTTGTGTGGTGAATACTGTGATTGTGTGAGTGTGTGATACTGTGACTCCATGAGTGTGTGACACTGTGACTGTGTGAGTGTGTGACAATGATACTATAATTTGGCTTTGTTTTTTTTTTTTGTCTCATCCGATCGGGTTGAGACAAATTCACCCGATCGGGTTTTCTTCACCACCCGATCTGATCTGAACCCGAAAATTTTTGGATCGGGTCGAGTTAGATCGAATCGGGTCAGATATTTTGCCCACCCCTATACACAATCTATCAATTACATCCTTTTTATTTTTATTTTTTGGGTTTCTATGATACCGATTTTTTTTTCAAGACGTCATTAGAAATAGAAAAATTATGATGCTGTAATTAAATTTATGGCATCAATGTCGTGATAAACACAAATTTTATAAATTATACATAAAATTAGTAAATAAAAAATAAAAACAAGTAAATTAATATAATTATGGTAAATTGGTGTTCTAAAACTACAAAAAAAAAACTATATAAATTAATATTAAACATCATTAAACAAAAAATAGTTTATTCATTTAATTTAATTAGATAAGAAAAAGTCACTTATCAGTTCAGAATAAAAAAAATATTGAAAACAATTGGAACAAGTTTTATAGAATTTGTTTAACTATAAATTCTGTACATATTCTAGACATTCATAATTCTTTTTTTTCATTTTCTATCATAGTATTGTTTACTACACAGGTTAATTAAGGAAATGTTTTTTTCTCGATATGGACCAAGCTTATTTTCATATATTACTAGACATATATGATATATCAATAAAATTATATATACTTTTATGTTTTATAGATACGTCATATAATTGTAATTTTGCTTTCTACTTGTACTTAAGATTATTTGGGGTTGCAGTCGAAGAGGTTTAGAAGGATGCAAAATACCTTATTTTAGAAGCAACTTTAAAATCATGAAAATAATAGTTCTTCAAAATCCTATTTTGACAATAAATTTTATCTTTAATAAAATTTCACATATATCATCACATGTATTACATAAAACCAAAACTATTATTATTCAATTTAGAAACAAAATCAGAAAATTTATAAGGCAATCATTATTTTAATGAGTTTTTATTTTTCATTTGTAAGTATTTTTTTCAACAATTCTTATACTAATTTACTTGTTTTATTTTCTATTTACAAGTTTAATATTCTATTTGCATAATTTATGTTTTATTTTACACTTAAAAGTAATTTACAAATTTTATATTACATATGTAAGTTTTTGTTTTGTTTACTAATATTACTCCAATTTACAACTCCTATATTAATTTACTTGTTTTGCCTTTCATTTACAAGTCTTTATATTTTATTTACTTAATTTATGTTTTTATTTTACATTTGTTGTTAATTTACGAGTTTTATATTACAAATGTAAATTTTTATTTTGTAAGTACGACTGTGAAAGAAATAAATCATAAGATTATGAAAATATTACTAGTTGTTATTATTTGTCATTTTGTAACTCTCTAGTACTAAGATTTTTTTTTCTTTTTTCAAAAAAGTAATCAAGTTCATCTCACCTCGCGCAAGTGCAACGGTTCCTTCCTCCTTCCGCCACATGCCGCAACTCTAAATCTCTGGTCGCTGTGTGTAGTACTACCAAACATCAACACAGAGCGCATTATACTGCCAAACCTCACGCCACCGTGTGACAACAGCCCCAAAAACCTTACGCCGCGGCACTAGAGTTTAATAACTTCAGGTGAATTAACTGAAGGATTAAGATTTGGCATTTCCCTCAGTTGGGTTTAGGATTAACATTTTTCAATTTAGTTTCCCTAGAATTGATATATTTAGTTTTGGTAATTTTTGTTTATGCATTACAAAAAATTGTTGATAATCATGGAAACTATTTTTTTTTTAGTCTGTTGAAATTGAGTTTTAACCGCAACTATGGTAATTTTAAGTAAATAATTTTTAACTATTAATTTGTCTTTTAACTATAGATACAAATGTTTTTAGGATTAAATTGTATTTTTATTTATAAAAGTCAATCATCCATTAAACTTATAAACATCAACTTTTTCTTAGCAACCAAAGTTAATATTTAACAATTATTGGTAAAAAAGCACACCACCTCACTCCCATTCTCACGCACACTCAACTCCCTTGAAATCTCTCATGATAACTCAAGCCAGTAGTTCAGCACATCCATAATAGGGTTGGCAAAACCTTGAACCGGGTCCGAATATCGCAATGCCTGGACCAATTTTTTGATTACTTATAACTGTGATAAAACATTTCCAGTTAATGTAAAAATACCAAAGCAAATAATGGAAACGGAGTACAGAATACCTCTATCTATTGTTCATGACTGTCAATTTGTCACAGTCTGAAGTACTTACACTACCGACACAAGAATGTTTTGTACCTCAATTTTGTTTATCTATTTATTCTAATTATTAGGTGTTGTATTGTTATAGAAATAAATGGTTCTTCAATGCTTTGGACGGTGGAAACTACACTTCGAAAGGTTCTTTTTGCCTGAGGAAATACAGCCGAAACAGCTCTGACAAATAAATTAAGAATAAAGCAGGAGGGAACTCGACGGCTTTAGCGGATTTATGGAAAGATTTAAGATTCTTGCTTGATATGAATTTCTGCTGCGTATAAATTCATTTTCATGCTGCGAACTGGCGTCACGTGGAGCATTTGGAGGGAATCTCTCCCTAAAAGAAAAATTTATGTGAAATAGGCGGAGCAGGCGCACTACTTTGGTAGATTTTGCAATAAGATTTTTAAATTAAATAATATAATTTAAAATTAAAAAAATTTGTTTTACTACAATACTCATCAGATTTTCGAGATGGCGGTGCAATAGTTACAATTACAACCATGCTTCTCTCTGAAATTCTATTTATATAAAGCATCAGAATTTTCTTTTATTTGAATTTCCTAGAATTTTTAAAGATATTATGTCTTATCTGATACGAGTTACTTTTGGGAGTCGACAACTAACCGACACCATAATTTTTTTTTTTAAGAAAAATTTTCTTTTCACGTTGACACATCTAAAATTGTTGTAAAAACTGCAGTAATTGTACCATTATAAATTGTGGTAATTTTTAAAATTCACTTCAAAATGAGGAATATATGATAATGGTATAATATTACGATAACAATTTGAGAAAAAAGTAGCCACAGAAACCCTTCGATGCCGTTAGCACATAGCATGGCCTTCGATAGAAGTAAGTTTGGAACATTCAGAGTAAAAGCGAGATAAATCTGAAACTGCAAATTGTTCTCCAAATGGTCTAAAATTATTAAGCACAAAGAATAGCTGCGAAGCTCAACACAGTTTCAACGTCCATCACGGCTATGCTTGAGACTTTTCCTTCCGAACACTGATTGTCGTCATATTGCTCATATTTCACCGTCCCATAAATCTTCAAGAGTCCTGAATACACCATAAGTTTCATGGACAAAGGAAGTCCCTCTAAGAAGTCTAGCCTGCAAAATTGAACAAAACTTTTCAGGAAAAGTGTCTCCGAGGCAATGCCTCGTACCAACATCATATATCCTTAAAAGAGTGAGATCAGTTCAGTCACCCAACTAAAACATGGTGAAAATCGATATATAGGAGGCCAAACACTAGTTTTGCCGCTAAGATGAATTATAAATGGATTTGATACGGTACAACTTTATGATCATTTTAACAAAGTAACAAGAAGGGTCATAGTTATTATGTCACAGCTACTTGCCTGCTCAATTCCTGAAAACTTGGCTAGTAAGTCCTCAGGTATAGACCAGTCAAAGACATCCAAGTTCTCCTTGATCCGTACTTCATTTGTGCTCTTGGGAAGCACACTGTTACCCATTTGCAGACCCCAGCGGAGACAAACTTGTGCGGGAGTTTTGCCTAATCTCTCAGCAACCATCTTCACAATGGGATGCTTGAGGACATCACTCTTGATCCATGTTGTGCCAGGAGAACCCAATGGGGAATACCCCTGACAGAAAAATAAAAATGATGCTTATTTCAAGAAATAAAAGTAAAAATAAAAGCTTCACAATCACAAGCAGGTAAAGAAATATGGAATTAAAAAACAGGCTAACAGAAGTTTTGTCTGCTCACAGATAGGTGAACTCCCTTGGATTTACAGAATTCACGAAGCTTTTGCTGCTGCCATGAAGGATGGCATTCCACTTGGTTAACAGCAGGAGGCACACGTGCCACTTCCAACAAATCTCCAAGCTTCTTTGTAGAAAAATTGCTTACTCCGATCGCTCGAGCCTTGCCAGAGTCATAAAGTACCTCCATTGCTTTCCACGTGCTAGGTATATCTGGTTTATCAAGGTTTTCTGGCTTGAAGCCAACAGACCCCTTCTTCATCTTAATTGGCCAGTGCATCTTCAAAATTTGAATAGTCAGGTAGTTAACTTTAGAACAGCATCCTCAATAGTCAACAATTTATTAGTATAGTCTAAACAAGAAGATAAATACCACATAATTTCTACTATCAATCTCTAGACTAGATAAGAACTAGGTAACTAGGCTAAGGGATCAAGTAAAGCATACAAGGTACAGATCAAGGTAGTCAATCTGTAAGTCCCGCAAAGTTCTGTCTAATGCCTCTGGTACATCTTCTGGTTCATGATAAGCATTCCTGCAAATAATCTCGGATTTAGACATCATAGAGAACTATTGTTGGATTTTAATATAAGATTAAATTCAATACGCTATCCCACCCAGCACCACAGAACAATCATCAAAAAATTTGAAGTCAATGAATTAAACAGTTCTCAATTATATTCACTCCTACTCAATATTAAAAATAAAGTAAAACAAACCAGAGTTTAGAGGTAATCCACAAATCCTCACGCTTGACAACACCATCTTCAAAAAATTTCTTCAGCACCAAACCAATCTGAGATAAAGAAAGATAAGGTCAGAATGAAATACAGTGCTTGCAACAGTTATGTGCTTTTTTCCCCCAACAGGAATAGTTAAGCATTTTCTCACCATCAACTAAAAAAGATCACAATAGTAAGAAGCAACACCCCCCCCCCACCCAAAAGAACAACACACTTTTTTTGTGGGATGAGAATGGACAATCATAATTTAATCATGGCGAACGCAAATTATCGAGAAACTGATCTCAAGCACTTGCAGTGAAATCATTATACGATGTACAAATCATCTTTTGCATTAATTCATATAAAATGTCACAATCAACATGAAATACAACATAGTAAGCATTAGAGATTCAAAAAAACAAAAAAACAAAAAAAAAAAGAAAAGGCGGACGTCTAGCTTTAGTAAACAGAAACAAAAATAGATAGGTGCTGAGCAGAGTACCCAAAGAAAAGTAAAAAAGTATATATAACTATAAATATATCTCATAAAGATTATAGGAAAATGGGGTGATGAAAATCGTTTTGTAGTGACAATGACATAGGATGAACAACAACAAATTTGCTAGAATAATACAGTGTGTTTACCTCCTTTTCATTGCCGTAAATTTGAGCACAATCAATATGTCGGTATCCAGCCTGCATTGATCAACAAACAAACATGTTTAGATTTTTCCGATATAATTTATTATTTTCGAGTTATTTCTTAGGAAATTGTATCCGAACTTTTAATTTTTTTTATATTGCATTTTTATAACTCTCAACTTTGGCAATTAAACCAAAAAAAAATTGCATCAACGATTTTGAAATCAATGAGGTCCTAAAAGCTCCTAACACAACAAAACGTTAAAAGAAACAGAAAGAAAAATTGGGAAAAACCTTGATGGCGGCAGCAACAGCGTTGCCGACGACACCAGGATCAGACTGCCACGTGCCTAATCCAACGGACGGGATTTTGGCTCCGGTGTTCAGCACGAAGTGTCGAATCTCATTTGACATTTTCGAAAGCTAAGCGTTAGAGAGAGAGAGAGAGAGAGAGAGAGAGAGAGCAATGAGCAAAAAAGCGTGAGCGAATGGGTGGACAAGAGGTAAAAGCAGGCACCGGCCGGCCTTTTATATAACGAAGGAGAGAATCTTAACTTGGACTCTAGTAGTAGCATGTAGGCGAGAGGTGCGAGAAATTTCTTCATTAGGGCGCTGCCACGTGTGAAACGCCTTTCGTGCCAACACAAATCTTTCGCGATCGATGATTATTTAAAAAAAAAAAAGGGGAGTTTGACCGAGTGATTGTTGACTAAAATAATGAGATACCGTGACCCAAATACACGTGCGGTACAAAGTTTGCTCGTGTAGAGGAAAAGTACCCTTTTTTTGTTTCCCAAAGTTTTTATTCGTTCGTCCATTTTAGTGGGCCACCCACTTACACGCACTTGATCTCTGGATTAAAAATGCAACGCCACAAATTTTTATAATATTAAATTATAAAAATTTTACTTTTATTGATTGGGTGACTTATAATTTTTATTAAAAAAAGAAATTATAAATAAATATTATTTATGAGATAATTTTGAAAAAAAATTATTTTTTCTTATTAAATAGGATTTCTTAAAATTCTCTATAAATGCATATTTTTTTTCTCTTCCATAATCCTAAGTTCACGATATTTATTCTTCTTCTTTTGTGCTCTTTTTGCTCCTATCCAGATCTTAGGATTCAAACTTTTGTTTAGGAGAAAATCAAAGACGGATAAATTATTTTTCATGTTTTCAATAGATTTCTTATCACTCTATCTAGGATTTATATTCGCACGATTTTAGATGATTATAGATCATAATGCCAGATTTATAATGGATTTATAATGTATTTAGGCATTATTTATAGTTTTGATTTATTATGAGTTTAGTTAATCAATTTTTGACGTATGAAGTACAAGATAATTCTAAACAACATGAGTATCTTGATTTGAAACCTATATTTTCTGAACGAATTTTCTATAAAATTTATATTTCTGGAAACTAGACATGTAGGGTTCTTGATTAAATTTTGTTTCATTAAATTCGACTTCGTTTTCAATTTTATATGTATTTTCGAAATAAAAACCACTGCACTGGAAAACTATGATTCCAGCATTGTGATCGGATTCACAAGACTATTTGTACCATCAAATGAACTCGGAAAATTCTGAAAGTTTATATGTATGTTAATATATGTGTCTAGGATTCCCAGTTTTAATTTCATAATTTTTTGATTAGTTTTTTATTTTATAAAAATCACGGAACCCGTTCTTTTGGGTTTAGATTATGTGAAAACAGTTTCGAATTTGCTGAGAAGTAAATAGTTTTTAAAATGTTTTTGATAACGGATCAGTTTGTAAATTTTCATGGGGTACTCATGGATGTCCAGAATAGTTCCATAGAATATTATCTCATTCTGAGTTTTAGATTAAGAGTTAAAATTCTAAGAATCAGACATGTACGGGTATGAATTAGAAAATCAGATTCTTAGAATAAGTTATTAATTGTCATATCTTTTATTTGTTTAAGGTATTGAAAGTGATTGAGGCTCTTAGAAGCTTAAAGGTGTGTTAATTCTAATTCATTTGTCGAGATAAGTAATTTTATTCCTAATATACTGGATATATATAAGTATTTTGATATTATTATTATAAGTATAAATGTTTTCATACTACTTAAAGGATTAATTGATTTTGACAACAAAATTAGTTTTATGTAAATGTTTTCAAACCTAAATTCTTTTTAGCAAAGTATTTTATAAATTCTTTTTAATATGTAAATAATTTTATGACATGACAACCTTTTATGATTTTATCTTTAAAATGTTATGCAAGCCTAAATTATTGATATAGACTTTTATGAATCTGATACGAATGTTTTGTACCCATGTTTGATTTCAATTATTGATGATTGTATGAGATTCTTAATGTTTTGGCTCATTGTCCATAGTTATTTTGATTCTAATTCTGATTCTGATTCTGATTGCAATATACGATATATATGTCTAGACCAAAACTAGGTTTCTGTTTGAGTGTGCACACGATATTCTGATTCTGTTTCAGGCCGGGTCACCGGGACTATAGGTGATATTATGTGACAAAAGCTAACTTTTTGTTTTCTGTATACGTATTATATGATTTACTTTGTAAGTAATATGCTTTTGGATATTCTAAATTATTAAAAATTTATTTTATGTTATCGTGATATATCGTTTTATGAAATTTATGGATTATGATATATGTTTTAAACAAAAGAAGGCTTGCAATGTTTTTGTATCGATAGGCCTAGTATGTTAGAAATGGTTTTACTTATCGAGTTGACGGCTCACTCCTCGTCATTACTTTTTACAGATTAAGTTTCTTTTGAGAGGTGCGCTTAGCTTTGGAGTTGGTAATTTTCCGTTTCTGTTTGCCGTTTGAATAAGAGGAGGAATAGACTCGTGTTTCTATTTAGTTATTTCTATTATGATCGTGTAATTTGGAGTTCGAGACTTTTGTTATTATTTTTATGTCCTTGGGAGAGATTATTTAGTATTAGATGTTTTGAATTTGTGGATTTATTTAAATAAGAATTGGAGGTATTTCAGTTTGAAACTTATGAGTAAAAATTATGATTTGTGAGTAACCTCCTTATTCACGTGCTCCGCACATGTTATATTTGGGGTGTTATAGACAATCTCTATCTTACATATATGTAAAATGGAGGGATCCCTCTAGATTATGTATCACTTGGTCATTGATTCGATTTTTTTTAATTTTGAAAGAACGGACCGAACACACATAAGAGTAGTGCTAGGTGTACAAAGAAAGACGTGAGAATTTTATTCTCTTTCTCTATCCACTCACACTCTCTCTACCATTTTCTTCTTTATTTCTCTCGTACTTCTCTTCACTAAGCATTTTGAGAGCATTAAAATTTGAGTGGTGCCATATAAGATTTGATGTAAACTGGTCTCAATAATTGTATGACATTCCTCGAATATAGTCCTTATCCCAAGAGAGGAGTTAACCTCGAATATTTGAGAGGGTTAAAATCTAGGCGGTGCTATATAAGATTTGATGTAAACAGGTCTCAGTAATTATATGATTGTAAATATCATAAGCAACAATCTCCTAAAAAAAACATTAGGCCAACCTCCCCATTCCCCAGGATTGATAGCCTAAGTCGGATTTTGTCTAGGCGCGGCTGGGGGCCCATGTTGACCAACATTCTATAAGCATGGGCCTGGCTTGGTACGTTGTGTTGAGTCAACCGCAAGTAAGCTAAATGTCGCAGGATGAGTTTTGTTACGCAACAACCCGTGCAGCACTTAGACAACTTCTAGCATGCAAGTCGCTAAGTAAGCCTTTCCGAACTTCTCAACTAGCTAAGCAAAAATGCTTTACGGAAATGCTAGGAAAAGGAAGAGTGTAATGGCCAAATATAATTATATTTCATACTTAAAAGTATGTTACAAGAGAGTTTTAAAAGATATGTAGAGAGCTTGTGTGTGTTGTGTTTGTATTGGGTGGCGTGGTGGATGTTTTACAAATGAGGATTGCCCACCTATATTTATAGGCGTGGGAGTACTAGGTTTAAAGAATTCTTACCCACTTGCATAAATATCTAGGGACTTATATAAAGAATCTTAAAAACTTCTAGTCTATGTACAATTTGTAGAGAATTCTAGATCTTGGCCCATGGTGGGTGATGTACTAAGTGCACCTTGGATGGCTTATTATGTTAGTGGTCCATTTCTAACGCAACCCGCTTTTAAGTACATCTCACCTGATTGCTAAGCATATCCCGCTTCTGAGCACACTCCACTTTGAGGCGGACTTTTGCTAACGAACCCGTGTACGTGGAATTAACCTTCGATTGCGGGAGATTTGAGCGGCCCATGACGTAAAGCCTTCATATGTTGTGTCATGTCTTGCCTCTAGACATCTTGACTTGGTCCGTGGATCCTATGTTGACATTAGCATACTAGCAGTGCGATGCCCCACGAACAAATTAAAATATAATAACACTAGAGGTGGCCAATGGGCCATGCCATATTGGCTTGACCTATCAAAGGAAGGTCATGCATGTTTATGTTCATGTCGTACCGCCCCTAAGAAAAAAGTTCGATAAACTTTTTTCCCTTTATTTTTTAAGAGCGCATACCAAGTTGTTGGCATATGTTTTCAAGCTTGTTTACCTTTGTGAGTTCATGTGCTTTTATTCAAATTTGATAAAATAAAAAATTCAAAATCTAAGTCCATATTCAATTATAATAAACTAATAATAGTAAAAGAATGTAATATTAATTATTAAGTTTGACCATACGGTATTAGAATTATTTTTTAATACTTAACAACAATAATAAATTTTTCTTAAGGATTAACTTAATTGTTAACTCAGACTTACATCGAGTCATAAATTATAGTTCATAATAATATTAATACATATTTATAAATCATGATATTTATAATTTTATTTATTAAAATCATGATATTAATTATTGATTTAATAAATTGTAAACATTAAGTAATTATCGTATTTTTAACTAATAATTATATGAATTTAGAAAACATGCAGTAATAAAATATATTAAAAGATTTAATTTCAAGTTATTTGTAAAATCATAAAATTTTAAGTTTACATGTGCTTATTGCAGGCTTTTTCCATGCCATGCTTTAGGCTGTTTTTAATCATGCCATGCTTTTAAGGCCCGCGTACCTAAAATTCCAAGCCCGACCCAGCTCACATGTGTGTCGTGCCACGTGCCGTTCAGCCCATTGGCCATATTTAAATGGCTCCACCAAATTAGGGGAAAAAAGAAAAATTCTATAGGACCTATTAAAAGAATAGTAATATATTGGATGCATGATTAGGGTTGTCAAAATAACCCGGACTCGGCCCGAACCCGGACGAACCCGGATAATCCGAGCCGGGTTCAACCCGCCCCGGAGTATAAAAAAATCCGGATCCGGAATTAATTTTTATAACCCGGATGTATCCGGGTCCGGGTCCGGGTTTAGATTAACCCGGACATCCGGAACCCGGACCCGGATATTTAATTTTAATATTATTTTTTAATTAATTTAGATATATTATTGTTTGAAAATATATTAATTTTATTTTTAAAATTTTAAATATTAATATTAATTTATTAATCCAGGTTCAAAATCCGGATTTTTCCTGGTTGAACTCGGACCTGGACCCGGGTGAAAAAATCCGGGTTAAAATCCGGGTCCGGGAAAGAGGAAATCATATCTGGGTCCGGATCCGGAAAAGCAAAACCCGGACCCAGATTTTGCCATCCCTATGCAGGATGCATCTTATAATAATCTTTATGTACATTTTATTTATAGAATAAAATATGTGGCCTTCGATTTTAAGTAAATTTAAAAAGCACACATATACAACAAATATACTTCTTATTCTTAGATTCTATTCATTGAGAAGCAACCCAAGATCAGTGGCTGAGATTGAGTGTCACATGGATTGCCAACTTGGCAATTAATTTGTCGTAAGTACGTAAGGAACTCTCCCACTACATGCTTAGTGGTAAGATTAATAAAATTAATTTTTCGTTATATTTTCTTTCATTTTCTGTCTAGGTTAATTACCAAACAACATCATCTTAATCATTTTAGGTTTTGTTGATGCTGAAAAACGATCTCAACAATTGAATTTATTTCTTTTGGGGGATTACAGCGCGAATCCAATCTCAAACGTCAGTCTAATCACAATTTTCTATACCTACCAACCAGAAAACACAGTTAGGATACGCTGGAGGGGTTCCGACGTAAATCCTCTTATGCTTAAGTTAGAAACTATGTATATAGGGAGAAAAATAAGAATGAAGAATTATGAATGAATTCAAGTAAGACAATTTTCCAATTGAGGGCTGAAAATCTTGTAAAGGAAGTTAAAGTTTAAACTTGTAGAAGCTTTGGTTCATTTTGCTAACCCCCTCCTTAGTGGCCCTTTCCAACTTAAATAGGCCCTTGGTCGTGGGTGGTTACCACTTGAACTTCCGCCCACTTTATTCAATAGTTGCACATGATTATCAGTTGGAGGTGGTTTAAATAGATCATGTTACACAACTTGCCTAGAAATTAGGCCACATTATCTTAACCAATAGCTTTCTATGTTAAGCTAATTCTCGGGTTGAACAAATAAATTTCAAGGTCGGATTTCTTTACTTCGAGGTTGGATTTCTTTACTTCTAGATCAGACTGTTGACTTTCTCAGTCGCTCATATAGGCTTAAGGTTGTATTCTTAAAGCAGGTCATTCACATAAATATCAGGTCGTACTTGTAAACCAGGTTGCCAACATAAGCTCTAGGTTATACTCACACGGTCGGCTCAACAATAATAAATTCTGAGTAGATTGAAGTCGACTATATTTCTAGACTTTTCAGAAAAATCCAACCCAAACAGGTTTGTTAATTCTATTCTATTCAATAAAAAAAACAAAAATTTCTCTTGTATTTTTATTCATATGCAATTTTTCATTTACGCTTTAGTACATATACTTCCCTTGATCTAATTACCATGTCGAACTAAAAACAAAAAAACAAAAACAAAGACAAGATATGCAAGAGTTTCAATTAGTAGTGGATGATGTTTTTACTCTTCCACCATTTATTTTGATACAACAAAGCTTACGGAAATGTAGTTAGGTGATACATTTTGCAACTTATGTAGTTTAGTGATACTTTATGAAACTTCTTGCAATTGGTTTGAAAGGGGTTGAGTCCGAGATTACTATAGCATGAATTCAAGTGAAACCGGTCACAAATCAGATCTAACAAAACGAATTTTTAAAAATATAAAACAAAAGATAAAGAAAAATATATGATACTTTAATTCTAACGTAGATTATTAAAATTAAATCATCGACATTATAAAATATTATAAACTTAATTTGTTGTGTTTCATTTGGTCTGGCAAAATAAACAACGCGAAATATCCTACACGTAAAATATAATAGGATATTTTTGAATTACACAAAAACTAACAAATAATTTTTACATTCATCATCTAATAAATGAGTTGACATATAATATTAAAATTTCAGTTCAAACTTAAATACTGAGATTTTTAATATTATTATAAAAAATGGCCTGAAATTATTCAACACAAAGAAAACATGCGCATATACATAAAATTTCAGTATGATTTAAATGCATCGCATGGCTATCCTCCTGCCTTATTAAGCATCCTGGCTAAATTTACACATCCAAAAACAGGTCATCACTTATATCTCACCATCCCACAGTTCTTCAAGAGACTTGTATGGACCATAGGTTTCATGGACGAAAAAGTGCTCCATAGTGAATAGCTTAGCCTGCTTAATTTCAGAAAACTTGGCAAACAAATCCTCAGGGATAGACCAGCTGAAGACATCAAAATTCTCTTTGATCCTTGCTTCATTTGCAGACTTGGGCAGCACGCTATAACCCATTTGAAGTACCCAGCGAATACAAACTTGTCCAGGAGTTTTGCCTAATTTCTCCGCAACCATTTTTATAACCGGATGCTTCAGCACATCGCTCTTGAACCATGGTGAGCCTGGGGAACCCATTGGGGAGTATCCCTGCATGATCACAAACATAATATGAACGAAGTTAATTTACCTTCAGAATTGAATCCAATCAAGTAAACTGATTAAGGGGGCCTCAAAAAAAAAAAAAAACCTCACAGATACGTGAATCCCTTTGGATTTGCAAAATTCATGTAGCTTTTCCTGGCGCCATCCAGGGTGGCATTCCACTTGGTTAACAGCAGGAGTAACACGGGCAACTTTCAATAAATCCTGAAGCTTCTTTCCAGAGAAATTACTGACTCCGATAATTCGAGCCTTGCAAGAATCATAAAGTGCCTCCATTGCTTTCCATGTGCTTGGTATATCTGGTTGAAGAAGGTCTTCGGGATTGAGGCTTATAAATCCCTTCTTCGTTCGCACTGGCCAGTGCATCTACAACAAGGAAACGGTCTTATATCTGTAGTTGGAATTATGAGGTAAGGGATCTTGTACTTCCATAATATTGTTAATCAGTTTACATCAATAGTGTAAAAGTCTATCTGGCACTTTACTAAAGTGCAGAATCCTTAGAATACTTAATAGAAACTCGCTCGTATTTGTATTATATAAAAAATAAAATAGATACGCTAACTTAATTTGTATAATTTCTATGGAGCATGCATGTACTATACATACAAGGTACAAATCCACGTAATCAATCTGCAAGTCCTGCAAAGTTCTATCCATTGCCTTTGGTACATCTTCTGGTGCGTGATCACAACACCTACGAACAATACACAGTGCAAACCAAAAGCATCTACTGGGTTTTCATATGTGATTACGAGAGGCCATGTGACATGAGTCCATGCGAGAACATGCGTGTTCTCGATTGTCAAGAGAATATTAATTAACTTAAAACTAACCAGAGCTTGGAGGTGATCCATAGATCCTCACGCTTGAGCACTCCATCTTCAAACAGCTTCTTCAGCTCGGTACCAATCTACAACATGCACAAATATTGAACTGCATTAATTAATGGCATACTATTGAGATTAATAAAAATACAGTACAAGTGGAGTGAGAATCACATGTTTTTAATTACGTTCTGGGGAAAAGGATACATACCCGTTTTGAAGAATTATATAATTAACTTTGCACAGCTAATATATTGTAATTAATTACCTCCTTTTCATTGCCATAGAAATAAGCACAATCGATATGACGGTATCCAGCCTGCTGCAATCGACGGGCAAAAAATAATAAACAGCTGACAGCTAAACATTTCATAGAATTTAATTGCAAGAAATTTTAAAGAAAACGTGCGAACCTTGATGGCAATAGCAATGGCTTCGGCAACAACACCAGGTTGAGCCTGCCATGTGCCTAATCCGATAGACGGCATTTTGGCTCCATTGTTCAACTCGAAGTATTGAACGTTATCGTTTGCTATTTGGTCCATTTCCCAAGTTATGTGTGTGAAATGGCCGGGGCAGTGAGTGATCAATGATCGCTGGCCTTTTAATTTGTGGAGAGATAAGATTGAATTTGCGGGGAGATGGCAGAAATTTTCATATTCAAGGAAAGAAATGGGAAAAAAAATCTTTGGGTGGGAAGCCAATTATCTGCGGGGATGTGGATACCGGATAAGAAATAATAATATGTGGTTTAGACTTTTTTTTTCCCCTAAATTTTGGTCATCTAAAATTTGATTATTATTACTAATTTTTAATTTTCAAATCCCTCAAACGCTGCGTTTTTTTATATTCACTTAATAATCGCTTTCAGTAAAATTCAACTTTATTTTGGAGAGATTTGAAAATGGAATAAATGCAAAAGGAATCGCGTAGTTTTGTATTTTTATAAAAGAGTAGTTTTTATATTTTTCTAAAAAAGTAATGTAAGATATCCTAATATTTGATTCTCAATTTAAGTGCTATTAATGTAGTATTAATTTATTCAATAGCGTATTATAAAAAAATTTTAATTTTATCTTTAAGAATGTGACTGAGTAATTTTCAAACAGTTTAATTTAGTTCGTCATTTGGTTTTAAATTTGAGGAAGATAGGGGATTAAAAAAATTAATTTTTATTCACCTAAATTTATTTTAAGAGAAGTAGTGGTAGTGATAATAATAATTATTATTATTTAATAATAAATAAATAATTTAATTAATGATGAAATTCATCATCCATCAAATAAGTTGGACATGATATTCACATTCAAGTTGACATTTGAATCAAATCAAATAATTGTTTCGGTAATCCATTATACGTGGAAATATAGGGGCAGCTTCTTTGCATCCGGGTTTTGGTACTCAAGTCATTTATCTTGTAGCAGAGTGATCGTTAGATTTAATCTAATGGCTGAAGAAGAGACACAACACGGTGGCTAGTAACCTGACGAAAAGGTAATGGCCCGGTAACCTGCAGGGGATCCGCTTTTTGACCAAAAGTAAATGACTGTAATGGGTTGGAAGTGGTTAAGTATTGCATGCAAATCCAGGAAAAAGGGTGCATGCAAGTAATGGTTAAAAGCAAGACATTGGAAGCGTGCAAGTATGGGTTGGGGTAAGATGGATTTGAAATTTTCGAAAATAGAGACGAAAATTTTAGGAAGTGGATTTAAAGGTAGGGTCAGGTATTGGCGTATTGCATTGCGTACTTGGGAGGAAAAAGGGGAAATATCAAATTTAATCATGAAAGTAGCGTGACATTAATTTACAGTAAAGTGACCGTATAATTGTTTTTCGTGGAAAATTTATGCATGAGTAAAGTAAATGAAAACTAGATTGGAAAAAAATGTGAAGAAAAAATATGTACCGGCTAATAATAATAATAATAATAATAATAATAATAAAAGACAATAATAATAATTATAAATAAATAAATATTGATCAACGAAAAATGACAGTCTAAATTAAGGTGAAATATAAGTTAAAAGAGGAAGAAAACTAAGAGAAAACTATGTTGGGGTTGATGAACCAAACACCCTATTGCAGATTTTCTCATCAACAGTTTGTAGTAGGATGGGTGTTTTGTGCAAGGAATCCAGCTAGCATTTAGATGAATTATAACATACAAGTCGCTAAGTAAGGCTAGAAACCAATCATGAACAACAACAACAACACAAAGAATAATAATAATAATAATAATAAAATAATGATGATGATAATTAGCGTAATAATAATAACAATAAAATTAAAAATAGTAAATCACCAACCACGAAATAGAGGCTTAAGTGAGATGAAGGATAAGGTTACAAAAAAAGATAAAAAAATATAATGGACTATTGTGTATGGTAATTGACATTAAAATATAAAATTAAACAAAATTTATTTTTAAAAAAAACTTATGGAAAATATTAAAACACAGCTGAAAATTAAGATTACAGACAGTTTGGGAGAAATTGAGAAGAAGAGAGATGCCCAAAAAAAAAAATTAAGGCTCTATTGATAGAAAAATAATTTTATAATGTAGTAATTCGGGTCCATCATAAGTTTTATGCATGTTTTCCTCACAACCATTAGATGGAGAGCAAACGGCTGGTATTTTTTTAAGTCAACAGTACCCGTGGTATAATTTGAATCGTCTGATACAATCAAAGAACAATTGAGATTTGCGGGGTTAATGTGTGGAATGGGTTGACTAGAATACAAAGATTCGAATATTACAACTTACTTCACCAACCATTGTCACATGGAACAATCGTGATCATTGAATCATGAACAATTGAGATTGAGTCAAAATTGTCTGCTATCTCATACAATTATTTCTATTGTAAGCTCATGTAATCATAAAATCAATTCTGATCAACAGAAAAGGTCAATCTTTTTTACAGAAGCACAATTATAAGGCGGTCTTGATTAATGTTAAGGTTTTCAAACATGTTGAATAAAACATTGACATTCCTTTATTTGTTTGGAGACTTGAAAAATGTGAAATTAATATTTTATATTATAGACAAAAAAAATACACGTAATTAAATATAGTTAAGACATAATAAATAAATCATAATATATTACATAAAAATAAATATAAATTATCAAGTAAGCACAAAATAAAAGTATTATCGGTTGGTAAATAAATAGTTGTTAATACTAAAAACTGTGCATAATTAATTATTGACCACTTTGTGGCTTAATGGTTTTCAAAATCGTCATGCACTGTAATTGACTTGCATTTTTTTTTTCATGCGTGGTCGGTGTTGGATATCGTGGGGGCATTATCTTGTAACTCAAGGTTTTTAAAGTAGTTATGTAAGTTGATGGCATAAAGTATTGCATTGAGGAAAATACATAATATCAATTAATGAATTTGTGTGTTAGCTAAATTTTCGGTTTCAATACCCAAATGAATTAATGAAACTTATATTGAATAGTAAAATTGTGCTGTTAGCCTCTTCTATGTTGATAAATAAATAAGTTCCAACATTAATCCAATAATTATAGGATGTATTAAAAAATTAAACAGGTATATGTCCTCCCTTACGGCGCTTTACGCTCTAGTCTCTCTCATAAATTGACTTACGGTTTAACTCTCTTTCTGTCCCCCAAATCCTACCAGACAAGAGCCAATTTGCGTTTTTTTTTCATTAGTTTTATAAGCAGAAATCTCAATAGCAAAACCTGAAAATTGTTCGGTGGAGTTCTTTAGAGATGTAATATTCCCTACTTGGGAAAAACCTAATAAAATAAATATTAAAGACTTTCAAGAACAAAGGATTACATATTTTTTCTTCTCATTCTTCTTCTATAATGCCATACTCATCTCCTGGAGTTATTTGTTACTGTGATTTTGGCTGAGATGAACAGTTTTTTTATAGAAAAATATTAATGTTCATACTTTCATCAGTACTTTGTTGTAGCTCAGACATTACTTTGCTCAAAGAAGATTAAGGGTCTGTAAACATTCTATCAATAACTTAAAACTATTACTAACTGTAATGGTAGTTGATAAGATAATTGCACAGAGCAATCTGTAAACATTTTCTCGTGCGCCTGAGAGGAGAATGCGCGAGTTCAAGAGAGTCTCGGTTCTTCCCGAGACCGCGAAGGATGCGTGATCTGTCGGCAAGAAAGTCTGGGATGAGCTCGAGTCGGCGGAGACTATAAGCAAAACCTAAATCGAACCCAACAAGACGAAGTCCGAATCTTGCCCACATTCGATTTCATTATCCGGGTCCGATTTTGTGAACCGGAGCCATCTCATGGTTTTGCCGTGTGGATTGACACTGGGGTCACGTGTTACTGTCGTTGGTAAGCCGCACTGGGCCCACCAGAAGGATGATCCGAAGATTGCTTCATTGAAAGAAGGGGAAAGAGTGAAGCTGCAAGTCAATTTTTTGAGACATCCGAGGAAGTGAGGCAGCGTGAAGGAGCAAGACACAATCGATGGGGAAGAGAGAGAGCCGATGATAAGAACGAAGCGTGGTGAGGGAGAATCAATTGGTGGTGAGAGTTGTGGCCTGAGGAGGTGAGATTGGTGGCACTGTGAGTAAGGTGAGATTTGGCGAGAGTGAGAGGGAGAACGCATGTGGGCTTACGGTGCGTATATTTTGCATGAAATTCTCACGACACTAAGAATTTATACTGGAACTCTTTCAGCTGGTTACCCATTTTTTAATGGTTAAATCTCATCCCTCAAATTCCTTTGTTTTTTTTGAAAATAAAGTATGTCTTTCGATTGATTAGCTTAATAATAAGTATATAATCTCCAGTGAAATTTCATCCAACCAAATTACAGCTTCCTTTTTTTGTAAAGCTAACTTTGCTAATCAATGAGCTGCACAATTACAATCTCTATGGGAATGTTGAGCTTTGAAATTCTGGAAATTCTGTAGGTTTTCCTAAATGTCAGAGATCAACCATCCAATTTCAGTTAAGCTACTGGACTTGTTGATTAAATCAATAATTTCCAGTGAATCCAATTCAAAAATTCCAAGAGCAATATTGGCTTTTTCAGCCACTTGTAGGCCCCATTCCATAGCTGCTGCCTTTGCCATTGCCACACTACTAGGAAACCTCAGACTCTTAATTGCAGCTGCTTTGCAGCTTCCATCCGAGTCTCGCACCACAACCCCCAATCCTGCCATTCGATTCTTAACGTCCACAGCCGCATCAACATTAATTTTCTGCCATCCAGCTGGACGAGGACTCCATTGCTTTTGCCTTTCAGCATTCCGATTTGTCTTATAAGCTATCTCTGGCTGTCTAATCTTTTTGAAAGACTCCACTACCGCCTCTGCATATGCCACTACTCTGAGGGAGTTTTCTTATTTCCTTTCAAATGGCCATTTGTTTCTTGCCTTCCAGATAGCCCATAGTAAAGTTGCTACTGCAGCTCCCACCACTTGAGCATGCTGCCGTGGCCAAAATTGCAGCATCCAAGCAATGTCACCCCGGTTAACTCCACGAAATTCCTCTACCAGGTTAGAGTACCTCTAGATCTTCCTTGCTCTCTTGCACTCTACCAAGCCATGTGACACCATTTCTACATGACAGTGACAACTTTGGCACATTAGTTCTTGCAAGACCTTCTTTTTTCATAAATTTTCTGCTGTGGCAATAAGTTGTAAGCTGCTTTCCATAAGAAAATTTTCACTTTTTCTGGAATTGCAAGCTTCCAGATAATACGCCATAGGCTTTGATCTTGATTTGAGCAGCTTCAGTCCTCAGGGAATTTAATTCTCATAACAACTTGGTATCTACTCTTGACCGAGTAATACCCTTTCTTATCGTAGTGCTATATCAGTTGATCCTCTTTTGGACTTTTTGGAAGTGGAATCTGTATTATAGCTTCTGCATCTTCTGGCCTAAAATGCTGCAGGATCAGATCTTCCCTCCATTGCTGCTTCTCGCCTATTAACTCAGCTACTGTGGTGTCAGCCCCCATCGAAAGAGCTGATATTGGCTTAAAAGTTGTAGGTCTAGGGATCCAGTTATTTCCATAAACCAGCACATTCTGACCATTCCCAATTCGCCATCTCACTCCTTTGTGCAGCACCTGCCTTCCCCAAACTATGCTTCTCCAAACAAAGGACGATTTTGATCCCAGGCTAGCATCCATAAAACCCGAATGTTTGAAATATCTGGCCTTTAAGACTCTTGCCACTAACGAGCTTGGAAATTGCATAATTCTCCACCCTTGCTTTGCTACAAGCGCTTGGTTGAAGCTTGAGAGATCTCTGAAGCCCATTCCGCCTCTAGCTTTCGAGTGACTAATTCTCTCCCACCGCGCCCAGTGTATACCTTTTCTGTCTTGTTTTGTTCCCCACCAAAAACTTGCCATTGCTTTTTGGATATCGTCACACAGCCCTAGAGGGATTTTGAAAACGCTCATGGCATAAGTTGGAATAGTCTGAGCAACCACTTTAATCAACACCTCTTTTCCTCCACTTGTAAAGAACTTGTGATGCCAGCTAGAGATTTTATTCAACACCCTTAACTTGACTTCGTTAAAGAAGCTCTTTGTCTTTCTTCCAATCATTGAGGGCAGTCCTAAGTATTTCTCGTGCTGAGAGACCACTGTGAGCTTGAAAATCTCGCTTATGGCTTCAATTTGATCCTGCCTTGTGCCTTTACTGAAGAATATCGAAGATTTCTCGAAGTTCAAGATTTGCCCGGAAGCTTTCCCATAGCAGTCAAATAAAGCCTTTAAGTGTTTACAGTTCTACTACCGCTCGGGTGAAGATTAAGGGAGACTGTTGCATCTTTGCCGAAATGAATGCCATGAATGTGTCTATGCTGTTCTGCCTGAACCAGTAGGTTGGAGAAAGCCTCTGCAGACATAAAAAAAAAAAGGTAAGGGTAGAGGGGACAGCCCTGTCGAAGCCCTCTTTGTGGGTGGATTAAACCTGTAGCCATTCCATTGATAACAACAGAGAGAGATATTGTGGTGATACAATCCATAATTAACTCCACCCATTTGATTGAAAAACCTAACTTTAGCATTGTATGTTTCAAAAAGTTCTACTCCACTCTATCGTAGGTCTTGCTAACATCATGTTTTTTCCCCTTACTATATCGGATCTTGTGCAGACATTCATAACCGACTATGATATTATCAGTAATTAGACGATTAGGAATAAATGTCCCTTGAGTTGGGGATATAATCTCATGAAGAATCTATTTCAGCCTATTTGCAATTGTTTTAGTGATAATCCTATAAATCACATTACATAAGCTTATTGGCCTAAAATCTGCCACTCTCTGGGATTTATGAATTTTCGGGATCAAAACAATATGAGTATGATTAAGGGGAGTAATTGTACCTCTACCGTTCAAAATGTGGAGGCAAGTGGAGATGACACCAAATTTTACCGAGTCCCAGTGCTTTTGGAAGAAAGCTGCTGGCAGTCCATCAGATTCGGGAGCTTTGGTTGGACTCATTTGGGATAGAGCTGTGGAGTCTTACTCTTCCGCGAAAGGTGAATCCAGCTGGTTGTTCATGTCTAGGGTGACCCTTGGCTTTATCCTGCTAAAGCAGCCTCTATTTGCTTTTTTGATGGGCTGGACGGTGTAAATAAATTCGCAAAATACTCACAGAACTGATTTTCAATCCCCTCTCTATCATCAACCCACACATCATGCTAGTCCATGATCCCCCTTATTCGATTCTTCCTTTTCCTAGATGAAGCTTTTGAGTGGAAATACTTCGTGTTCTTATCTCCCTCCTTCAGTCAGTCTACTCGGGAACTTTGCTTCCAATACACCTCCTCATCCATCAACATTTTTTCGATTTACTCCTCCATGCTTTTGATCTCATTCTCTTCTTCCCACTGCGTGAAATTGAGCTTCATTTCTAAAATTTTTTTCTTCAGTTGCTTCAGCTTTTCTTTTTGCCCATCGAACTCTTTTCGGCTCCATATCCGCAGCTGAGCCAGACAGTTGTTGGTTGTTTTTTTAAAGATTGTAACAGAATCCCCTTGACTCCAGCTGCCCCCTTCACCCATTCTTCTTTCACTATGTTCTTGCAAACTTCATAATGGCTCCACATATCCTCATAAAAAACTCTTAGATTGGAATTCTTTTTGTACCAGGCAAACTTATTCCTTTCTTGCATTTCTAGCATGACAGGGCTGTGGTATGAGTATCAAGTATCCAAGTTAGAAACAATCAGATTATAAGGGCTTTGTTCCCAGTCTTTACTCCCGAGAAATCTATCAAGTCTTTCCTCAATCAGCTGAGGGCCAAATCTTCTATTCGACCAAGTAAAAGGATAGTCCCTACATCCTAAGTCTACTAAGTTACATTCATTGACAGTCTCCCTAAATGCAGTCACCATATCCAAATTCATATCTGTCCCCCCTAACTTTTCATTTGGGTGCAAAATTTCGTTGAAGTCACCAAAACATAACCATGGCCAATTAAACATACCTACCAGCCTCCTCAATAAAGTCCAAGTGTGTCTTTTCTGTACAGTTTCCTGGTGGCCATAGATTCCTGAGCATCTCCAAATCTTTCCATTCACCCCATGGATCACTTCGTCTATATAATGGTTGCTGTAGGAAATAATATTGACGTCCACTTCATCATTCCATAACAGAGCCAAGCCACCCCCTAAGCCATTTCTCTCTACAATGAAGCAACTGTCATAGCCTAAGCCTTTACTCATGTTTGTCATTTGCCCCGACTTCATTTTTGTTTCACACAGAAAAATGATTTGTGGCCTATGACATCGGAGAATGTCTTTGAATGCGAGAAACGTCCGGGTATTCCCCAAACCCCGGACGTTCCAACTTATGATCCTCATTGCTTCCGGCGGGGCTGGAAGCCAGCCTCCGCCGATATCTCTTTCGATGCTGAAACTGTCCCCTCTACTTCTTCCATGACCTATGTGTCCCAATTTGAAGTGAGCTTAGCTGAGGGGGAATTTCTTTCTTCTTGACTTGGCTTACACTCACCCTTGCTGCCCATTTTGTATTTTTTGCTTTGAGAACTTGTCATTTGGGAGTCACAGTTGATCCGCTTCAAGTTGTTTGATATGGTTTGGGTGATTCCTTTCTTGCTTAAGCTTCGGGCCTGGTGTTTCCATCTTCTCCATTTGGTTTTGGTCCTCCTCGAGTGAGCCTCATCGACCACCCCTTTATCATCCAAGCGCATATGGGTTGTGCCTGTTGAGGTGGACTGGTGAATGTTGTGGCCCATTTCGAGCTCCTTGTCCATATTTTTCTCTATATGTCTTTTTTCAATCTGATTTCCCGCACTTTTGCACACATTGTCAGACACTACCTCGTTGCGTGCTGCGTTTTGCTGCGCTCTGTTTTCAACTTTCTGCTGTCTCGATTGTCTCTCTTGGAACATTAATTGTTCCCCAGCTAGCTCTGCTACGTGTCTTACGCTTATTTGAGGGCTGGTAGCTTCATCTTGATGTTGGATTGACCCTGACCCGATTTCCCCTCTCGGGCTCGATTGTTGCAGTTGGGGGGTGCTTGTACTTTTTGAGTTCCTGTATTCTCTTGTTGTTTTACTTTGGTCCCTGTTGCCTCTCTCTTTGCTCCTCTGAAACCTCATACGCTCTAGTAATGGAATTGCCCTTAACCAAGCTCCATATGCCAACTCCTCTTTAGGTTGGCCTTGATATGTGGCACACTCTCTGTATTGATGCCCGATATATCCACAGCAAAAACAGTAGTCTGGCAACTTCTCATAAGTAACTCCAACCAAAATCTCTTTCCCATCTTCCTGCTAGATTCTTATGACTTTCTTTAACCTCTTCATGATATCTATCGAAATCCGAACTCTCACGTATTCCCCAAAACAGTCCCTCGTTGCATCTGTAGCTACATCTTCAACCTTCCCAATCTTAGAACTAATCTCACGAATTATGCTTATATCCATACACATTAAAGGTACATTATGCAACTGCACCCAAAATGAGACGTGTGGAAATGATTGTTCCGTAACATTACCTATACCACTCGGCTCTTGGAGCACTATAAGAGCTCGGTCGAAATGCCATGGCCCCCTTTTTAGCACTCTTCGTTTATCCTCTGCTGAGGAAAACTTGAACATGAAAATTTTATTTCACAAGCTCTCGATTTTGACTGCTCCCACTGGACGCCAGGCTTGTTGTAGAGCTGTTCTAATCCCCTCGTGACTGACTCCTCTCGTTGTGAGGATTTTTCCAACTAGGCACTCTGCTGCGATCTGGGCCCCTTTTTCCTTCATACACCCCCCGAAAATGACTCTTATCTTCCTTCTCTTCTTCAAGTGTTATCGCGCTGCACTTCTTTATTAAGTCCTCTGTGTCCATGTTGTTAAAGAAAAGCTCTTTTTGCCTTAATTACCACGCGAGGTCCTCACCTACATCAGCCTTCTTCTACGATTCTGTTTACAGTCTTCTTTAAAGCCTCAATCTCTTGCGGTTTAATCTTCTGGTCCCACTAGGACTGAGGGCTGAAAGCCAACCAGCACAGGAAGTAATACCGAAAAAATAAAAGGGAGAAAAATAAAAAAAACCACACTTAAACTACTGAGCACCCATTCGGATCCTGTAGATCCAGTTTAGCTTCCATTTAGTGTTCTCCCATCCAGAGAAAACACCCTTGAAGGAAGAGCTGATAATAAAAAATATCCTCAAATTCCTTTGTTAGCTAGCTAAAGGTGCATTTATTAAAAGACAAGTGACTGGAGTACCAAACTCCTGACACAAAGCAGCTGGACCCGGAAATATATTACTGATTTTGATAATTGATTGGATATAGCGATGGGTATTATTATCAATTATCGTAGCTAGTGATTAAAAATAAAAGAAAGAAGGAAGAAGAGGGAGACGCCGAAATTCCTTTGTTAGCTAGCTAAAGGTGCATTTATTAAAAGACAAGTGACTGGAGTACCAAACTCCTGACACAAAGCAGCTGGACCCGGAAATATATTACTGATTTTGATAATTGATTGGATATAGCGATGGGTATTATTATCAACTATCGTAGCTAGTGATTAAAAATAAAAGAAAGAAGGAAGAAGAGGGAGACGCCGAAATTGGAAGAGAGAAGAAAAGAAAAATGGCGGCTGACCAAATCACTTGGTATTCTTTGTCCGAGTACCAACAATTTTCTAGACAAATTGCGCATTAAATTAAATGCATCACATGTGGAATAATAGGAGTGATACAATCAATTAGGCAACTAATGAGAGGACTTGAGCACACTATCTCAGTGATGAAAGAGATAACTTTGAAGTTATTGAAAAATGAATACTTAATATAAAACCAAAATATATATATATAAAATTTTGACTTGTTTCTATTGCGAATCATTATAAATCATGATAAAACTTAACTAGTAAAATTTTGCTTCATGGGAACACATGCATTCCACATTTAAAAATTAAAGACACTTTCCACAGTATCGTCAATCAAATAATGAGCCATTTTTTTCCACAGTAAATCAAAAGCAGATTATTTACTAAATTACAGTAATTATTTTAATATATCAGGAAGCAGATTATTTCATAAAGTAAAAATATTACAGCATTCCCAAACATACACTAAGATAAAATACAAATGAAATCACTAAGGTTTTTTACCTCCAAATTAGTTGGCATGCAAGGCAGTTATTATAGGATGGAACTTAGAGTTTAAAAAATGTGGGTGTTTTTTTTCTTTTTCATCATCCTTCCCAATTGCCAAAACCTTGATTTCAATAATTTATTATAAAAGTAGACTAAATTATCAACCAAAGACCTGAAATGCAAGAGTTCCAATGAATACAAACACTGCCATAATGAGTATGGGAATGCTCCTGAGTCAGATCTCACCATCCCAAAGCTCCTCAACTGATCTGTATGAACCAAAGGTATCATGGACATATGCAGTGCCTCTTATAAGTCTAGCCTGCATGGTCGAAAGCAAAATCTGCTTTTATGAGAATAGATTACAAGAGAATTGAGTTAGTCATACCCAATAGAATAGCTACTTGCCTGCTCAATTTCTGAGAACTTAACAAACAAATCCTCAGGTATAGACCAGTCAAATATGTCAAAGTTATCCTTGATCCTCGCTTCATTTGTACTCTTGGGAAGTACGCTATGACCCATTTGCAGGCCCCAGCGCAGAGCAACTTGTGCAGGAGTTTTGCCTAATTTCTCTGCAACCGTCTTTAGAACTGGGTGCCTGAGTACATCACTCTTGATCCACCTTGTGCCGGGAGAACCCAATGGGGAATATCCCTGAGCAAAATGTAGAAGAAGTTAATCTCTCTCTAACATATCAAAGTAAATATAATTTTCCCAATCAAAATAAACAAGAAAATGTTAAAAGAAAAAAACAAAATAAAAAGAAGAAGATCATCAAGAATTGCCAACTTACAGACAGATGAACTCCTTTGGATTTACAGAATGCATGTAGCTTTTGCTGCTGCCATGAAGGATGGCATTCCACTTGATTAACAGCTGGAGGAACACGAGCTATTTCCAATAAATCTCCAAGCTTCCTCGTAGAGAAATTGCACACTCCAATAGCTCGAGCCTTGCCAGAGTCATATAATGCCTCCATTGCTCTCCACGTGCTAGGTATATCTAGTGGAAGAAGGTTTTCAGGATTGAAGCCAACAGACCCCTTCTTCATCCGAGCTGGCCAGTGGATCTTCAAAATTGAATAGCCATGTATGGTTACAATCTAAAATAGTGTCTTAATAAAATCATAATTGCATGAGCAAATCCAAGCTCTAGATTTCTAAGCTAAATATAGGCTACGTTGGATGCTGATCCTTGACAAATTTAAATATGGCATCAGAAGGTACACTTTTTTATCAATGCATTATTCAAGATCAATGGCTCAACTATATAAATTTTTTAACCGGAATTTGTCCTCTAGCTTCCAAGAATTGGACCCTAGCAACATTATAGCTAATGCTACAGAAACTATTAGATAAGATTTATCAAAAAAATACATACAAGATATAAATCAACATAATCAATCTGCAAGTCCAGTAAAGTATTGTCTAATGCCTCTGGTACGTCTTTTGGTGCAAGATCAGTACACCTGTGAATCATGACAGATTTGGATAGTACGAACATTCCTTGGCAGTTTAATGAGTCAGCGCACTAGCTAAATCATTTCGAGTTGTTGCACTCAACCATCCATCGTGTGTTCCCATTCAATCAAACCAACAACTAAGACAAAGACAAACCAGAGTTTGGAGGTAATCCATAAATCCTCACGCTTGACCACGCCATCTTCAAACAGTTTCTTCAGCACAAAACCAATCTGCAAGAAACATAGACAAGATCACCGAATCACAAAAGGTCATTGGAAAAGTTTAAGCACTTTCACAGAACAGGACAATAAACAACTGAAGCCAAATCAACAAGTGTCATATACAGTTCACTTCAAGTCTCCCAGCACAAAGCATCTATCTTCTTTTTTTATATGTCCATGTCACTACCAGGAAACCACATAGCAGTGCCCTAGAACTGAGAGTCAAAGAGACCAATCCAATAAAAAACGTCAAGTGTGATAAACAGCCAAATGGAGAGTGATTTCAACACCTCAAATGAACAACCAAATGGAGAGTGATTTCAACTGCTCAAGTGAATATCGTTTAACAGCATAATAAATAACATTACCAATGTATCCAGCATCATAGTTATTCGTACAAAATGTAAAATCACCATATGGCCAATAGATAATGCTATCCCCAAAACCAAACCAAGACACAGTAAAACCATACATGCAGCATCAATTTGAACCCGAAAGTAGGATACTAGTAAAAATGCCAAAAATGATGACAACATCAATAAGAGTTAGCAGAATAATTTGCACTTACCTCCTTCTCATTGAGGTAGAGTCGAGCACAATCTATATGGCGGTACCCAGCCTGCAGCCACGTGAAAACATGTGTAGTTGAGTGCTAGTATTTGATATTGGAAAAAGTTGACTAGAAAGATTGGCCATATTTGTTATAGAAATTAGAAAATAGTTAAGCTAGTTTAAGAAATTAGCTCTTTTTTTTTTTTTAACTCAAATGGATATTGCTTATCTGGGATGAGAAAACTGGTTTGGCTGACAAAAAATCAGTAAAAGCACATTCGGGAGAGCTTCCATAGGAACTGATTTTGAACTTTGCAAAAATATTCTAAAGACCAAACCATGTCAACATAAGTCAAATTTTCAATTACCCATTTATTTTATGTAACATAACCAAATAGTTTTGTTAGTTATGAAGCATTTAAGCTTCCTTTCAGTCTCAATTTTATGCTATCACTAAAGTTGGGGGTGACAAAATTGACATCAGCTTGTCATGTCAAATATATGCTGACATAAATTCGGCCCACTTATTTAATTATGTTAAAAACTTTAAACATTAACTTGATCTATATGTTATTAGAGTATTTAACACTTTTTAAATATATTCTATTTATAAAAAAAAAAAACCTCACTTCACAGGATTTTAATATATTTTTAAATAAATCTCTAACCAGTTTGGGGGGGTGCATGTATGTATAAAAGATAGTTCTATTCTACAAAAATAAGTTAATATAAAGTAATTAATGAAAGGTTGATCACATCATAAACTGGTTCGCATCAGTATGCCTTAAAACCCGAACTCAACATAATTTATAAATAGGTGACGTAATTTAACCCGTTAAATAAATCATATATTTTAAATCAACTCTTAACCAAAATCTCAACATCATCATGTGCCACCTTGTTCAAAGGAAACAATGGTTTTCCCTCTTTGAACCAAACGACAGTTTATATTTAGGGAATAAAAAAAAAAGATTAAAAAAATAAAAAACAAATACCCCACACACACACACACAGGAACCAAGAAGACAAGGCACAAATAAATCAGTATTTTAACATTTGATAAGCAGACGGTAGAAATGTGGAGACCTTGATGGCGACATCAACGGCGTTACCGACAACACCAGGATCAGCCTGCCACGTGCCCAATCCAACGGAAGGCATTTTGGCGCCTGTATTCAGCTCAAAGTATCCGTTTTCATTCGCCATTTCCGCAGTTCAAAGAGGCGATAATCTCTTAACTGGAATAATGAAAATAAGAAGAAGAAGAAGAAGAAGACGACAAATGAAAGGCTGTCGTTAGAAGAGAGAAAGTGGATCGGTACGTCGGGACAAGGGAATGCGGCTCGGTACTTTTGTAGTGGATTGGAAATTTGGAGGAGGGATGTGAAGTGAGGAGTGAAAGTGGGAAAAAATTATTTATTTATATTAGAATGGAATAAAAGAATAAGAATAAGAATTTCATATTTATTAATTTTAATTTATTTTATTTTGGATTAAGAAGTAGATTATTTTAAATTATTGTCTTATTTTTATATAAAGAATTATAGTTTTTATTACAAAATGAATAAAAATATTTTTTAAAATAAAATATTTATATTATTAATTTTAATTATATAAGTTAATAATAATTATTAATATTCTAATTATATAATCACAAATTTTTTATTAATTTTAATTTTAATTATGTAAATTTAAAAATTATTGATAAGAGTAATACAAATGAAACATTATCATAAATAACATAGTAGAAAAATTAATATTTCTTAGAATAAAATATTATTTTTAAATAAATGTAACTTATTGTGTTTTAATGAATATAACTATAATATTTTTAATATTTTACTTCAATAAATATAATATGCTCTATTTAAAGAAAATAGTAAAAAAAGAGTAGGTGAGGGTGAGAATTTCCCTCCCACCTACTTCTATAAGAGTAAAAATTACACCCCATACTCTAAAAGTGAGTAAAAAGATAGGTAGAGTGAGATTTTTACTCTTACTTTTAAATAAGTATGTAAATATTAAAATTAAAAGAACTCTATATTGTTCACCTCCTAGTTTTAAATAAGTATGTAATTATTAAAATTAAAAGAACCAAATACTTCTCACTCCTAGTTAAGTAAATAAGGATAGGTAAAGTGAGATTTTTACTCTTACTTTTAAATAAGTATGTAAATATTAAAATTAAAAGAACCTAGTACTTCTCACTCCTAGTTAAGTAAATAATCAGACACTTTTAATCCTTACAACACGTGTCAGAGGATTTATTGCCATATGTTTTAAATGGTAGTTACAGTACAAGTCTTACTAGAGCTGGCAAAATTTGACACGACCCAATTATCCGACACGAACACGGCATAAATAAATGGGTATGGGTCGTTAATTTAACACGATTATTAAATGGGTCGGGTTCGGGTCAACATGATTTTTTTCCGTATTGAATTTCGGTTAAAATTCTTGACCCATTTACCCGATCAATGACCCGATTATATTTTTTGTTTTAAAATAATTTACATATTCTTATAATTAAAACTCAAATAGTAGAGATGATTTTCTTTTTTTATTCTTTAAAAATGTGAATATAAATACAGTGTTTTATTTATAAAATTTTACATACATTTAGAGCTTCAATAGTGTAAATGTGTAAAACTTGATAGACATGTATATTTTATAATATTGATATATAATATATAATATATAATTAAAACCTCAATAGTGTAAATGTGTAATATATTGGTAGATATATATATTTTATAATATCGATAAATTATGTATGCATGTATGTATGTATGTATTTATGTACATATGTATGTATAATAGTATGTAAATATTTCATGTAACTTTTGTTCAATATATAGATATTAAACGGGTTATTGTAACCCGATTATTTTTCCGTGTCCGATTTGGGTCTCAATATTTTGACACGATTATTAAATGGGTCGGATTTGGGTTGATCTAAATTTGACACGACACGAATACTACCCGATGACCCGTTTTGCTAGCTCTAGGTCTTACCATCACCGTTAAATAAAATTAAAGGCAATTCCTCGCCGGCTCATTTGTTTGACTAATTTAATGACTATCTACATAAAGGTATTCAAGTTCAACTTGGCATCCCGGTAACACAAACCAATTTTTTTAAGATTAGGCTTTCGGACTTAGTAAAAGCCAATTTTTTTATTATTTTCTATTTAAAGAAAATAGTAAAAAAAGAGTAGGTGAGAGTGAGAATTTTCCCCCCCACGTACTCCTATAAGAGTAAAAATTACACCCCATACTCTAAAAGTGAGTAAAAAAAAAGGTTTTTACTCTTACTTTTAAATAACTATGTAAATATTAAAATTGAAAGAACCCCATATTTCTCAATTCTAGTTTTAAATAAGTATGTAAATATTAAAATTGAAAGAACCTCATACTTCTCACTCCTAGTTAAGTAAATAAGGAGAGACAAAGTGAGATTTTTACTCTTACTTTTAAATAAGTATGTAAATATTAAAATTAAAAGAACCCTATTCTTCTCACTCTAGTTGAGTAAATAATCATACACTTTTAATCCTTACAACACGTGTCAGAGGATTTACTGCCACATGTATTAAATGGTAGTTACAGCACAGGTCTGACCATCACCGTTAAATAAAAATAAAGGCAATTTCTGGCCGACTCGTTTATTTGACTAATTTAATGACTTTCTACATAAAGGTATTCAAGTTCAACTTGGCCTTCCAGTAACACAAACCAATTTTTTTAAGATTAGGCTTTCGGACATAGTAAAAACCAATTTTTTTTACTATTTTTATTTAAAGAAAATAGTAAAAAAAGAGTAGGTGAGAGTGAGAATTTCCCTCTCACCTACTCCTATAAGAGTAAAAAATTACACTCTATACTAGGGATGGCAAAATAATTCGGACTCGGACGAATTCGGATAATCTGGATCGGGTTGAACCTGGCCCCGAAATGTACAAAAACTCAAGTCCGAAATAAATTTTTATAACCCGTCCGGGTTTTAGTTAACCGGAACATCCGAAATCTGGACCCGGATATTTAATTTTAATATTATTTTTTAATTAATTTTATTGATTAATCTAGATGTGTTATTACTTGAAAATGTATTAATTTTTTATTTTTAGAAATTTAAAAATTGATATTGATTTATTAATCCGAGTTCAAAATTCGGAATCCGAAAATCCAAATTTTTTCGGGTTGAACTCGGACCCAGACTCAGGTGAAAAAATTCAGTTTAAAATCTAAGTCCAAGAAAAGAAAATAGTATTCGGATCCGGATTCAAAAAAGCTAAATCCAGACCTAGACCCAGACCCGGACCCAAATTTTACTATCCCTACCCCATACTCTAAAAGTGAATAAAAAGATAGGCAGAGTGAGATTTTTACTCTTATTTTTAAATAAGTATATAAATATTAAAATTGAAAGAACTCCATACTTCTCACTCTTAGTTTTAAATAAGTATGTAAATATTAAAATTGAAAGAACCCCATATTTCTCACTCTTAGTTAAGTAAATAATCAGACACTTTTAATCCTTACAACACAGAGGATTTACTGCCACATGTTTTAAATGGTAGTTACAGCACAAGTCTTACCATCACCGTTAAATAAAAATAAAGGCAATTTCTGGCCGGCTCATTTGTTTGACTAATTTAATGACTTTCTACATAAAGGTATTCAAGTTCAACTTGGCCTTCCAGTAACATAAACCAATTTTTTTAAGATTAGGCTTTCGGACATACATCAAAACTCCTTATAATTTTTTTTAATTAAAATTACTTAAATACAATTGATTTAATCTATTTCTTATACTTTTTTTTATAGAAATTCAATCAAACATCTAAATAAATTACTCTTCTGACAAACATTTGACACCAATCTAATTTAATAATTGATATTTATATCTTAATATTAATAAAAAAATATTTTTAAAGGAATTATAATAATTTGGAGTTATGAAAATAGAAACTATATAATAAAAAGAAAATAATTCAAGATTTTAGCTTTTTGTATATATTTTTAAATAAAAATCTTTAAAATATACATCGTTTGGGTGAAAAAAAAATTATGAGAAGATAGTTAAATTAATTCATGAGTTTTTAAGAAATAAAATTCTAAAGAGGTGTTATAAGGATTCAGAAACCATAACTATTTATGAACACACGCTTAAGAGCATTACCCTTGACAGGTCATGTGCCTGGGGAATCGCTTAGTGAGTATCCCCGAAATAAGGCAGATTCATTATAGCTCGTTTTTACAAATCAACATATGAATGTGAAGAGACATCAGGCAGTTAAAATTTTTTAAATTCTCAAACTAAAAATAAATTGATATAGGATCGAACACTTATGATGTCTAGACAGACAAAACAAAATAAGAACGAAAAGACCATAAAGCTTGAGTAATTTCGTTAATTTGGCACGTCTTCTCCGAAAATGTTTTTCCCATCCTTCGTTCTTCCCTCAAGCTAACCTCCTACCTGACGTTTGGTTTGGATTCATTTCAAGCTTCAAAATTAGATTATAGTAGCCAACATTATTCCGACTCATCAAAACTTCTCGTCACCTTAAGTCTTTGATTATTTTTTTTTCGCCAATTAAAAGTAAGAAAAAGAAAAGAAAAACAGAAATTCAACGTTAGAAATCAAGAGAAAAGAAAATTATCAAATATCTCCCTGCTTCACTAAACCGAAAAACTCCCACAAATCCATGATGGTCATTGAAAAACAGAGCAACCCTGCTACCTGTTAGAATGGGAAATGTCAAATTGGAACGATTTTAAATTAACAAAACTCAACAATAGATCAGGTTGGCAGAAAAGACAAGAAAATCACTAGCAGATTAACATAACTTTGAGCTCTTGTTCTTGTGATCATTACGTCCAACAATAATGCTACATTTGAGTTCACACAATCTGCACTTCTCCACAACAAAAGCTGATTGAGTGCTCTAGTGTCATTGACCATAAGTTGGTTTTAAATAGAAAGTACAGCAAAATCCTAAGTCTGAAATATCACATCCACCTCAAATTTCACCATCCCAAAGCTCTTCAAGGGTCCTGTATATGCCAAAATTCTCGTGCACAAATCCGGCACCTTTTACAAGCCTCTCCTGAATTATTTGAAATGTAAAAATGATTAATTCATTTGGAACATATCAAAAGACAACAATGGCTGCCCTGCCAGCCTACATTTTGGATTCTTGGTAGATTCTATGACACTAAGCTCTACATAAAACACAAAAAAAAAAAAGAAAAAAAAAGTCTTAACTACATAAAATGTCAAGGAAGTGCAAAAGAAAATTGATATATAGAGTTCAATGCTGGAGAGAAGTAATGATGAAAAGAAAATGCTGCTTGCCTATTCAATTTCAGGAAATTTGGCCAATAAATCTTCAGGTATATACCAATCAAAAATATCAAAATTTTCCTTCAACCTAGCCGCATTTGCACTCTTAGGCAGAACACTGTGACCCATTTGCAGCCCCCAGCGAAGAGCCACTTGTGCAGGAGACTTACCCAATTTCTCTGCAACTGTATTGACAATTGGATTTTGAAGAATTCGGTGTGTGTTCTTGGCAGAACCAAGTGGCGAATAACCCTGAGAGATGACATTTTATCAAACCTACTCTTTTTTTTTAACCAATGAAATTTTCTATGTTTACCTGAAAAGAAAGAATTTCATCTTTAATCTTTGTAAAAGCACTTAAAAAACTTTCTATGAAGCATGACACATTAGCAATGGGCATATTACATCAACTATAACTATTCTATTCCCATACAACGATAAACTGCTTAAGAACAAATTACTCACAGATAAGTGAACCCCCTTGGATTTACAAAATGCT
>JAQOOD010000006.1:22335224-22535709 GCA_029633175.1 Citrus glauca
TCTTCTACTGTCTCTATAAAAGGATCCAAGTGTGCTGTAATATGAGTAGAGATTCATGAATTTAGTCTATAAATAAATTAAACAAGTGTTTTATATAGTTCTTTTATGAACATGTATGGTCTCATTTCCTTCATAAAGCAATGTATATACGTAGAGATTCATGAATTTAGTCTATAAATAAATTAAACAAGTGTTTTATATAGTCCTTTTATGGACATGTATGGTCTCATATCCTTCATAAAGCAATGTATAGCCGTTGTGACAAAATCTTATTACTCAAGTTTACTCATGAATCCTTTACACAAATGTATAGCGGTTGTGACAAAACCTTATTACTCAAGTTTACTCATGAATCCGTTACACAAATGTTACAAATGTATAATATCAAAATTGAAAAGTCATTTTCACACGTTACAAATATATACTAACAAAATTGAAATAACATTATTACAAAGTAGAACAATATGTAATAACAAAAAATAAATAAATAAACTCGAGGCTTGTAAAGTTAATAGTTTATTTAAAACAAATTCGCATCTTCTCAATGGTGCTTAATTTATATCAACCTCTGTCTTTCAAGATGCAACGGATTCGAATAGTCTCATCAGCATAATCATACTATTCTATCAAATTTGAAACTAGTGTTTGAACTAAAATGAGAGAAAATTTGTTTCAGATAGAAGAAGGAAATGTCACTTCAATTTTGTGTGTTTTGCAAATAAAATTAGAAACCAATTTATAGAATTTTTGGAGGACATTTTTGGTATAGAAAAATTAGGCAGTAACTATTGAATTTAGTACTTAAAATAAAATCTATAACAAAAGCATTTGTTTACCTTCAATCACTTGTAATATAAAGCCAAAATTTTCCTTCAAAATTTGCCATATACATCACTTAACAACACTTTAATCTCTTGCTATTAAGATCAATATCAATATCAAATATTGATATTACTTTTACCCTTTACAGTTTTAGTTTTAATTCAATGCAATTATAGTGCAATAAAAAGAAAACAAAAGGATAAAAAACACCTTTAATCTTTTCCAAACCAATGGGTGATAAGCACTAATTTGAATTTTCTAGTATTCGTCCTAAAGATCTCACAAAGGAGATTCTGAATCATTCACGCAAGAACATTTCCTTAATAGACATCTAACTCAAAATTAGCCTTCAAATAATTGAATGCTTATTTAATTCCTATATTTTAACTTAAATATCTGTTTAGTCTCATATTATAAAATATATCTCAAAATACCCATGTATATTTTGGTTTTATGATAATACCCTTCAAATAATATTCTTGACATGAATTAATTATCTATAAAATATGAATTAGCATCTTAACTAATAATTAATTATTAGCAAATTAATTAAATAATATTAGGAGTGAAAGAATTAATATTTTCTGTACTCTTGCAACAATCTTACTAATAATTATTTATAAATAAATTATTATTAGCCAACTTAAAAATTAACATTTTAAGTAAAATAATGATATAAAATGTTTATTAATATCTTTACAACAATATTAATAATAATTGTTTAATAAAAATTAATTTACTAAATTAATTCTAAAGTAAAATAATAATATAAAAATTTGGGTAAATTTTTATGTTACTTTTAAGATAAATTTTGATAAATTAACATTTTTTTATAAATATCCCAATGTTATCGTAAAAAGAAAAAAAAATATGAAGGGTAGTAATGAAATATACTTGGCATCATGGGTGTCTTGAGATGTGTGTGTCTCTCTCTTTCTATATATATATAACACTTAAATCAAAATATAAAGATTAAATGAGCTATCTTTATATTCATCCCAGACATACTTTGTTAAATTGTCTCTTCTAGAAAAGAGGTCGTTTGCAACAGTGAAGGAATTTCATATCAAGGTTACAAACAAGAAAACGAATGATTCTCGCCAATTGCATTTGACTTAGTCGACTGAGATACGGCAAAAGCAAGGTAGAATCTAAAATTACATAAAGAGTCTAATAGGCAATAATTTTCCTATATTAATGAATAGCTCAATATCTTGACATGACCTCACAAATGTAGGATTTCAATCTCCGTGTCATTTATTTTTTGAAATTTTTATTACTTGAGTTTAGATTAGTTAATTTAAGATAATAATTAATTTACATTTATAAAATATATCGAAATTTTCCTACATATTAAAACACTAAATGTGATATAAGAACCAGCTATAAGTAGCTTATATTGATGATTTGGTATAGTCATAATGATTATTATTTTTAATTGATCGATGGATTGAAATTTTAGTACCCATATATTTTTTCAATACGGACAATTTTAGAGAGTAAGCTTTTGAATAAATTACAATACTATACTATTTTAAAAAATAAAAACTCTTAAATTTTATAATTTAAAAAAGTATCCCCATAAAAAAATTTTAAGGGTGGCGGCATTGTTGCTGGCTTTGTGTTATTGCATCTGGCTTTAGTAATGGTTATAATGTTTAAATAACAAAACTACCTTTTTCTCAGGAATATTCATGTTGTATCACCAAGAATTAATAACGAATTATGCGAAAGCGTACCTAAATCTGTAACACTAAATTACTGTATAATGTTATGTGGTTGACCTTCCAAATCTATATATTTTCTTAGAGAATCCTTTAAATTTCTCACTGCTCTTTCATTGATGATAGGATGTCAGTAGAGAATAGAAAGATAAGTGTGATATGTAGACCATAACCACTTATATAAACAACATTTTTTCTATTGTCATTAGATATTTTTAATTCTACCCATTATAGAATTAAAATACAATTAGCTCTTTACACATTAAAAGCTCATACTCTATTAGATACATTAAAGTTGATAATACTGAAAGCCTTAATTGATCACTTTTAATTGGGCTTAATGTTGGTATGAATTCAAATGCTATTTATGTGAATGTGCAAGTGTACACAATAAGTAATATAATAATAAGTATTCAAGATCATATCTTCATGGATTAATGTTAATAAAATTGTTGCAACAATCTTAACAGCTCAGTTTGCCTTAAATGAAAATAGATTAACAATTAAACTAATAACTTCGTAATAAAATGCAGTAAATAAATATGCATTAAAGCAAACTTTAACGTCTCACACACAAGGATAAAATCAATAGGAATGAATTAGTTAAGTGATTAAACTCTCTTAATGGTCTTGATTATTTCATCTAAATCTAAGTTCAGTTGCTACAACATCTGTTACAACATTGAGCATAATCCTTATGTATCCTCAAATGTTGCATGTTGGATGTCTTCTATCTATATGCAATCTAACAGTAACCAATTGTTATACCAACATAAGATATAACATTACACGTTTAGATTCTATTTACCCTACAAGGTGAATCCCTATGTCTAATTCCTTACTATTTTTAGAATAAGCATGACCATTTTGGAATTAAGTTAAACTTAACTCAAGAAATCTAATCTAAAACCTAGTATTGTTCTGATATGTTCCACTAAGAGAGGCCCTTCTGTGGCTCTTTCTTAGCTTGTATCGTTAAATGAGTGATCAGCCGAAATAATGAATAGAAATAAGCTTTACTAAAACAAAATGCTATTGCAAACACACAACAACATATAAATTCAGTCAACAACCTATTAAGATTATTTATCACTCAACCACAAGTAAATTTAGTTCATAATTTGTGAAAAGAAAGTAAACAACAAAGTTTCAGCTATAAAATACATCTTTATGATCAAAGAATAAACAAGAAAAGAATAAGAAAGACTGAATTCCTATTGATTCTCGCAAATTCTCTATTGATGCGGCTTTGATTCTTGCTTTTGAATTCTATTTTTCCGTTTTTTCTTTTCGATTTTTGATATTGGTTGACAGACTTCCTTCGTTCTCTACGTGTGTGCCTATTTTATAGCTTGAAATTAAGGTAAACAGAGGTCTATGACGCACAACTTCCAGATTAAGAAAGTACATAGCACAATATGTTAATTGCTTTGCGTGAAATTTTTTTCTGTCAATGTTTCAAGATTGCTACAGCGTTGGTTGCTACAGCAATGACTACAACATCTGTACTATTCCAGATTTGCTCTAATTCTTCTATAGCCATGTTCTTTTATCCTTTTTGTAAGCCACAACATCCTTCCCATGAAATTTGAACTTTTGGTTACCAACAATTATGCACATGTTTTAAACACACAATTATTCAAAATCAAGCAAACCTTATTAAACTTAAACTAAAATGGATGTTAATGGAAACTACCATTAAAATGCACTAAAACACATCAATTACTCTCTAAGTAATCTTGATTTAAGATAAAAAGTATCATGATAACTCTCATTTTATATAGTTATCACTTAACCTTATATGACAGTCTGCTACACATAATTATTCACATATAAGACCAATGTTGGATTAAGAATTCAACAATTTTAGATTAAAAGATCCAACAATCTCCCACTTGGACTATATGTGTAACTTTATAATTATCCTTTGGCAAAAAATAACTGCTTTATTACCAAAATATATCTATAACCAATCTGGTCTATCAATCATACCAATATAAGATCAAAGCGGCCTTCGTTACAACTATCGTAACTCGACCCATCAACGATCACTATGCCAATATAATTGAATGACATGGATCATGATGTAGATGTTTAGTATGGAAATTTCATGCAATGTGATCTTAACATGCCTATTTCTAATTGGTTCACCTTAAACTTTAGTGAGATCAAACCATACTAAAATTAGAGTCTAAATAAACTAAAAACTTATTTCTACATAAAATAACCTAAAATATCAATAAACTGAAATAATTGAAAAATATCTATATTATAAGAGCATTTAAAATCACAAACTTCCATTAAAACTGAATATCCATTAATAACACAACAACCATATGAGCAGCATGCTCATGAAATATCTTGGTGCAGTAGTCTTTTAGTACGTGCATCTGCAACCATAGAGTCTATTCTGATGTGCTCTATAGACAACTGTTCGCTCTTAACTCTTTCTTTAACAACTAGAAACTTGATATCTATATACTTGGACTTCGTACAACTCTTGTTGTTATTGGAATACAACACTGCTGACTTATTGTTACAAAATAATCTGAGTGGTCTATCAATATCATATATAATACATAGCCCCATGATAAAATTTCACAGTTATATTATGTGATTGGACACCTCTAACATGTTATAAATTCTACTGCTATCGTAAAAGAGGCTGAAAGGGACTGTTTAACACTTTTCCAAGCTAGTAGATAGATGTAACTCGGAGTGGATTTCATATTATCTTAGCACTAGCAAAATTGGAGTCAATATACCCAATGATCTCAAGCGATTCGATCTCCGATATGTGAGCATGCAGTCTTTTGCTCTTTGTAAATACTGTAAGACTTATTTGACTGCTTTCCAATGGTCTATTATTAGATTACTTAAATATTTGCAAGACAACCTTGTAATGTACGCATTATCCAATTACAAGCAAACTTGAGCATATATTAAACTTTCCATTGCTGACGCATAAGGACTGTTCTGTATTTCTTTTTTCTCATAATCATTCTTAGGGCACTGATTGAGACTAAACTTGTCTCCCCTAGCCACAAGGGTATCACCTGATCTATAATCTTGCATGCCATATCTATTGAGAATTATTCCGATATAGTTCTTTTGTGATAACCTTAGAATACATTGGAAGCAATCCAAGTGTATCTGTATGCCTAATACAAAAGAGGCATCACTAAAATCTTTCATCTCAAAATTCTTATATAAAAATTTTTTAGTGTCGTGCTATAAGCATATATTACTGTTAGCAAGCACAATGTCATCAACATATAAAACGAAAAAAAAATACACTTGCTCCCACAAAACTTATAGTATATACAATTATCGACCAAATTTATCTCAAAACCAAATAAAATGATCACTTGATGAAACTTAAAATACCATTGTCGAGATACTTGTTTGGCCCTATAGATGGATCACTTAAGTTTACAAACCATATTCTTTGGGTCTCTGGGCGTAAAGTTTTCTAACTGCACCATATAGATTGTAACTCAAGATTGAAATGCACCACCAATACTATTGTAATTCTGAAAAAGTCTTTTGAAAAAACCAGAGAGAATGTCTATTTATAGCTGATGCCTTCTCTTCGTGTAAAGCCTTTTGCGGCAAGATGTGCTTTGTATCTCTCTACATTGCCTTTCGAATCTCTTTTGGTTCTAAATATTCCTTTATAACCAATAGGTTTCACAACTTCTAGTGATGGGACAAGATCTATACTCAACATGCACCATGAGCTTAATATTCCTTATTAGTGCCAATTAAATCATGAGGAGTGTTTCTACTCCTCATGAATCATACTTTAATCAATATGGTGTTAAGGGCTTATCGTACTAAACAGAAATAACCTTGCACTAGGGAGTCAATTATACCAGTGCAGTATCTAAACAAGATTATTAATATCTATCAACAAAAAGTCAAAACATCCACATAAATCAAAGGAGAAGAGAAAATAAATTTACCAAATAAAGCCCAAGGAACATGTGGAGACTTCACATTCAACCCAACTTAAAAGAAAATTAACTACTGACAATTGAATTACGTTTAAAATGAAAATTTATTAAAATACGTAGAAAATACAAGATGAAGAAGGAATTATAAAAAACGGAGCTAAAAAATGAATTCATGAGTGTCAAATTAGAGGGGAACCCCCTATTTATAGATACAACGAGTAAATCATGACCATCAAATTAAAATGATTTGGACACTTAGGATTGCGCCACGTGACAAATTCTGATTGGATAGAACACATCATCAGGGTTGTTATTCCGTGTATATGCATGCATCGTACGCACGTTTTTCGATCCACTAACATATGCCAAGTCACCGGTCAACTCCACATAATCCTTTTAGTCCAATAGGATCGTGACACATCACTGGTCAACGTCAACTCATCAGTCAACGCCACATAAGCAGTCAAGCCATATCATTCGTCCAATCGAATACTGCCATGTCATCGATTATTGCTACATTATCGATCCGTATATGTGAACAATGTCGTGAACAGTACTGTAAATAATATCGTATATGTGAACAGTGTCGTACATGTGAACATTGCCGTGCATGTGAATTGTGCTACATACCCTTTTATACTCCTAAGGTTTTCGACTATCCTGAGTTCAAAATGTTATCCATTTTGCTATCTGATTTCTCATTCCTTGTGAAATGACCATGATGCTCCATAAAATATAGAAAATACTTAATTATAATACAACACATATAATTAAATCTAAATACACAAAGATAAGGATGTTAGCGAGACTTAGAGTGTAAAATGGGAATTTTTTCCTTTATAAATATACAATTTCTAACACTCAACACACCCCCCAATCAGCTTATTGCTAGTTCTTAGCAAATAAAGCGAAGAAAAAATTCGAACCAAAATGATTTTTTTTAAAAAAATCGTGTTTATTCAATTAGACTAATGATAACAATCAAATAAAAGTATAAACATAATCTCCAGCCTAAAGAAATATCATCCCCACATCAACTGTCCACATAAATTAGTCCAGTGGATTTTATCACGGCTACAATAATCAAGTCACTTTCAAGAATGACATGTTAAACAAAAAATCTCACTGGTAGTAGTGATACTTTCACAAAGAAATTAAACACAATAAAGATTGTCAATGCAATGAATGGTAAATTGAGAGAAAATAATAAAAAAATAATATCACACACTCTCACCAAGATGAAAGAAATATGCCCATAGCTTAAAACTAACACGATCCTAAGTCAAACAAAATGCTAGTCAAACCAATGTTTTTTTTTATGTATCGCTACATCTTTTTAGCCCATATAATTCGCTTCTATTTCAGACTATAATTCCCTAAAATCAAGAAGGACTTTTATTAGGATGTAACGTAGGTTAGGGATATAGTTAACAAAGGAAGGGAAATAAAAGAAACAAAATATATGTTTGAGAAAAGGTAGAAATATTTTGGAGATTACAAGATATATTTTGTTTGTTTATTTATTTATTTTCTTTTTTTGAACTATTTTTTAAAAATAATTTTTAATTTTTTATAGCACAACTTTACTAAATAAAATAATTATTTATATTTTTCTCAAACATGAATAGGTGATGGAATTTGTAAGATATCGGGTAATATTCCAAATATGAGTGGGTCAAGATGATAGGTTAACAAAGAAAGATATTATTATTTTTTTATTAAAGGCTCAAAAGAATTAACTATAGATATTTCATAAAAGTGATGGCTAGAAAGGCTCAAGCAGGTCAAATATGACATTTCTATTGCCTTTTAGGATTCTAAATAATCTTCCATATCTACGACTTAGATAGACCTTCAGATGTAGTGTTAGCTTATTTAAGCTATACATATTGATTTTGATGATAACAAACCACATATATATATTAATTAAACAAAGATTTATAAATTGTGTTTTATAATAAAGAAAATGAGTTTTTAAAATCAAAGTGTTTTGGACTAAAATGAATATGTTTTTAAAACCTTTGATATTGTTTTAAATTTCGGATTTGGACCTATTTGAAAACTATTTAAATATTTCAGGTCATTGAACAATTTCACAAAGTTTGGGAAATATCATAATTTCAAAAAGTTTTGGGATTAATAAAGTAATATTTATAACTTCTGAAATTGGACCTATTTGTAAAGTTTCATAACGTTTTGGGCCATAATATAATTTTATAAAGTTTTGGGGTCAAACTGTAAAATTTAAAACTATTTCACTGTAGCAGTTACTGTAGCAACCGGCTAACCGGTTATCAAATCCGGCGAACCGGTTTCGGGCAGCAAGTAACCAAAATATAAGCGGCTAACCGGTTGTGAAATATAGTAAACCGGTTTTCTGGATTTTCGAGACAGAATGCAACCAAAACGCAAGCGGCTAACCATATCCGGCAAACCGGTTCCGGCCAGAAATGAACATAACGGCTAGTTTTTGAGTTCTAACTATAAAAACTCAAACCCAACTCATTTTGAAGTTCTCCAACAAGCAAAAATAAAAAGCACACGTGATATCTTGAGCCTTCAAATTTGCAAATCAAAAACATTGAATCATTTTCTTGTTCTTCATTTTGATTATCTACTCATTGAGTGAGTTTAAATTGTAAACTTTATTTCTTCATCACCATTGTAAGAGTGTGAGTGTGAGAAACACTTGAGTGAAGAGATTGGGAGATAATCTCTTTATTGTAAAGGTTTATTGACACCTTGAAGTCAATTGTAATTTGGTTGAAGCCTTGGAAGGGCTTGGATAGTGAAATCTTCAAGCTTGGATCGCTTGGAGGCGTGGACGTAGGCGGGGATTGCCGAACCACGTAAAATTCGTGTGTTTGTTTCTTTTCTCTCTTGCTCTTTAATTATTGCGGTTTTATTGAACTTATTGCTTTCAATTTTTATTAAGGCATTAGATAGCTTGTTGTGTGGATTTGCTAGGATAGTTGTTTAAAATTCCAATTCACCCCCCCTCTTGGGTTGCACATTTATATTTCATGTAGCAACACACATTTTTTTAGAAAGTTGACTCAAAAGAAATCTAGAGATCATGTATAAAATAATAAACTACTAAGCTGTGTGAAGTTTGGGCAAAAAATGTCTCTCCAAGAAAAATGACAGGCTCAAAAACTTACTTAGAATTTATTATGACACCTGCATTCCTTCAAGCAACTCATATTTACCTCTGACATCAACATGTAGAGTAGCAAACATGATGTAATATAGCTCAAGACCAAAGATAATACAAATACTAATATTTGAAAGTTATCATGTCATCAAATGTTAAAAGGAAACAAAAAAATAAATGACATTCTACCCTCAAACCTATTTTAAACATGAAAAATATATATGCAAAAAAGTGAAAATGATGTAGAAAAACTAATTGGTAAAAGAAGAAGTTAGAAATATTACACTTAAAATGATTGTCGAAGCTTAATAATAAGGTAATAAAGAAAAAAAGAAAATGTTCAGAAAGTAAATTTTTTTTTGCTTTTTTTTTTTCAAACTAAGAAGATGCATTTCTAAAGTTATTACACTCCATATTCAGCCATTTTTGACGAAAATATTTGAAAGTGTATATTAATAAAAGAGAAATTAAAAAGAAGAAGTTAGAAAAAAATGATTGTCAAAGCTTAATAAAGAAAAAGAAAATGTCTCAATTTTTTTTCTTTTTTACTTTCAAACTAAGAAGATGCGTTTCTAGAGTCACTACACTTCATATTCAACCATCTTTGACTCAAAAAGTTAGCCACGATTATTCTGTACAATAAAAAATCAGTAAAAACTTAGCCAATATTGAGACATTGCACAATTATCAATTATTCATATTCCATGCCCCCAATCAGAACGAAACATTATTCTCAATGTTTTAAAGAAAAGAAGTACAATTTAGAAGATATCACCTGGGTGTTGCAACACAAAAGAAAATATTTACAAGCAGAGAATTAAATCTAATTTGTACTTTTTATTGCGGCTACTGTAACCATCATTATTTGGACACTTTAATATAAATGTTATGGAATCTGGCTCTGTTTTATAAGCTTGTGACAGATCAAGTAGCTCATTAGCAGTATGAGTACAAATAAAATCTTTTTTCATTGTGGAAGGAATAAAATAGTTTTTTATTGTATGGTTAAGAAATGTGATAAAGTCATCATAAAAGTTATTAACATTTAACAAATCGATGGGTTTCTGGTGAATGTTCATATGGGTCCAAGATGCTAATGTGATAACTGTCTCTAGAGTTGTAAGATCTTCTGGTAGGAAAATAAAAAGTATCAGCATGATTTAGCATTTAAGTTATTCTCTCCTGCATACTTAAGACGACTAACTCTTCTCCGGTTGGTGAATCAGACAAATAGCCCAAAGGTTTTAGGGTGCTTGGGATGATGCCTAACACTTTGCTCCCTTTGACATAAGCAGCTCTTGAGACTAGTTTTGATAATCCTCGGTCACCTTCTCCATATACCAAGTGTAATTTCCTTGCTGCTATACTTCGACCAAGATCTATAGCAGCCTCAACGAACTCTTTATATTTACCATAATTAAACCCAGAGAGCACACAAATGCACTTGAATTATTTATTGAGAGTAGCTGCCATTAGGATACTTCTAAAAGACAATTTGTGGGTGCTTGAAAAAATCATATTTAAGGATCTTGGCAATAATGATTCACAGTTGTATATGAGGTGATATGTCTGTGTCAATTAACGCGTAAAACACATGACTCGAGAGTAAAAAAGGAAACAGAAAAAAGAAAAAAGTAAATAATGATAAATAATTAAAGACAAGAATGCAAATGATAAAACAACAGTGAAATGAAAGGATATTTACTGATAGTTGTGACTGTGGTTCACATTTTCCTCTGGTTTTATGTTCAGAAACGGCTTGAACGCCCTCTATGAGTCGATGATAGATTTTTCATCCAATTTTCTTATAAACTAGCAAATAAGGTCATTTATGAAATTCTAGTTATGCAATCCAAGAGGAGGGATGAATTGAGATTTTAAAAATTAAGCTAAGCAAATCATACAACAATTTAATCTAATGCCTTAATGGAATAAAAAATAATAAATTCAATAGAACATAATAATAAAGGAGTAAGGGAAGAGAGAGCAAGCATAATAAATTTTTACGTGGTTCGGCAATCCCCGCCTACGTCCACGACTCCAAGCTCACTTGGCTTGAGAATTTCACTAAACAAACCTCCTAGGTTTCAAATGCTTACAATTGACTTCCAAGGTGTCAATGGACCTTCACAACAAGAGATCATCCTCAATCTCTTAACCCAATAGAAAATGCATATCCGTCAAACTCAACTTAAAATTTTAAATTGAATAACAGTAATAACAAAAGCTCGGCATTTTGTGAGTCATTTTTTACCATAAAAAAGAGTATCTTTTTACATCAAAGTAAAAAAAACGCATCTAACATAGATGACTTTCCCCGCAAGAATAAAGCAATTCATCTAATAAAATAAGATGATTTCACACTTATGACAATCATCTATTTGGTGTCATCTTTCTAACCCCTTTTCTTAAAATATTTAGTTGGGTGTAATTAGAAGTAGGATATGAAGAATTACAATTAATTACTATTTCTAGTTACACCCATCAATAAAATTTTAAAATTCTAATTTTTCCTTTAAATACTTCTCTTCATTTCAAAAATACCCTTTCTTGTTCTTTTCTGCCTCAATGTTATTCTACGAGATACATAAAAAAACTTATCCATTATAATTTTACACTGCATAAACTTGCTTGAGTGTTCCTTAAAAATATTTTCAAATTTGAATTCTTGTCCCTATCAAAGCCACTCCGAAGCTTTTGCAAAATTAATTATGATGCGTCTGCTATTTATGACACAGTGGGGTGGCAGAAGTAGATTAATAACATAAATAAACATGAGATATCGTTTTGGGACTGGACTAAACTAAGACGATTAGGTTATGCTCTAATCAATTGACAATTGCAATTAAATCGTATAAACCCTGATTCACTCTGTAATGTGTTGGGGAAATGGGGTCGTGGGACTTTGGCTTGGGTATTGAAATTAAAAACTTTATTTAGATTAAAAGATTTAGATATTTTGTTTTAGATATAGATTCACGTTGGAATCCATTTATTATGATTCTTATGATCTTTAGCGACAGTCTAGATAATCCTTTGTTCATAATCTTCTGAAAAAAGTATATTGTGGAAAAATTCTAAGATCATTTAACAAAAATTATAACTTGTCAACTGGTGCTAATACATCCAGTTGCAGAAGTTGTCATGAATCATGATTCATTCACTGAGAGGAAAACATACTAACCCGAATGGGCGTTAGTCTGGTCTGCACAGATTGCACAAAATCCGCCTCCATTAAAGTTGATTGCAGATGGCAAGCGCATACTACAGACAGATGCCAGTGATGAATCATGGGGTGCCATCCTCCTCGAAGAAATCAATGGAAAAGAGAGTTTTATTGCCTACGCTAGTGGACATTTCTCTGACACACAAAAACATTACCACAGTGTGTTCAAAGAAATCTTAGCGGTCAAGAATGGCATCAAAAAATTTGAGTATCATTTGATTGGACACCATTTTCTCATCCGAATGGACAGTTCAGCCTTCCCAAATATCCTTAATTTCAAAGGTAAAACTGTTCCTGAAAAAATGTTACTCAGGTTAAAAGATTGGTTTTCCAAGTATGACTTTTCAGTTAAGCATATAAAGGGGTCCCAGAACCTTATCCCTGATATGCTTTCCCGACTCTCTAAACCAGACAAACTTCTCACCGTGTTTTGCACAACCTCCCACTTCCCAGTTATCTCCATGGCCACTTCTCTTCCTCCAGAAGCCCTCACCAAGAAAAGCTTTCCCCTAACAAAACTTTCTCTTCTGTCTTTGCCATCCAGGACTTTGCCCGCAAAGCTGTTTTTCGCTTTTTTATGAAAGCCTACCTCATGGCAGACTCCTTTCCATTTTCTACCTTCCACCCAGAAAACTTGTTCCTTACAGGTCTCACCCTTGACCCTTCTAGGGAAATCACTGAAGATGAGTTATGGTACCTATGGTGCCTAACTGTTCTTTATGCCACCAAGCTGATCCTGCCAATCAGTCCAACTTTAGAACATCTCCTCAACCCGGACAAAGCCACCTCCCTCACCTGGACTTTACTTGAATGGTTTTCTCCTATTCCATGGTGGAGAAAGAAACTGCAGCAACTCTCAGAGATTTACAACCTGGAAAGAATGCCTGCTTCAGAAGCTCGCCTGTTCACCTCAGTCTTCATCATCCACAGGCCATATTTTCAGCATCCAGATACAAAGCTTTTATGGACCCAAGATCAAGTGTATGAATGGTTCACTGCACCACACCCAGCTGTCATTGAAAATGAAATCCAAACCACCCTGCACAATTATCTTTGCCAACTCAACCACCAGACTCCACCACACAGAGATATCTCCCACACCTCCTTAGGCCCACAACATGACATCATCATGATCCCCACTCCATCCACTATATCACACCCAAAACCCACCGGCATTATCATCAAGGAGGAAAAACCAGATTATACTGACTTCCTCTACCAAGACTCACAGGACCCATGGGAAGACTTTCTTCCTCTCAGTCAACATCTCCAACAGTTTCCCCAACCAGCCATGCATGAACCAGGCTCCTCCTCCCAACCATCACCATCACAGCCACCCAAACCTTCCAAAAAAGATAAGGCTACCCAAACATCACCAAAAGCTTCTCCGACATCCTCCAGACCAGTGTATGAATTCTACTGTCCACATCCACCATGCAGTGGTCCCTCCTGCAAGCATCCAAGGCTTTCCAAGACCTTTTTTCCACAGCCTTCTGACGATGACCCTGATGCGACAGAAAGTGACTCTGAAGATGAATACATAAACCTTCACTCCCCATAAAGTCTTTTGTCTCCATGCATGAAATTTCCTCTCTTGTCTTGTTGCAGGAAATTTCCCACTTTGTCTCCTTGCATGCCCTTTCCTTTTTGTCTTCTTTCAAGAAATTTCTCCCCTTGTTTCCTTCCATGAACTTTCCCATCTTGTCTTGACTCATGCACTTTCCTTGAACCTTCCCTGCATTTTGTCTTGTTGCCATGCATTCATTTTGTCTTGTTGCCATGCATTTTCCTTTCTTGTCTTGTTGTAAGCAATTTCCCTTTTTTGTCTCAATGTACGCATTTTCCTTTTTTTTGTCCTCATGTTATGGATTTTGTCCTGATGTAATAATGTTGCTTGTACTGTAGCTTTACTCTTGTACTGTAGTTTTACTTTGCTTTTACTATTGTAAAAGATAGGGGTCCTGTCCTATCTTAATGAGCTCTCCTATATAAAGAGCTCACCTCCCTTGTAAAATATAACTTGAAAGAAGCTTAAGTGCAATAAAACTTTCATGTGTTTGCTCTACACCATGAATTGCTAAATTCTCTTCTCTCTCTCTGCAAATGAAGTTCTAAGTGAAAGAAACGAATCAAAGAATTAAATTTGTTCATTTTGAAAACTTAAGGAAGTATGCTCTGCACTTGCCTTCAAGGAAGGATCCTGTGCATCAGAAAACTTATGGCAATTTCTTAAACGGTTTGGTACCCTGTTTTAAAGACTAAAGAGAAGTCTGTTTTGGGTTTTATAACCTGCAAAGAACTTGTTTTAAGTTTTGATCCAAGAGGTATATAGGCAGGAAACTCTCGACGTAAATTCCAGAGGCGAACCCGAATGGGCGTTAGTCTGGTCTGCATTGGATAAAAGAAAACATAATCTTTTCAACCAAAAGGATAAAAAATCCATAATCTATCGTAAATAATTCTTTTTAGGTATTTTCGTTGTCATTAGAACGGAAACACTTCATAAGATTTCCAGGGTAGATCTATGTGCGAAAGAAAATATATATATACATATATTGAGAAGTTATGCCAATAGCTCCAGTCAAAAAGAAGAATATTGATAATCAATATCTTAAAATGATCAAAACTTTAAAAAAAAAAAAAACAGCCCTCCTGACATATATGTAAATAAGGGAGGTTTAATATTTACCTTGTCCTGATGTCTAATGAAATGACATCCATCTTTGTTGCTGACTTGAACAAGGTTGTTGATTCCTTTGGGCTGATGCTGATTTGCAGAGGTGATATGATGATATTGACCCAAAGAAACGTGGTGTACTGATTCTGAATAGAAGAGGACCAATGATGATGCTGACCTGAAGATGGAGTACCACAGTTCATAATAGATTGTAAGAGTGAAGCATGGCTTCTTAAGATGTTGCTTTGAATTGGCAGATTTCTTTTTGAGATATTGCATTGAGTTGGCAATTTATATGACGACTTTGGTTACTAGCATATTTAGATCTTCCTTTCAGAGTTTGTGTGGTTACTGTTGCATTATCAATTATAGTATGATTAATGTATAAAGATAACAATAATAAAGAAAGCAAAGATTCCAGGCTCTCCTGATAGGTGTTGAAGGTGCTCTGATGCAGATCCACTCTTTGATGGATCTGTATTTGATAGCATGACGCCATAAGTTATTGATTAGTGGACATTCAACAAGCTTTTACACGCAATATAAAATAAATACCCAAATTCACGCAATTTCTACATTTTGCTTGGTCTTTCTTGTCAAAAATTGGTACTGCAAGAAAAATTGGCAGCACCGAATTCATTGCCGAAAAAAATTGAAATTACAGTTGGCAGCACCAAATTCGATGCCGCATAAGTTAACCAAAAAAAAGAATAGTTGACAACGAATTGGCTATAAAAGGATGAGTGCTTCCCTCATTTGATTCATCCCATTTTTCCTTCAATTCTCAATCTATTTGAGAAGTGAATAGCCGAGAGTGAAAGAGTTGAGTAATTAGTGAATTGAGAGTTTGGATATATTAGGTTTTGAGTTGTGAGATAAATAAAATAATATTTATAACTTATTTCACTAGTAAAATTTTTCCTTTTGTCTTCATCCATGGACATAAGTTAAAAGTCGAACCTTGTAATTTCTAGTACGTGTCCTCTTCGTGTGCTTATTCTTTATTTTTCTCCAATTTCATTTTAAATGTGGCTTTACTTCACTCTCCAATTTTCCTAACAATAGTATTAGAGTTTTTGGTTGTCAAAGTATTATTCACATGTATGGTACCATTCACATATATGGTTACTATTCATGTGAAATAGTGGGAGCTGATCCCAGAAAAGGCAATTCATGGTGAAAAGCAATGGTGGCAAAATGCGAATTGAGAAGTTTAACATAAACAATTTCTTGTTTTAGAAAATGAAGATGGAGGCTTTTTTGAGGAAAAAAATAATTGCTTGGCAGCAATCGAAGAAAGGCCCACAAAGATAATTGATGATGCCAAGTGAAACAAAAAAGACAATAATGCAATTGTTGATATACATTTAGCACTAGTTGATAAAGTGTTATCAAATGTGGAGGAGAAAAGACAACAAAGGAAATTTGAGATACTCTCACAAAATTGTATGAGACTAAATCTTGAAACAACAAGATTTTCTTATAAAGAAAACTTTATACAATTTGAATGGTAGAATCTACATTGGTGACCAACCATATTAACTCGTTGAAGACTCTATTTTCACAAGTAACAACTTTGAGTTATAAGATAGAGGAAAATGAGCATGAAGAACTTCTACTTGAAAGTCTATCAAATTCATATGATCAGCTCATCATCAATCTAAAAAGTAACAACCGAATAGACAATCTAGTCTTCGATAATGTTACAACCTCTATATCAAATGAAGAAAAAACGTTCGAGAAAAATAAAGAAAGCAAGTAGGTGAGTTCACAGCAAGTGGAACTGTTATCAATGACAAGAGAGAGATCAATGGAACATTATATATATATATATATATATATATATATATATATATAGAGAGAGAGAGAGAGAGAGAGAGAGAGAGAGAATTTCACCATCATGAGAAGTACTTGCCACATAGTCTTGAACATTTGATAACTCAACTTTATAGTCTCTACTCTACTTGTTTTTTCAACACTCCTTGATGTGCCATTCTTGCTACAATTGTAGAAGACAAGAAGCGATTAGCTAACATCTTGTTTATAAACTCAAAAGCAACATGCCACATAACCTCTCAGATAGAATGATTTCATAGTAAAGACTATGATAGTTGTATTTATTATCAACTCTAAAATAAAGATTTAAATAATATAATAATAATAAATTAATTAATCTAACTAAAAAATGCCAACTATAAATAAAAGGTAATTTTATGAATTTTTAACTACATAGCAAGAAATAAAGAAATTAAAACCAGAAAATAATAAATTAACAAAAACTCTAATTAAAGGGAAAAAAAATAATAATGATAAAACATTTGGTCAAAGGAGCCTTCACCACCACCACATACACATAATACTGTATATCAATTATATCATCAATTTCTATTGAAACTATCAACCATAAACAACAGTAAGCTTTGTTAATTTCAATCTTTCCTCAACATGTCGTTAGGCAAAACAAGTTCTTCACCTAATCTCTAATCATTAAATAATTAAAATAAGCTCTCTACATTTAAGATAACGGAAGCATTAAGTAGAAAAAGATATTAGGTTGATCTAGGCAATGAATACATAATCTCATATTATTTAACCTATGTTACGTTCTCTAATTGAAATCATTGATGCCAATTTGCTACTAATGATTAAAATATCAAGACAATCACGGATCAAGTATTTTAATCTAGCAATAAAATTTATTCAAATCCTAGGTAATTGGCCACTCAAATAAGACAATAATAAAATCATAAACATTAATTATAGAAGAATATAAACAATTTCAATTAAATAAATTGAATGATAGAAATTGAATACTAATCATATGGCATGTTTAAGGTTTTGAATTCACACTCAACCAGACTTATGCATGCAATCTTTTTAAATTGGTCACGTGAATATTGCATGCAACTTATAAAGCCATGTACATTAAATAAGTTTCTAATTTATGCATGCTTGTTCCCAAAGTTTACATTATTCTCCATGAAATCGCCACGAACTTCTGAATGTGCATCAGTTAATTAATTGGCTTCGGTTTTCTTGGCTTCTAAAAATCTTCAATTATTTCTCTTTCTTATTCTTTTAAGTAGATTTTTTTCCTGAATGTTTCAATTTAATATTCTCTTTAATTTCATAATATACCTAAAATAACAAAATATAAAAATTAACACAATAAAATATAATTTTAAAAAAATAACTAAATTAAAAATAAATTAAAATAATTGAAATATTTAAGACCAAAATAAGAAAAAAATGGAGAAATTAATAGTAAAATATAGAGAAAATATGTAATTATCAACATCAATCGCTAAGGTGAAGAAATTAGAAGAATGGAAGCAACGTCAATTTGCTGATCTGCAGATTAGGCGGAGTAGTGTTGTGGTTGAGAGCAAGCAGAAGACATGGGCTAAAACACAACAACCACTACGGTAACAATTAAGGCAACAACCATCTCGACAACAACAGCCACCTGGGCAGTAGTACCAACAACTGTCCACAAAATAATCCGTATGCAAAGCACTATTTCACCATGTATCTTTGTGCAAAGTAATATTGGGCTACGTATCTTCGTGAAAACCCAATCTTTCATTCTCGCATTAAACATGTTGCCATAGATTTTCACTTCGTGAGGGAAAAAGTGAAGAATGGTGACATCGGAGCCTCTGATGTGTCCTCTACAGATCAGTTAGCCGGTGCACTTACTAAGCCACTTTCTCATCAACAGCTAGATGCACTTCGAGTCAGGATTGGCGTCCTTCTGAGGAACACCATCTTGAGGGGGCATACTATGACTAAGAAATCATTGTAGTCAGCTATTTCTTGATTGTTACTGTATTCTAGGTAGTTAGCAATAGGTGAATTATTTATTTCCCTTTCAATGCAATCATGTAAAGAGTATAAATTGTAATTATCTCGTTCAACGAAAGTTGGTCAAGCCATTTTTCTCATTGCCATATTCTTCTCTAAAATCTTTCCTTTTGTATCAATTAAGTCGTGGTCCATATCTTGAAAAGATGCAAACGTTCACAAGAGAAGACTGTTGATATTGGGAATTATATGTATATATTCTGTAAAGGGTTGGGAATAGTATTTGGGTTATTTTTATGTCTAATAGTAGCTGTATGCATCTATTATGATGTTGCAGTCAGTGCCGCAACCTGCGGCTTTAGTGTGGGACTGTGAGAATCTGGCCTTTATTTCTGAAATGAAAGGTCATTTCTATGGAGTTGAGTGCATTGCTTTCTCATCGGATGGTTAGTTAAAATCATTCAATTAAAAGAACTATATTTTGACTTTATTTATTTACATGAATTGATAGTTTCATGCTATGTTTACTTTCACAAAGTTTATGCATTGACTATTTGACCATTCATACATATTTTGCTGATGTTTTACTTGAAGGAGAACATCTTGGATTGTTGGGGGATGTATTTACTTTTGGAATTGCCGGAATGTGATTTTGGTTACGAAGCGTAAAGCAAATTCATCTTGTTCTGCCATTACTTCTGTGTGTTTCTCATCAGATGCAAAATTCACTGTTACTGCTGGAAACCAGTAGAATTTCTGGACAACTAGGTCGTCCGCAAGAACCCGTTTAAACAAGGGCACAGAATTTTTGACACTGCATGTGAAGCCAATCAATCTAGGCATTCAGAAAGGACATTTATTTATCTGTGTCATATCTGCCACCTGCACTGATAATGGTGTTGTAAATCAAGAACAGGCTGGAGAAAGTTTTAATAAGCACCAGATGCATAAGTCGCTTAAATTGAGGCAAGACAAACAAGCACAGAAGTATTGTTGCAAGTTTGAATAAGTTTATATCAAGTCAGGATATGTCTATTATGCACTGAATTTATTGCTTAATACTTGTATGAAAAGCATTTATATTATATTACTTTCTCTAATATTACCTGTTTATATTTTACAGCACTCCTAATTCTGTTTTCAGGTTGAAAACGGTTTTGCACCCTCTGCATCCAGCAATTTATAACTTGTGCTTGTAGCAATAGAGCAGTACAACTTTTTGCCATTCAGTCTCTTAAATAGGCTGGAAAGCTTCACTATTCAAAGGCCAAAAAGTGAAATAAAAAAAAAATGATGACAGTTTCTAGTACAAAAGCAACCGAATTTTATTTTAAACTCGCACTACTATTCCTGATGCAATTGCTTGTCAGTTCTCAATATCAGATAAGCTTGGTGAGCACGTAACTATACAATTGCCTTGATAATTGGATTCCGCTCATGTTCGAATCTTCAACTCCTCAATGCTTTACTTTTCGGTGGTTTTTTAGGGTGATCGTAGTCTATACGTACGGGACACTCATGATGTGAATGAGGTAGTTGCTTCGAGCAAGAATTAATGCTTTGCTTGCCAAACCTTTTTATTTCATTCATAAATGCTTCATTATTGGATTTGCCGAAGTTAGATTTATTGTAATTTTATAATATCAAGACAAGACAAATGCAAAAATAAATAATGGAGTAGTGGGATCCAATCTACCATACTCTAACTCTGATATTAAAAGAAAACTTATTCATTTATTCGTAGACACAGCTTAATTAACGAGCTTTGCTCATTACGACACAATAGGATCCCTTTCATAGGCACAATAAGAATCCTACGACAATATATTACAATACTAGATTAGCTTTTCTAGAGGTAATCTCAATATTACACAATACCTTAACGCATCACTTTCTTATAATAGTCAGTTGTAACACAAGTTCCAAAACACTAGACCATCAAAAGTAAAAGAAGAACCCTGAACAAACCCACCTCCATCTCCATCATCTAAAACATTAATCTGCACAACAAGACAACCGCCAGTCATCACTTTACTACTATCAGCTTTCAGTTTGTCCAGTGGAACTGCAGTTCTCACGGCATGAAGAGCTTTCTGACAAGAACCACTGCTATCAGTAGCAAACAAAATTCCTTAACTACATTCAGATGCAACAACATGAAAAGCAGTAGGTAAAAAACCTTTCCAATTACTCTCTTTACCTCCTGGAGCAAATCCGATGGCCCAAGAAACGATAGCACACCAAGACCGATAGAACAAACCAAAATGAAGCCGATCGCAGGATGTCAAGTCACCAGGGCCTACATAACTCAGAAAAACGTATTCTGACCGAAAATCTCTCAAATCGTGAACTTTAGACTCCTTCAACCGAGCAGATGCAGATGACACGCTGACCAGAGGAGACGCCATGTGATCTCGATCGCTTCTGATTTTTTTTTTTATTATTATTATTGCTCTCTTCACTCTCTATTTTTATGCTTTATAACTACAAATTTTCACATCTATTTATACAAGGAGGAACTCGAACACAAACAATTAATCACCAATAAATAACTACAAGAGAGGTTATGCAAAACGTGGATTTGTAATCATCTACAGCTTATCTTCTGCCTGTGCGACAACGAAAGTGGCAATCCTCATTAATTTTCCATTTTTGTACAAGATTCTCATTCTCTGACTAGCATTTCAAACAGTGTCTATCTCGGCGAATTCTCGACCACTGATGTGTCTGTCCAATGAGCCTTGGTGGGCTCATTCTGTTCACAGTTCACACAGTCCGGCTTTTGTTTAGCCTTGTATAGGTTTGAAGATATGGAACGATAGAAATCTTTGTTCTCTTTGGCAAAATTAAGTGACTTAAGACAAAATGCAAATCATTTTTTTATTAGTTTCATTACTATAATGCAAACACATATAGATAATCAAACAATTAATCAACTTACATAGCGATCAATCAAAGGCAATTGTTGACGAATTCAAGAGAATGTTGGTGGAAATATTTATTGTGGGAAAATGCAGAGAATTTCAGTAATAATGGTGAAATTTTATTATATAAAGTAATATATATATTTACAATTCTATATGTAGAAAGAAAATAATAGTAATAGGTAAATTATAGAAAATAATGTATACTCCAAGGTAAGTTATAATTGTCGACGTTATTTGCTCTTACCAATTGGGTGATGCACATAAGTTAAGCAAATATGTCTTTAGGATATAATTAAGCACTTATTTATTTGCTTGCATTGTGCATCGACAAAAGCAAACCTGAATACTCTTAAGTCTTTGTTTATTGTAGGAACAATAAATTAGATATTTGATGCATAAAATAGTGGTGTTATATGATGAAGTTTGTTTTAGTAAAGAGTGTTGAGAAAAGAGTGGGTGTGGGATCATTTGCTTCATGTCTAAATAGTCTAAACATGGCTTCTACTTAGATATATTTGTGTCCATCCATTTGGGTTATGATCTTGCTTGATACCCCTTTACTCACGGTTATTGGATCAAAATTTGATTTTAATCAATGACATAATGAAATGATATATCCTTAAGTTGAAAAAATACCTCTTTTCTAAGGTATAATTAATTGGACATATTTTTACAATAAGACATTATTTATTTAGAAAATTTTTCAATAAATGTGAATTCTTCACAAAATTGTTGATACTATTTGAAATCTAGCTTCTTCTTCTTTTTTAATACACTTGCAAGACCACAAGGGCCTGACTATATTTGAACAAAACCCATAATTTTTTCACCAAAATTTTTCAATAGGAGAATCTCATTCATTATTTAAATAGGGAATGAGCTTACAATATTATAAATGGATTTTTACAATATTGTAAACAAATTTTTACGATATCTTCTCACATTTTAATAAAGTACATGATTCTATTATTGGAAGCTCACTTATTTTCTCCCTATCCGAATTTTATAATGTAATTTTAATTAATTTTATGAATCTAATTTTAAGATAATTCAATCAGCATGTAGTGTAGGCGATCTCTAGGAGTTACGGGTGCATTTGTTATTATTTTTCAAATTATATTTTTGTATTTATTCTATAAAATAAGAATGATTATTTTTTTTTGTGAATATAAAAATGTGTTTAGTAGCTTGTATATAAAATAGTATTTGAAATTGAAACTATAAAAATGCATTTAGTTGTTTGTCTAAAAATGAAAAACACTTTTGATTAGTTTTTTGGAAAATATTTTTCAATTGTCAATTCTATAGTAATTAGTTTTGAATTTGTCTTTTATTATTGCAAATTTAGTTAAAGCTTAAATGCAAACACAAACTAATAAAACATAAAAAAAAAAATAGAATTTAGTGTCAAGCACATAACTTTTTTTAAGACAGTTATAATTTACAATTCTCATCATAACATTTTTCCATCAGTCTCAATACGCCTGTATCATCAAAGTCGTTAGTGTCAATATCCAGTACATAAAAAGATACTAATATTAGATTTGTCATACGCTATAATAATAATTAAAAAAAACAAGGTCACAACTTTAAAAATAATTTCTAACCATTAGATTAAAAAAAATAAATGTTTAAGATTAGATTACATAAATTATTATCCCTCTCTTATCTATTTAACGTTAACATTTTTCTCATTCTCCTTTCTCATTTCTTTGACATGCATCTATCTTTCTTGTCTCTACTATTTCCACCAAATATTTCATCTGTCACTTTTCTCTCCCAATTTCTTGCATGGCCAAAGATAGAGCAATGCTCAAGGTCTAGTAAACAATTTCCTTTGGGAAAAAAAAGTCTGACAAGTCACAAATATTATACCATGCATATCTTACTTCTGTTATTTTATTTTATTTATTTATTTAGTTTTTATCATTGCTCTCTTCACTCTCTATTATCTGCCTTAATCTAACTACACATTTTCTCATCTATTTATACAAGGAAAAAATCCGATACAAGCAATTAATCTCGAATAAATAACTATAAGAGAGGCAATGCAAAACGTGGTTTTGTAATCTGCTACAGCTTGTCTTCTGCCTGAGCGACAACGAAAGTGGCAGTCCTCATTAATTTTCCATTTTTGCGCAAGATTCTCGTTCCCCAGCCAGCCAGCTGCTCAAACAGCGTCTGTCTGGCTCAGCGAATTTTGGACCACTAGTGCGTTTGTCCACTGAGCCTTGTTGGGCTCACTTTGTTCACAGCTCACGCAGTCCGGCTTTTGTTTAGCCTTGTATATCTTTGAAGATATGGAACAATAAAAATCTTTATTTTCGCTGGCAAAACTATATGACTTAAGACAAAATATAAATAATTTTTTATTATTAATTTCATTACTATAATGCAAACATATATAGATAATCAAACAATTAATCAACACACACATATATAGAGACCAATCAAAGCCAACTGTTGATGAAATTCCCCACAAAAATTGATGCGACTATCTTAAAACTAACTTTTTCTTTGATGCGTATAAAAAAATTTAAAAAAAAAATCACGTATATTAAATAACACGACATCAAAATTCTTGGCAAAATACTTGTATTTAATAAAAAGATTGAAAATTATACAAAAATAAGCATGTAATATAAATTATTAAAATTTTACCATAGAAAAATTATTTTTTATTTATTGACAAAGAATGTGAAATCTTTGAATAATTTGATACAATAGAAAGAAAATGAGCAAGTATGGTTGAGAATGAAACAAACCATAAAATTATAAAAATGTTGTTAATTGCTAGTACAAATCATTTTTAAGCACCTTTAATGCCAATGATGATCTTATAAAATATTGACATGCCTTTTTTTTTTTAAGTCAGAACATTTGTTAAAATGAGTTAAAGCAATAATAACATTTTGGTCCCCTAATGATTATAATTTAAATATATAATTTAATCATTTTATAAAATAAGGCACCAATGCTAATTGAAAGAAAGATACAATTGAATTCGGGGCATGTTTGAAAATAAAATAAAATCTCTGTTATGATATAAAATTGATAAAACATAAGAGATATAAATGATTTTTTCCTGAATCAGACCAGGCTACAGACTAGCCGTCGGTCCACCACTGGCCACTGCTCTCAAGGCCGCCAGGCACTGACTTTTTATCTAAACAAGGCCCATAATTTTCTCCATGAAGATTTTTCAATAGAAAAATCTCGCACTTTATTAGAATAGGAGACATGTTTACAACTTTGTAAACAGATTTTTACAACGCTGGAAAAGGCAATTTACAATGTTGTAAATTCGTCTCTCATTTTAATAAAGTGTGGAGTTGCCTTATTGGTAGCTGATTTATTTTCTCCATATCCTCTAATTGTATTTTCCAATTTTAATTATTTTTTGGTTGGAATGTAATTTTGCAATACTTTGATTCACATATACATCGAGACTCAATCATTTCATAATCAAATAATAGTCTTATGTTAATAGTGCTTGTTACTTAAGATTTAAAATTTTATGTATAGACCAAGAGGTTTTTGGTGTCCCTAAAGCATTCTCCTTGTACGTTCACTATTTATAACGTGTGTTTGCATATTATCATGATTAGTTGAAGTATGTATATGTCAATGAGGGAATGAAAAAAAGATGGGTTAATTGGACCTTATTCAATTTTTACTTTTTTCTTTTCTTGATTGTGGAAAATAAGAACAGCCTATATTTCTTGAAAAATAAAAATATTGGGGAAAAGCTTACTAAACACATTTTCTAACTTATATTTTTGGAAAACGAAAAATAGTGTAAAAAACAAAAATACCAAACAACTTAAATTTTTTAATATTTAAAACACAATAAACTCCCACATAAATAAACACACACACACAATTTTTTTAATTATTATTATGTATGAATAATAATTGGTGACTAAAATACTTCATAAAACTAGCGGCTAAATATAAGATATTTAACTTTACTTGGGGTAAAGTACAAGCCAAACTCTATTGAGTGAGAAAATCAGTTTAATTCTTAGAGTTTTCAAAGCATTAGACTTATGTGATCAATCCAACGATTTAAAACAGTTTGCTGTTAGTTACAGCAGATGTAACTTAGCTGGACCCTGTTTCAAAGCTTTTATTTTGCTCAGATTTCCCGCTCTCTCAATCTCTCTCCCCTAACGGTAGCCAGTTTTAAATTAAAAATAAAAGATAAAAAATTCACTCTCATTTCGATTTCTCCCATAAGGGTTTCTCAAATCAAAATGAAACCAAATCACAATATCAAGAAACCAGACTCGTCTTCAAAGGTACGTCACAGTTTTCCAGTTTCTGTTTTCCAATTCAAAGACCTAATTTCAATTTTTTTTAATCAAATAAATATTTCTATTCAAAATTTCGGGGCTCACTTTTGTTTTTAAAATTAGCAGCTGAGTTTAGAAGAGATAATTGGATTGAATACGAGGAACTGCAATGGGTTGGCTTCGAATACTTCAACCGCGAAGTGCGCTTACGTGGCCGGATGTGTTTTGGTGGTTTACGACGGGGATTCGAGCACTCAATCGCACCTCATGGTGTCTCATCGAATGCCTAAGCCTCTCTGCTGCGTTGCCATGTCACGCGATGGCCGTTATGTAGCTGCTGGAGAGGTATTGCATCAATTTGACAACAAAATGTGCAATTAACCTGTTAATTCTTCAATTCAAAAAATAAACAATCTATTGATTGTTGTATTTATTTATGAATTTCTCAAAACAAGGCCATTCAAATTTTAGAAAATGCTGATTTCTTCATGATTGTTGGCAATTCAGCTCAAAATTGCTTAAATTCAATTCTCACCTGCTAAGGACCTTGTACAATTTCAAATGTGCGCAAAGAATTACAAAAAGATATGAAGTTGTGAATTTGAATGCATTGATTAATCGATTCATTAGTGAGGGGTTGGACCAATTGTTGGTTGCAGCAATTAAGTTGTGGTCCATATTTTGAAAGATGCCAAGTTCACAAGAGGGAACTGTAGATATTGAGAATTATATTTATGTATTTTTTAAGGGGTTGGAAATAGTATTTGGGTTATTTTTACATCTAATAGCAGCTATATGCATCTTTTATGATCTTGCAGTCAGGGCCACAACCTGCAGTTTTAGTTTGGGACTGTGCAAATCTGGCCTTTATTTCTGAATTGAAAGGCCATTTGTATGGAGTTGAGTGCATTGCCTTCTCACCAGATGGTTAGTTACAAACTTACAATCATTCAATGAGATGAGCTATATTTTGACTTTATCTATTTTTATGAGTTGATATTTTCATGCAACGTTTATTTTCATAAAGTTTATGCATTGATTATTTGACCATTCATCCATATTTTGCTAATGTTTTACTTCAAGGAGAACATCTGGTGACTGTTGGGGGTTATATTTACCTTTGGAATTGGCGGAGTGCAATGTTGGTTACGAAGCTTAAATCAAATTCATCTTGTTCTGCCATTACTTCTGCGTGTTTCTCAGCAGATGCAAAATTCATTGTTACTGCTGGAAAGAAGCACTTGAAGTTCTGGACAATTGGATCGTCTGCGACTGCAAGGACCCGTTTAAACAAAGGCACAGAATCTTTAACACTGCATGCGAAGCCAGTCAATCTAGGCATTCAGAAAGAAAGTTATTTTGTCTCTGTCATATCTGCCACCTGGACTGATAATGGTGTTGTAAATCAAGAACAGGCTGGAGAAAGTTTTACCATCTATGCACTGACTGATGCAGGTTAATGTTTGCTTTAAGAACAACTGAAGAAGTTCAGTGCATTGCAGTTACTGAAGTGTGGTTAATGAGTGCCATTCTGCTCCTTATGATTACAGGGATTTTGTATATTGTACATTCTGGGCTTTCAGTAACAAAGTCAGTGGATTTGAAGGTAAATTTGGCTTTTCTTTTTTCTTTTTCCTCATTTTCTTTAATAGTAGGTTTTCAGCTAACCTAGTTGCCCGGAAAAAGTAAATAGAGGGTCAACAGCTGAAAGATGCTACTGATTTTGATGGACCAATTAAAGAAAGGAAAATCCCTTTACTTTCCCCAAGGTTCAATCCCATAACGACAATGCTAAAGGTTGGGCTGGTGTTGTCAGGTTTTGAAATGCTTCAGCTTGGTTAATTTTAATTTTCATCATAGTGTCAATCTCCTGAAAGACTGAAATGGATATCAATAAGTACCAGATCCATAAGTTGCTTCCATTGAGGCAAGATAAACTAGCACAGAAGTATTGTTGCAAGTTGGAATAAGCTTATATCAAGCCATGAATGTCTACTATGCACTGAATTTATTGCTTCAAAGTCGATACTTGTATGAAAGTCATTTTTATTATATTACTTTTCTAATATTACCTGCTTATATTTTACAGTACTCCTAACTCTATTTTCAGGTTAAAAACGGATTTGCACTCTCTGCTTCCAGCAAGTTAATAGCTTGTGCTTGCAGCAATGGAGCAGTACACCTTTTTGACATTCAGTCTCTTAAACATGCTGGAACGCTTCACTATTCAGAGGCCAAAAAGTGCAATGGAGAAAATGATACTGTTTCTACTGCTAAACCAACTGAATTGTATTTTAAACTAACCCCTACTATTCCCAATGCAATTGCTTGTCAGTTCTCAACATCAGAAAAGCTTGGTGAGCACATAACTATACAATTGCCTTGATAAGTGGATTTCCCCATTGTTCGAATCTTGAACTTATCAATGCTTCTGCTTTTCAGTGGTTGTTTATGGTGATCATAGTCTCTATGTATGGGACATGCATGATGTGAATGAGGTAGTTGCTTAGAGTAAGAATTAATGCTTTTCTCTCATAACTTTTTATTTGATTCATAAAGTTGCCTATATTTGTTTCTTGTTTTTGTTTTTTAGTATTAGTTGCCACTTCAATCTCCACTCTCTTGAATGTTCTAAAATTTTTCAAGGCTACAAGGTGTTGTGTGCTAGTGTCCCATTCTGCATGCATATGGGATATCAAGAATCTTGGCTGTGCAAACATGCACGATCCATCCGTTTCATGTGTTGCTAGGGGATGTACTGGCGGAGTTTCTTTCTCGACATGCTCAGCTGATGGAACTATCAGGTTATGGGATCTGGCCCTGCAATCTGAGTTGTCAAAGGATGTCTTGGGTCATGAATCTCTGAATATTGAACCCACGAGCACTGCACATTTAGGTAATTACCACATTCTGAGGCACTGGCAAACAAATCCGCAAGGATACAACTGTACCTATGTGCACTTTTTAAAACTCTGCAAAATGTTTGTTTATTGATATTTTACAGAATTTTTACAAACATCCTTTTCCCTATTGATATTCTCATCCATTTTGTCACTGCAGTTAGTGCTGGGATTTTTGAATGTAATACTATGGAGACAAGTGTGAGCACTCAAGGGTATCGGTCGATGGCAGTTAGCTCAGAGGGGAAGTACCTTGCTGCTGGTGATTTTGATGGAAACCTTCACATCTATGACTTAAAATCTTCTGATTATACATATATTGAGGTGAACCTTAGCATAGACATTTTTCTTCAAAATCATTTCCTGAAGAAACAATCAATGTGATGCACAAAACTAAGCTTTTCAAATGGTTGGTGATGAAATGATGGTCATCTTAATATGAATAATATGAGCTATTTTGCAGGATGCCCATGATGCAGAGATCCTTTCATTGAGTTTCAGTTTGCCAAGCAAGAAAGATGATGTTTTAGAAGAAGTCACTGATAGCCATTACTTCCTTGCTTCTGGGGGAAGGGATCGAACAATCCATCTATATGATGTTAAGAGGTTTAGCTTCTTATATTGTACACTTCTTTAGCTTATTGAATGTGTATACTAACCAGGCTTCCCTTATATCAGGAATTTTGATCTCATTGAAAGTATTGATGACCATTCAGCAGCAGTGACTGCAGTGAAATTTACTTGTAATGGCCGTAAGATTCTAAGTTGTAGTGCTGATAGGTATGCTGCTATAACTTCAATTTTCATTGCATCACAGATCTATCAAATCTTAAGTCGAAGGAGCATTTGGTAATAGTTAGGAAAGGAAATCAATTCTTCACTATTAATATTTCACTTCAAACAAGTTGTCATTTGGCATTTGAAATAGTATTATCTGTTGCATCTATCTGATCATTTTCAAAAAAATCAAAGATTGTTGGAATTCACCTTTTATTTCATATTTGGTGACAATGATCCTTTTGTTGTAAAGGAACTTATGATGTCATTCTCTCATGGGTTTGCGCTTCAACTAGCCATTTGTAAATTTAATTACCTAGAAGGATCCAGATGCCTATGTTTGTAGATAAGATTATTATTCTTTCATACAGGTCCCTTGTCTTTCGTGATGTTGATGAAACCAATAGTGCTTATAAGATTTCGCGCCGTCATCAACAATTGGCATCTCAGGGAACTGTATATGACATGGATATAGACCCAACAATGGAGGTTGTCATTACTGTTGGGCAGGTAAATGGTGTGTTAATAGCAATTCAAGAGTAAATAAATTTTCATTAATGATGCTTTGGAATGGCTTCTACTATCAACATGTAATGCAACCAGACAAACTGGTCTTTGAATGTGTGTCAAGTACACAAAAATCTTTGGTTAGCTGGCTGAATAATTTGATTAGCAAATTCCCTTGGATTCTTGTGATTTTCAAGAGTTTGATTATTTAATTACTCATTTGTGTACTCATAGGATAAGAAGATAAACTCATTCAGCATTGCTGCTGGAAAACTTATTAGATCATTCAAGCAAGCTAAAGACTTTGGAGATCCCATGAAGGTGAGCTACATTGACAACCAGCAGTGTTGCACCATTATGTTGTTGGGTTGTGACCTGATAATTTTTACAGGTGACAGTGGACCCAAGTGGCCATTACCTGGTTTGCTCCTACTCAAACAAGTCTATCTGCTTGTATGACTTCATTAGTGGTGAGATGGTTGCACAAGCCATGGGGCATGGTGAAGTTATAACTGGTGTCACCTTCCTACCTGATTGCAAGCACATTGTTTCTGTAAGTTCCTGTTATGATCAAGTTTCAATTTTAATAGACAATGATATGAAATATCTTTTAAATTGCTTTGTATCCCACAAATAATAATACCTTTCATTTTTTATTATTGGATAGACTCCTAATTTTATTGATGTATTCAGGTAGGGGGTGATGGTTGTATTTTTTTATGGAAAGTTCCTGCTCATTTGGCTTCTAGGATAGTGCAGAGAGTGAAGGAAAAGTATGGTATTTTGCCCCCAAGAAACTTTGCCCAGCCAGCAGCTTTAAGTCAAATCATCTTCTGTGAAGAGGAAGATCAGAAATGTAGAATGGACTCAGTCGATATGTCATTTAAGAAGGATCTCGACCAAATTGGACCTCATCTGCACTATCATGATGTGAAACCTCATCTGACCTCAGCATTCAAATTTAGCATTTCAAGACTTCCAAAGTGGGCACAAAAGAAAGTAACAGACTCCGAAATTGTCCCTGGGAATCTTCATTTCAGTTTGTCCCAGGTAATTTACTTTTTAGGCTCTTCACATATGAAATTTGCATTCTGACGTCTGAGAAAACTAAGTTAAAATTTCACATTCTGTTGGAAAATTGTACTCTAGTAGGAACATTTGTCATACCTTATTGCACTTTTTTTCAATTTGACAAGTTTCTTAATAGTTCTGAATTTCTTTCATTTTGAATATCTCCACTGCTGCTTGGGGCAAGCAGGAAGTAGAAAAAAAATCTTTGTCGCCTTTTGTTGGTGATGTTGGGGGTTATTCTCCTAATAGTCGAGAAGTTCAAATTCCATCTAATCATGATTTGGAAGACAGCAATTCATGCATCAGTTGTTTTTCCACAAGTTTTTCGGACGCTAAAAAGAGCCAAAGTTCACCGTTGCCACAGGAGACCGTCAGGTTATGTTTTATTATATTTTTCAATAATATCCTTGTTCTTCTTATTTATGGTGGGTGCTCTATTAACTAATGGTTTTCATATGCACTTCGGCAGCTTTGCCCTTGGCAAACGTTGGCTCACAGTGTATACTGTATGTATGGACTTATTAAATTCCCCAGAGGTGCTGAGTTTAAAATATGGGAAGGGGCCACCTCTATCCTCAAGTTTGTGTAAGGCCAATTCTGTTTGTTATCAGATTCTTGTTGAGTTTCTTTTGTAATAAGCATATATGACAAAAATGACAATAAATTTTGAGAATAAGGTTATTATCTTGGAATGATTTTCATGGAGGATGAGTAGAGGACAAAAATAAAGATTACTGATATCAACAGTTAACTGGCCAGAGAGAATGACCTCTTCTTGTCCTCATTTCCAAATTGCAATATTATAGCACATGAATCATCATTTTGGAATTTCATTGAGATGAACACTTACTGTGTCACCAAAGTTGAGAACTTATCCATGAGATGGCTATTATTAGCTTTTTTTTTTTTTTGAGCTACAATTCATGATAATTTCTTGATAGAGATACATTTTTCATCCTAACTGGTAACTGAAAGGAAATCAATATCCCTAATGAAATGCCAAGCATCTATCTTTGGGACATATGTTTGTTACTTCTGTCCCAGTATTATGTTTCTCCTTTTTCTAATGATATCATTTTTGTGCAGCTAAAGGCCCAATAAACATTCTGAGTGATGATCTGCATGGAGCCAATGGACAGGGTGCCACTAAAAACCAACATGCCAGTCCCAATGACATCAGCGCCAGTCCCAATGACATCAGCTTTCTTGGTAAGAAAAATTATCAATTTGACATGAAAAATCTGAGTGCAATTAATGAGACAATGGCTGACTTGGCAGGACAATTGTGTTCAGGAAAGAGTGAGATGCAAGAAAATGTAGATGTTAACACATGCCTCAAAAATTCTGAAGATAGTGATTTGTTCAAGCAGCATTTTGGCAGTTTATCCGCAACAAATATGGTGAGTGCTGTTTCATGCTACAGTGTATATAATTTCCTGGGCCTTTTTTCGACCATCAAATTGTGATTTCTGTCAATGCAGTTTTATACGTTTATGTAAACAAAAAGAAACAAAATTTCTGATAGACCCCAAGTATGTTTGATATGAGGTTTTGTTGAGTGTTGTATGGAAGTTACTTATGCTGACAGGTAAAGAATCAGGTATCAGCAGTGGGAAGAAGATTCTCCTCACAGTATGTCGTACATAGGGACTATGGTCGGGGCTCCAAGAGACTCTTTGACACACCTGTCCAAAATTCTGGCCACAGTTCTTCGAATTGTGCAGAAAAATCTGGCTCCCATGTCAAATCAGAGAATCACACATGGCCAGTGATAGATTCTTTTGGACAGGTTAGTCTCTATCCATGTTTTACAAACTCTGGAGACCTTCTTTTGTAAATAAAGTACTAAAACAACATTCTTGGAAAAGCAAAAATAGAAGCACGGTTTAATTCAGTTGATAGTAAACATTGAGATTGAACTCCTGAAGCATGGTATCTTTTGGCATTTCGTGCGCATAGTTTTTTACAATGAACTCTACTTTCTTTTTAGCTTCCTATTTCATTGTGCACATATACATCTGATCATTTACACAGCGTAAATAGATATATCATATTGTTTTAAAGAACCATGTGATATCCTTTGTAAGAGAACACCATGCAGTAGATTATACATTTTTCCCTTTGAATGTTCTTTCCAGGACCCAAAGAACCTTAATCAAAGCTTGTTTAGCCCAGATCATGCTCTCTGTCAAGATGATAGAACTAAATGCCTACTCAAGGGAAATTCTATGGACATTGAATTAGCGGAAGCAACATTTCCGGTAAGGAATGAAGTTCTGGAAAGAATAACTGAATGTAAGAAAGCTTTAGTTAATCTTGAAGCTGCAGCAAAAAGTGTAGACCAGTTATTTTCAAAATTAGACACTCAGCTTTCTGGGGAAGAGATCTCTACTGGACCTGGAGCTCAGTTATACAACAAAGCAGCTGAACTGCTTCCATCGATTGCAGAGAAAGTAAATGCAGTAGCAAAACAAGTGCGAAATAGAAACAATGATGTATCTGAGAGAAATGGAATTGAAGTGTCGAGATTTGAACCTTTGTTAGGAACATTGGCTGAAAGTTTATCTCAGAAAGTTGTGGAGATCCTGAAGAACAACCTCAGCAATGCTTAACTTTTAAAATTTAAATCATGTTAAATGTATCATGAAATAACATCATTGAATTCGTGAAAAATAATGATAGGCTTACTAAGTTGGGATGCAAAGTCTGTATGGCAAATGATGTGGCACTATTAATATGTAGTTGTTGAGCCTATCATTCTCATAGAAATTCTATTAGTGCTACAGTAAGTAGAGATGCAAACTTTGTATACTAAATTATGTATCACTAGTAAATAATCAATCACACCCATGCTGCCCATTCTTTGGCAGTTTTGCTCAACATTCGTTCTGCAGAAGTTGTAGGTTATATTGTAGAGCCCAGCCCAAAAACCAGCTTCAATAGTTGGTTACTTGGCTCTTTCATAGGCCCTAAGAATATTCCTAAGTCGCTCATTTATGTGGTGTAATGAGTAGCCATTAATCTTTTGTGCACTGAAATCAACAAAGTTGGGCTCCATGGCTTAGAAAAATCGCTCAGAAAGGAGGAAAGAACATTGGACCTTTCTTGTGTGAAAACTCTCTTTTTTCTTTACAATTCATGTGGGTCTTTCTCTCTCCTTCCCTCGCACTTAGCACTTTAACAACAAAAAGAAAGTGGGCAAAAGAGAGCAAAGACCATCTTTTCCTTTTCAAATCGCTTCACATTTGAAAGCCAATTCTACTGATGATTTTCATGCAGTTTCCAATATAAAAACTATAGGGTAAGCTTCCTTTAATTGTAAATTTCAAGGCGTGTCAGTGAATAAATATTGCTTGCTGCGGCAGCTGCTCTCTTCCTATATCACTTATATAAATAAATCAAACCAAAGATACGGTTGGAATATTTATGTAAATGTCTAAGAATGTATGCCGAGTAATTATCCTTTTTTATGCTTTTGTCTTGCTTTAGTAACATGCCAAACTCTAAATTCTTCCTTGGGATTCCAATTCCATCACTCTATAACTCATATTATTATAACATGTATAGTTCTCCTTTGAGGCTATGATTTTAGGCATTGCCACGTAGAATTTTAGTGGCAGAAATTGCCTTATGATAGACCTATAAGTGGCTTAATTCCCAAAATCAGACTAATCAAGACCGGTTTGATAGGTTCCATGAACAGACTTTTATGAACTGTTGTGCCATAAATTAAACTGAGTAGAAAACTAGAAACCCATAAACAATTAGCAGAATATATTCATCAATCTGCTTCTTAGATCTTCTTATCTCTTATGACTGAATGACACATTTTAATCAAAATGTGCTTTGTCCCATGAGGGGGCAAAATGAGAATAAAATTTGTGCATAGGCATGTTGGGTCCAAATTGGAGGCTTTGTTTAAAATGGGTTTTATAGCTCAATATATGAAAAAAACAAAATTGGGGGGGGGGGGGGATCAAAAGCCTCTGATTTGTATGTGCTGTACATGAACGTGGGGACAAGGCCTTCAATTAGTTGTCCTCTTTTTAATTTTCTGTAATGATGATGCTGCTTTTTCACTTTTGTAAACAGTAATCAGGCATGAATTTTTCCTCTTGAATTTTCCGTTTAGATTATTCTCCTAGAAGATAAAAGAAACCAATCCAGTTGTTGTGTCTCAAGGAGAATATAACTTTTATTTATCAGTATGGGTTGTGTAATTATGGACAATAATGATCTTGGTGTATGATAATAAGACACCATTATTTGACATAATAACTTATGGCGAAATTTGTGGAATCTAATGGATTCGCATGTTTATCTTTGCATTATTTTGATTACTCTCGCCATAAGCTGTTTTAGTTTCACTAAAACTCTCTTCATTTTCATGATTTTATAAGAAAGTTGAGCTTCACAGCCCCAAAAGCTTCCACAATCAGCTTCAATCTAGCCTAAGTAGGAGGTAAAATCAAAATTAGATAGCCTTGAATCAAGTATCAACGTATACATAACGGCATGATTAATGCATTATCCAGGGTCCCAATTCTGTATCGATGTTTATATAGCATCATTAACAAACTTAAAAGCGCCTCTGTTTAGTATTTACACACTGTGCTTTAGCATTTATACACTATATATTGTCATGGATTACAAAATTTTTAATAATAAAACATGGGACGAAAAAATTAAGAATATAATATAAATTTGTAAAATTTAAAGAAAAAAACTCTAGGGGATGTAACGCTCCAGCAGATGCAAGGTAGAGACAACTAGACTGGCCAAATTTTGAATGTTCAGACTTTGAAAGACTAGATTTTCTCTTGTTGTTTTCATTGAGAAAATGACAGAGAATTAAGAGAAAGAAAGCTCATTCATTCTCACTGCATAAAGCTTAAGAGAGACAAAAACTATTAGTCTGACTATCGAATCTTCATGTCTTCACAAAAGAACAAATAACAAACTTAAAAAAAAAAAAAAATGCCCCTTCAGATCCAAAGAGTACTGTGTTTCTAATCTTTTTTTGCATGCCTGAGCTGTAGTAATCAGTTCCTTTCCATGTCATCAACAGAACCCCAAAAGAACGACACTAGAAACTGTAGTTTTGATCATATGTGATTAAGTGAACTGAACTTCCCTGCGAGGGCTTCATCAATCTAAGACACACACGAGCCATTGTTGTGATTAATTAATTACAAATTAATTACTTAATTATTTCTCTCGCATATGTAATTGGTTTACTTTATTCCGGCTATAATAAATATCATGAGTTGTAAGAATCATTAAGCTTGTTATAGGCCCCATAGATGATCGTATAGATAATGCTAATAAACTTTCGTCATTAATTTCATATTTGTGCATTATATGTTTGCTTCCAAATGAATAATTTATTTGATCATTTTTAACATATTTAAATATTTTTTCCAGCATTATTTTAACAACTAGAAGATTAAAAAACCTTTAAAATAAGATAAATGAAGTTGTCAAAACTAATATATCATCAAACAAAGACACATCCACTTGCCTAGTTATCTCGCGGAATAATTAATCATGCACGTTGTTTATTATTGTAATAGCATAATCACATAATCTACCCCAAATATACTATTTATGCTTCTTATAATTAATGTCTATTAACAACAAGGTTATTATGATCTTGCTTTGGTAAAAATAATACAGCAAAAATGCAAGTGTCATTGTATAATGATATGGATTATGTTCAACTATAACTAGTCTGACATGGTAAAACCAATAATTTTAGTTTCAATTTTTATTTTAATTAATGTGTCAGTAATATATTAGATGATATAATAATAATTCTATTAATCATAAAATTTGTCTTCCAACAATGAATGCTACATAAGTTTGGATATAAATTAAAATCTAAATATGGTACAAATAATAACATATGCTGCACTGGGTCAGACCTTTAAAAATGATGCATTGTTAATTATCATAAAAGATTTATTTAGTTCTCGTAAGATTTAATCTAATTTCCAGTAAACATAATTAAAAATAAAATAAAAACATTCTTAGAAGAGAGAGAAACAAAGAAGTCGGAGAGAGGAAGGAGAAAATCAAAAATTAATTATCATTAGTGCGTCCGCTATTTATTAAATAGTTTTTAAAAGATATAATTTAGTTTTAATTTTGACAGTTAGATGAGATGTAATCTAATGGTTATAAATGTGTGTAAATAATTGTGTATAAAAAGAGTACCTATATATATATATATAGTCAAATTTTATTTTTGTTTCAAATTTATTTTTCAGTTAATGAACAATTGAATAAAATCTTCTGAAAAATAGAGAGAAGCATTTCATACAAGGGCCAAACTATTAATGTAGCAACTACTTCTTGCACCAATTCCGAATGCCTTGCTCCTGTGGACAGCTTGGCTTGATGGTTAGTGCTTTAGGATATGTAAGGAGAGTCAAACAAAGTGATTATAAATCGAAAGGAGGGAGAGCAGACAAAACAGAAACAACTGATTATTAATTAAGATTGAATCCAATTTATAGATGACATAATGAAAAACAAAGTGAAACTTTTCAAAAGCAGAGAAACAAAGAATGAAGAAGCCGAGAGAGGGAGGAGGGGGAAAAAATTAAACATCACTAACAGGTGCACTATTTTCTTAATTAATTCTTTAAAGAAAATATAAATAAGGTTTTTTTTTAATCCTAACCAATAAATGAAATACAATCTAATGGTTATATATGTCTATAAGAGGAGGAGCTCCCTTATGCCCACTCACATGTTACTCATTTTTTCATTGTTTTTTTGTTGGCTATAAGTTATAACAAATGTGACCTACAGATTGCCTTAAAAGCAATAAAATAGTTCAATATTTTCTAGCTTTTCTCAAATATAGTGAGAAGAAAGATATGGGACAAGAGGTCCTGGTCCTAGGCTCTCAAATTAAATTTGAGAGTTTTAGGTTCAAGTTCCAATAAAGTCCTTTCTCCTATCTAAGTATATGTATGTGTTAGATAGGAGTTTAATTTTCTTTAAATTTTTGTCCCTCACATTTTCGTGGGTGGAACTACTAATTTTTTTAAATATTTAAGAAATTTATGGATTTAATAATGAGATATATACGTGAACAATTTGTAAAAGTGATTAATTTTGAGCATATCGTATCTTTAAAAAAAAAAAAGGTAAGGGAAAGGGGAGAATTTTTGTTTCAAATCATTTTCTCTCTCTCTCTCTCTTACTAAACACAAAAAACATGCATGTATCATATCGACTTCATCTCACAAAATATATACATGTATCATATCCACTTAATTTGGTCATTGGATGTGAGAATTATATGATCAACTAACCAAAATATGAAACAAAACCCTCGAAAGACAAACCTTGGCGGTAACTAGCTAGATAGAGAATAATCAACAGTAATAGAACCGAGTGAATGAAAGACAAACAAACTCTTTGAATCTTTGTCAGTTTTGGAATTATTAAATGTATTTTTGGTATAAAGAAAGATATCGTTACTCTTTAATACCAGTTAATCAATTAGAGATTTTATGAGTTATGGCTGGAAATTAGTATAATATCTTTGTGAAATGGCAGATCACTTAAGAGGGCGACTATATATTCATAGATCAGACTCTAGGGGCTCTGCTAGTGTTCAACATTACATTACCACCTTACCTAGAGGTTATCTCAAGATTACACACAGCACAATAACATTAACGTACGTACATCACTTTTCTTATCTATGTCTAGCTAAGATCACGCAGTACATATTAAGAAAACCACTACCAAGGTCACTACTGCGACTTCTTATTATGTTTGAAAAACAAGAGAACCTCCTGCCGTCACGATACTATAACCAGCTTTCATTTTGTCCAATGGAATTGAATTTTACCGGCGTGAAGAGCACGCTGATGAGAACCTTTGCTATCAGTAGCTAATATGCTGTCAGTAGCTAATAAAATTCTATGACTAGAATCAGATGCAACAACATCAAAACAGCTCCGCCAATAATATTTGATTTTGTAGGAGATAAATTTCTGTCAGTATCCTCTTTACGTTCGGGAACAAATCCCACGGCCCACGACACAATAGGACACCAAGTCCGACCAAACATACCAAAATTGGTAGTGTTTAATTCATCAGGACCTGCATAACGTATAAAATCGTAATCTGATTTAAAACCTAAACATTTGATATTGCCAGACACCATCGTCCGAACAGACGCCATATTTTATCTATTTTTGTTGCCCCGCCTCTACATGCATGCACTCTCTATATATTCTTCTGCATGCCTTCCAATTACACGTACACATTTTCACACCAGTTTATACAGAATGACTGAATGAGTTGCGCAAAGCGTGTCTTCTTCTACCGCTTCCCTCTGTGCCTTGTCTTTTAAGTTCTCCTAATTCTTGGATTTCCCCACGGGAATGAAATTTGTTCAGAAGAAGGGCGAATCATAAGAGGATCTTTATCCTTGGAGAAATTCTATAATACACCAAATATATATTAAATTAATTTTATTACCATGTCATGCATGCATTAATTAGATATATTACTACTAATGTATTGTATAATTTCTTTTGATAGCACTTAATTAATTAAGAAGTGCCTGATTAATAAAATATTATTATTATTATTTGGCTTTTACCTTTCTTTTCCATGTATTAAACCATTTGGTATCCGAATACTATATTGGACTCGACTAATCTAAATTCGAGCCGGGTAGGATCACTAAGGCAGCAAAACTCTCCCAATAAATATTTAAAGCAGTTGCATTCTTAAGTTTTGAACCGAGAATCTTGGTTAAAATAAAACAACACCATACCAGCTAATCTACGCACTTATTAGTAGTTTTTACCTTCTTTTAATAACATGCGAATGCTAAATTCTTTCTTCGGATTCCAGTTATTCCATCACTCTAAATAACTTGTATTAGTATTACATAGTTAATTCTCTTTTTGAGGCTGTGATTTTGGCCATTTCCATGTGAAATTTTAGTGGCAGAAATTGCCGTAATTATAGGAGCTGTAGACGGTGCCATAAATTAACTTGGGTGAAAACACATAAAAAATTAACGAACATATCATCAATCCTTCTTAGATCCTTTATTTCTTATGACTGAAATACGTGCACATTTAAATCAAAATGTACCTCATCATAGTGGGGCAAGATGTGAAAGAAAATCTATGCATATGCATGTTGGGTACAGATTGAAGCTTTTTTTAAAGTGGATTATCATTACTGCTGGGTCTCCGAATGCCTAGTGGTAACTCACGCCCTCAAAATGTTTGAGCGCATAAGTTGAAGCCTCACAGGGGCAAGAGTCCCATTTTAATCCCATATCCAAAAAAAATAGATATTAGGGGCAGATTTCTCTCTAATTATTTGTAATAGATTTTAAATTGTAATATATCCCTAGAATTACAACAAGTTGAAACGTGGGTTACCATTCGATATATCAAAAATAATTGGGAAAATCAAAAGCCTCTCTGCTTATGTGCTGTATACATGAATGTGGGGACAAAGGCTTCAATTGATTGTTCTTTTTTTTCCCCCGTAAATAGTGCTAGGCACGGATTTTCCTCTTGAATTTCCGCTTAGATTATTCTCCTAGAAAATGAAAGAAACCAATCCATTTGTTGTGTCTCAATGAGAATATAACTTTTATTTGTCAATATGGGCTGTGTAATTATAGACAATTATGATCTTGCTGTATAATTAGACACCATTATTTGACATAATAACTTACGGCGAAATTCCGTGGAATCTAAATGGGTGCGCATGTTTATCTTTTCATTATTTTGATAACTCTAACAGCTATTCAACTGTTTTAATTAATCTCATTCAAACTCTCATTTCATGATTTCATAAGAAGTTGAGCTTTACCGGCTCCAAAAGCTTCCACAATCAGCATCAATCTAGCTGTAATTAGTAAGTAATAAAAGAAGAATTAGATAGCCTTCAATATATTATCATGAAGGTAGCCTAGAATATATTATCATGAAGGTCGCATTTCTGTATCAATTGATGTTAGCATCATTAATTTTTCTAGTGCACACGTCCATACATTGTAAAATCTTAAATTTGACTCTATGCAACTTTTTGAATAGTTATAGATTATTCTTTAGTATTTATACACCATTTTCATGGGGTCGCAAAGTCTTATATAGTAAGACATATAATGAATATGATAAAACTTTGTTAAGCGTAACGATAGACTTTTGGTGATGTAAGATCGAGTCATAAGAACTAAGAATAATAATATAGAAAAATTCTTGAAAAGACAATTGTTGAATTTATGAAAACCCATATATATATATATATATATATATATCATCAAACAGACGCATCCACTAGCAACGACTGATTAATTTAATCATGCATGCTGTTTAACACTGTAATGGTACTGTAATTAAATTAATCACATAATCTACTCCCAGATATGCTATTTATTCTACTAATTAATGTGGGGTTATTATGATCTCTAGCAAGGGTCAATATCTAACCATAGGCTACTACATAAAAGTAAATATAATAAAATGATTGATTGGAGTGAGACATATGGGTTATTTTCAACTATAGCTAGTATAATATTGTGCAAATATTAAAATGTGTGGGGACTAATTGGATTATCACGCTATCAGAAAAAATGATGCAAAACGAGAAAACATGTGTAATTTTTTTTATGAAAAGTTATTTGAAAACAATAGCTCCATGTTTCTTTCTTTTCTCAAATAAAGTGGGAACAAAGATATGGGATCGTATGGGAAGAGGGGCCACAGCTGACAGAGGGAGAATTTTTGTCCCGATTCTTCTTTTTTTTTTTTTTCTTTTTTCTCTCCCACTAAACCCTCAAAATATACATACATGTAACATATCCACTTTGGATATAAGAATTATGTGATCAACCAACCACAACATGCAACGAAACCCCAAAAAGACAAACCCTAGATCTAACAATAGCTAGAGAGAGAATAATCAACAGTCACAAATTAACAATACTTTAAGAAGAGAATGAAAGAAAGACAAACACAAACTCTTTGATCCTTTTTAGTTTTGAAATTATTAAATGTGTTTTTGGTATAAAGAAACGTAAAACATAAAGGTAGCGTGGGTATAGAGAAGACATATATATATATATATATATATAGATCATTTTCACGATTCATTTTCTTGCACATTATACACTCTCCTATGCATTTGGCTTCAATCCCCACCAACGGCCCTCCCAATTTTTATTTTTATTTTTGGGAAAATGATAAATATGATAATAAAGAAAAAGCGTTTGTTTTCAATTAATTGTCTTCAGTGATATTGATATTGGTAATGGTAAATGATAGCCCATGTGATTATGGGGACCCCGTGAATTGCAACCGAAAGCAGGTGGTAGTGGTGGCGGCGGTGGCGGTGGACCCGGCAATGACAGATGCCACTGAGCTATAAGCTTTACTCCCCTCATCTTCTAAGCCTCCGGGTCTATGTATCTCGTGACCTTAGCGGCAGCCCGGAGGGTCTCATTATTACTTTCCATAAATTTACTTCCACTCCTTTATTTCAGTAATAATTTAGCCGCTGAGTAGTTTGCTTGTAGATTATAATTTCTAACACTACAGGGTTGCACTAGCTGTATGCTCGGCTCATCCGGCCGGTCACTCGTGAGCGTGTTTTGTGTTCATTGATATACGAGCTTGGCATATGAGATTATTTCACATTCACACTCAAAACCTTAAAAATTAAACAACGCTATTATATAAAATTATTCGATTAATTCACCCTCGTCAAATATAAGCTATACTTGATTATAACTTCTCTGCAAAGGAGTAAGATAGATTTGTAATATTTGGGAATTAATTAATAGTCAAATGATAAATTACTATTCTTTCGATATTTGTAAAGGGTTTAAATACGACATGTACAACGTATGAAAATATTACTTTAATTTTTTTAAGATAAGATTGACCCATACTTACCCAAATATTATCACTTCATATTAAGGTTATTTATGCGTATTACGCATATGAATGATTTATTGAAGACTCTTGTAAAAAATTATACAAAAGAAGTGCGGCTAGACGATAATACTAACATGACTGAAATAAAATGCCAAACTAATTAAACTAAATTACACCTTTAACAATACTGAAAAGGGGATAAGGAGGAAAATAAAGATCTTTATCACAGAGACGTGTTTATTAGTTATTACTCCTCACGCGTGCATGTGAATCTTATAAATATGACATTTATGGCATATACCCAGCAATTCTTTCATGAGTTAATAAATAATCTATAATATCTCAGTTTAAATTATTAAATGGAATCTGAGAATAGTAATTATTTGGAGAGAATTAACTTATACGGATACCCACTTGTTCTTTCCAAAACCCAATTCATTAAATTCGAAATACGTGTTGATTCTGACACAAAAGCAAAAAAGAAATAAATAACCGCAGACTCGTGTGAACAAACAATTGCTTCTCATGCTGGCATCACTCACACGTGTAGAGAAACAGGCGCTGCTTTCCAAATCAATCAAATGGCCAGCATAGTACTAGACTAGATAGTAGGCCCATCAAGTTCGTGGGGCCCAATTCAGCCAGCGTGCCTTGCTTTTTGAGATGGAATAGTGAAACCCACGCGCTTTGTTATAGCGTGCTGTATTTTATCATTGGTCTAATCAGGGGTCGACAAGATGACGTGCCATGTGCATGACATACGGATACGACGCCATACATGCATGGATGTAAACGTATCAAGGCCATGCAATGGTATGCGTTCCAAATACAATCCGTACATAGAACGCGTGGAGCACTCATGTTGCCAATTATTTTTTCTACGAATTTATTTTTATTTTATTTTTAAAGCTGGCAAGAAAGAAGCAAAACTCCATAAAAGCAATCTCCAGGTCAGATTCTGCTTGGAAAATTCTAGGAACACAACACCACCAACACCAGCTGCAAAACAATAATAATAAAAAGGATAGTGCTACATATTTTAATTTTTTATCTTAAAAAATTATTTTAAATGATATAATGTTTATTAATTAATTAAAAAAATATTATAATTAATTTACTTAGATTTTATTAAAAATTATCAATTATGTAATTAATGATATATAATTTTAGATAAAATTAAAGATAAAAATTTAGAATATATATCATTACTCTAATATAGTAATAATCTTGCTACTCTTGCTATTCCCTTAATAATAAAATATAACAATCACCCCAATTTGCTAATCTTGCTCCTTTTATATTTTATTAAGGGAATTGTCACTGGCCAGCTTTAGAATATTTGAAACCTTAGGTTAGGTTATGAGGTTTTTATTTATTTTATAATCTCAATATTCAAACAAATATGAAAAGGCTCAAAATTTATTATATCTTTAATTCTTGAATTTCAATAATAACAATAATAGTAATAATAATAAAAGATAAAAAAATTAAAAATAAAACAAAAAAGTCAAGAAAATATATTTTTTATTCCATTAAAACCATTACAAAATAACACAAACAAATAAATAAGAAAAATATTATTTTCAAATACAATATGTAAAATGATAGAACATAAAAAGGTAAAATGACGAACTGGTGATTAGATAATAGAAATTGACCTTATATTTCAAAAAAACCAAACCTTTTTTTCTAGTGAACCAATGAATATAATAATTTTATTTGTAAGAGAAGAGTAAGAAATTTTTTTCATATGGTATTTTTGAGATTACAAGGCTATTAATAAAAATTAAAAGAAATACTAAAAGTCAAAGATTATAACATTAAATAACTAAAAAATTTTAGGAAATAGAAAAGATAAATAATTTAACTTTTTTCTTGGAAAGACTAATAATGAATGAGTTAATGGTTAATTAATATTATTAATTATATTTCTTTAACACTAAGGTTAACAAATATATATTTTTCATTAAAAAATAATTCTTAATTGTAGGGTAATTAATAATTTGAGAGATGTCTAATAGGCTTTCTAATTTTCTAAAATACATAATTTAAAAAGATTTCAATAATTAGATAATTATTAGGAAAATATTAAAAAAATGAGGCTTTCCAAAATATTGGGTTTCAGGTGACCCCTTTGTTCACCATACCTAAAGTCATCCTTGAATTGTCAGCATCCTCTGACTAAAACTAATGTATATTATTTATCCTCTTATTATTTTCATATTATTTAATAATCTCTCAAACATTATAATTCTATAGTATTATCCTCATTTTTAAATACATATTCATTCATATTTATTGTAAATTAAAAAATCATATAAATTGAAATTGTGATAAAAAATTAAATATTAAAAATATCAAATATCAAGTAAATGACTTATTTATCCTCTTTATTTAATTTTTTTTTAGAAGATTAGTAGGTATTATGAAAACAATAGGGAGAAACTAGTAATCTCCCATTTACTAGTGCTATTAAAATATTTTTTCCATAAAAAACTCATGTATTACACTTAAATATTCTTATTTAGATTTATACCTCCAAATTTTTAGTTTTAAGTATGTTAACTCATCAGTTGAGTGCATAAAAAAAAATATTTGTTATGAGTGGCTAAAAAATTTGTATGTCAAACATTTCTTTCTGAAATATTATGATAATGGATATAACAAGAATTAATTTTCAAGCATAATCATTATAAGTTAGAGATTTTATGCTCTAAAGGTACATGTGAGTATATTTTTCCAAAAAAGTCTTAACTAATTAAATAATTTTCGAAAATATGAAAATTTGGGGTAAATTTTTATATTTAAGAATGACAAGAAGTGTTATTATTTTCCCTTTGAGAATGACAAGAAGTGTTATTATTTTCCCCTTTCCATTTTCTTCCTTTTATTCGTTCTAGGACTATCCGAGTAATTTAGTAAAGAAGGCTTAGAAGTTAGGGCCGCGATGCTGTTCCTTTTTCTTACTCTTTTACCACTTTTTTCTTTTTCTTTTTACTAATCAAGAAACAAGAGAAAAATATGTTTTTTTTTGTTTTCTTTTTAATTTTTTAGTAAAATATTAGCTTTAAATTTAAAGTTCAATGCCAAAAAGAAAGAAACGCATTCTTCTTCCCCAATACATCTTTAGTATTTACTTAAGAATTAAGATCCCTTTATTTTTTTAACGGAAGAATTAAGATCGTTTTAAGATCATAAATAAATGAACCCATTTAAGCTATAATTCATCTACCATTTTATGTTTACTCATCAATTAACTCACAATAGTTTTATTTTCTTTCATAGATTTAGACAGGGATGAGAAATTTTACCAGTTTATGAAAACCAATCCTTAAACCATATTGTTGTGCGAATTTGGGTGACCACAGACGCAAATTGCATTAAGCTAGCTTGAGTAACTTGTAATAATTTAACTAATTTATCCCTATAATATATTTAAGGTTAGGGTGAAACTATTTTAATTTAAACTTTTTACTTATAATTTTGATAAAGTTAATTCTTATATGTTGATCTTGTACAATATACTTCAATTTTTATTATTAGAGTGCAAAATATTAGTAGAAGGGAATTTGCCAAAATTTTAAGTACAAAATTTAAGTTAAAATAACTTGATCTGGGAATTAGAGACTGATTAAGTTATAATTTAATGAATTTTACCATTTTAACGAAATTTAAAACTTAATCCTTGTTTATGATCTTCACACCTTTTACTAATCTATAAAAAGTTGTATTGATGTTATTTTACCATTCAGAGGACAAAAAATTTGAAAAATGAAATTACATCCTTGAAATTGGGTGTACTGCCAAAAAAAAAAATAATAATTGTAAGTTTCCGTTTTGATGAACTAGATGGGGAAGCTAGGCCATCTTATCAAAAATTGGAGCAATTCTACATTTGTGAAATCAAGTCTTTTGTAAGCATTCACATTATTAATGAAACCTTTACCATAAATGAAAAGGCAAGACTGGTTAAAGTGATGAGCCAAAGCCAAAAGCACAAGTCACATTTCGACGTCAACAACACAGGAAGAAAGATGTTTGGATATATGGAAAAGGGCAGGAAGCCAAAATCCCAACTCGCTTTTTTTGAGGTGAAACCATGCAGATCCTTAATTGTTATATATTAGCATCTTACACGATGGTTTTTTCCCTTTCTATCAAATAGGTCCTTAAATTCCTATTGTAACAACCAGATTACTTTTTATAATTTTGAATTCTACAACAAAATAACACTATTTAATAATCGTGTAATTCATATTGTCTTAGTGTTGGCCTAGTCCAAAATTCTAAGCTAATTCACGTATTATACTAAACTCGTGTTGTGCTCAAATTTTAATAAGTTATTTTGACAAAATCTAATGTCATAACTAATTATTTATTCGTGTTGTGTTAAACTCTTCTAATTTTCACTTTGTTAAAATTAGTGAACTATTAATCAACTTAATAGTTATACAACTATTGTTTAAGATAATGATAACTTTTTTTTACTTTTAAAAATTATTTTTAAATAAATTTTATTTGTTATTCGTACTTTTATGGTAATCCATTAAACTTTTTGTGATTAAAATATAAGTTTATTGTAATCTAATTTGGGTTCATATAACATGCTAAATCTTTATTTCTTGCATCGAATTTGTGTCATTCCATGTGGCCCTAACCCATTGTACACATCCAATAATGTAACTAAACATTAACGAGTATTTATGCCCTTCGACTTAGGTTCATCAATCAAGGACTCGTTTGATGTAAATAGATGAACTATATCTTCATTAGTGAAAACATAAAAATGTAAGAATCATATGGTATTAACCCATTTGCAATGCATGCCATTGCCCCATTTGAAATGCAGGCCATAGTTTGAAGAGAAAGAGCAAACGACAGCGTTTAATAAGGACAAATGTTGTCTCCTATCTTATGAAGCCTGATGTGGTGTGTTGCGGGAGGTGTACGGGTACTTTGTTCACCCATTGGTGAGACATGACTGGTCTGTTACAATATAAATCCAAGTGGGAAAACTGAATATAAAGATTGAACTTATATGGGAGAAGAAAAAACTGAAAAAGAAAGCCGAAAAACAAAAAGAAACCAAAACAGGGAAAGATAAAGAGAAATTAAAAAGAAAAAGAAAAGCAAAGAAAGTGAAATGTGAGAAAAGAGAGAGAGAGAAAAAAAAACATGCAGCACCCACTTCATCTCACCTCACCTCTCTATCTAGTGATGGCGTGATTTGCTTTTGCTTTTTTTTTTCTCTCGACAGGAATCTTTGAAAATTGAAAAGCATCAACAAAACAATGAATTCAACAAAGTTAAACAAGAAAAAGAGAAGAAAAATTTGAGGTGAAAAACATAAGAAAGAAATCAAGAATGTGATTTGAGCCTTGGCTATCTCTTTATTTTGCTAATTGAATAATGAAGTTTGCTTGCAAAGTTGAGATTAGGCATCTAAGTTCGTGTTTGTTTTTTTATTATTTAAATTCCAATTAATCTGAATTTTTTTGAAATATGAATGAATCTAAAAATGAATACTTAAATGGCATGTTTATTTTTTTTTAAATATCAAAATATAATGGGATTTTGTTTATTTTTATAAAAAAATTTAAAAGTAGTTATTTAACGTTTATGTCTTAGTAAACAAAAAAAATTAAGTTTATAACTACGAAATAAGTATACTTTAGAAAGATATTTTCAGAAAAATAATATTTACTTTTCATTCATATCTTTTTTTATTCAGATAAAAGTCATAAAAATTTACTTTTTTAATTTTGATGTAAACATTTCTGAAAACTATATATATGTTACAAAAAATAAACAAGTAAAATTTTAAAATAGTTTGAAATTCGTAAAATTTCAAACTTCAAACATCAAACAAACAAGTCTTAAGTTTCCTTATTCAAAATCATACTATATAGATGGTTAAATTTAAAAGGTTTTTGGTAAAATTTGGTTCAAATAAGTTTAAGTAATTCCATGATAATAAGTGTTTAACAAAATTGAATTTACTAATTTAAAGAAAGATGATCAAACACATTCAACAAAAGTTAAAAAAAAAAAAGAGTATCATCTTTTTTTTTTTTTCTCATTACAATTCTGAACACTTACCAATTAGGGATCCGTTATGGTCTGTTTGAGTTAATTACAGTCAAATTTGTTATTATACTAGTAAAGAGATAAGTATATTCTATTTCTAATTGAGGTAATATGGTTGTAGCTATAGAAATTTGAGTTTACATCTTTATTGTTAATGTTGACACTTGTTAATCATAGATTTATTAAGATATGTTTTAATCAATCTCAGCTTAATTTTTTATTATTATATTCCAAAGAGAAAATATTTTCTACTCATAATCAGGGTAGTATAAGTGAGAGAACACTAGTAAATTAAATTTACCTTCTCTTTTTAGTATCGACACTTAATAGTAATAAACTTTTTAATCTCGACATTCATCATGCCAATCATACATCAGGATTGAATCCTAGCTTGATTTGTGATTTTCGTTCTAACAAAGAAGTATATTTTTCTCGGTAGTTTAGGTAATAAGGTAACAACATTCGAAGATTAAGTTTATCTTCCTTTTGTTTTTATTTATTTTTCACACTGACACTTGTTAATAAGAGATCTGTCAGGTATTGTTTGAGTCAATTAATTGTAATTATCTTTGAAAGAAAAATATATATTCTACTCGACTATAATTATTTGGAGTTTCTTTAAGATCGAGGATGATAAATAATAAAAAATTTAATATAATTTTAATCGTATGATTATTGAATGACACTCTATCTTATAGCGGTTTTAATATAACCGAATCATTCTATTCTAAATTGAGGTATTGATGACTCAAGAAAACTGAATCTCTCTTATTCTTTTTAACTCATACACTAATTAGTCGGAGACCTATTATAAGACCCATTTAAGCCGAACTAATAGTTCACTTTGAAGAAGAGAAGTATTGTACATGCTACTCGTTGTTGGGATACTAAAGGTGACATCACACTAGAAAAATTGAGAAAATTGAGATTATCAGACACTTATCATCGATCAGATAGGGATCTGTTTGTATGTGTTTACGTCAACCCCACTTTAATAGATGAGCTGCCTAGAGCTCTACACGACAACGACTAGACAAGACAACTTCAGCTAGTTAAACGAAGCTTTGTTTAAGGTCGTTTAAACCAGTTCATTATCGAAGTATCGAGCATACAACTGGCTCGTAGCAGTTGTTTGTGTAAAACTATAAATAAACTTGCCAAACAGAGTCTTATTTACCAGTAGGCACAAAACCGTAATTTCTGAAGCGAGTGCCCCTAGGAAAATCAAAAAGAGGAAAAATGCAGCAACGGGAAAAAGAAAAAGAAAGCAAAATCAAAGCTCGGAGACACAGCGAGTCCAGAGTCCAGTGTTTTGTGCTTGTGTGAGTGGGGGCATTCGATTTTCTAAATTCTAAAATCTACGCGTTGATTTTTTTTCTTTTTCTTTTTCTCTCTCTTTCTTTCTCTTTTTTAATTTTTTTTTCTCCCAAATCTTTCATCATTCCTCTTCTCTTTCACTCACCCACTGTCCGTTGGAGCCAAAACTGTTTCCCTTCACATTCTCTCTCACTAAATAACAGCATTATGAGCAGAGCCAGAGCTGGCATTACAAAACGACGCCGGTTATGAATCCAGCAACCGACCCACCACCACCACAGCCTCCACTTCAGCCCCACCGTCCTTCCACTTCCTGCGACCGTCATCCCGACGAGCATTTCACCGGCTTTTGCCCCTCATGCCTTTGCGAGCGTCTGGCCGTTTTAGATCACTCTTCTTCAGCGTCAGCTTCCTCGTCACGCAAACCCAACGCCGCCGCTGCACTTAAGTCTATCTTCAAGCCCGGCGGAGGCGGAGGGGGAGCTGGGTCTTCCTCGAAACCCCCTTTTTTTCCGGAGCTGCGTCGTACGAAGTCGTTTTCGGCGTCGAAGAACGAGGGCTTTAGCGGCGTGTTTGAGCCTCAGAGGAAATCTTGTGACGTTAGGGTTAGGAATACTCTTTGGTCGCTCTTTTCTCAGGACGACGAGAGAAACCCTTATAAGAGGGAACAAAACAGAGAGACTGTCGAAGCAACTGAGAGTCTCAGTCGAAATTTGGGGTCTTCGGCGAGGCCCAGCTTTCAAGGTCCCGTTTTGGAGTCCCAAGAGGAAGGCAAAAGCGAGAGCGAAGGCCAAAACGAAAACGAAATCGATAAAGAAGGTAATGCTGATGACTGCATTAGGGTTTTAGACGAACCCATTGTAGGAATTGGATCGTCGAGTGATAAAGTGGAGGAAATTATTGAGGAGGAAGAAGAAGAAGAGGAGGAGGAAATAGTGGAAGTGAAGCAAGAACAATTTTTTGAAGAGGAATTGAAGCCAATGAAAGACCACATAGATCTTGATTCTCAAACGAAGAAAGCTTCTGGGCGAGACTTCAAAGATTTTGCAGGTAGTTTTTGGTCAGCTGCTTCTGTGTTTAGTAAGAAGTTACAAAAATGGAGACAAAAGCAGAAGCTGAAGAAGCGGAGAAACGACACTGGGTCAGCGAGATTGCCTGTCGAGAAGCCAATTTCCAGACAATATCGTGAAACCCAGTCGGAGATTGCTGATTATGGGTTTGGGAGAAGATCTTGTGATACGGATCCACGATTCTCGCTTGATGCAGGGAGGATTTCGTTTGATGATCCACGGTACTCGTTTGATGAGCCAAGGGCCTCTTGGGATGGTTACTTGATTGGAAGGACTTTTCCAAGAATGCCTACGATGGTTTCTGTTGTGGAGGATGCTCCTGTCGTTCCTGTTTCAAGGTCCGATACTCAAATTCCTGTTGAAGAGCCGGCTATGAATGCTATTAATGAAGATGAGACTGTCCCTGGTGGGTCTGCTCAGACTAGGGACTATTATTCTGATTCATCTTCGAGGAGAAGGAAGAGTCTTGATAGGTCGAGTTCTATTAGGAAGACAGCTGCAGCTGTGGTTGCTGAGATTGATGAATTGAAGGCGGCTTCTAATGCTAAGGTGTCTCCTGCTACGGCTGATTATTTTAATGGGCCTAAGTTGGTTTATGGTGATAAGGAGTTGAGGGATTCAAACTCGAATTCATTGAGGGATGATTGTAGTGAGACTTTTGAGATGAATTTTAGAGACAATGCATCCGTGGTGGGCAATGGTGAAAGGAAGGTGAGTAAGAAGTCACGAAGATGGGGTAAGGCATGGAATATATGGGGTTTTATTCACAGGAGAAGTGTTAACAAAGATGAGGATGAAGATAGGTATAGTAGAGCTAATGGGGTTGAGAGGTCCTTTTCAGAGTCTTGGCAAGAGCTGAGAGGAGAAAGGAATGGAGAAGTTAAAGGGGGGTTTAATCCTAAGGTATTGAGGAGCAACAGCAGTGTTAGTTGGAGGAATTCAAGTAATTTTGGTGGATTGGGTGGTTTGAAGAAGAATGGTCTTGAGGCAAATGGGAATAGCAAAAAGAACAGGGATGAGTTTGTATTGGAGAGGAATAGGAGTGCAAGGTATTCACCAAACAACATTGAAAATGGACTGTTAAGGTTCTACTTGACGCCGATGAGGGGCAGTAGGAGAGGTGGATCCGGAAAAACTAGGTCTAATCATGCCCATTCAATTGCAAGGAGTGTACTGCGATTGTACTAAATTTGGAGCTCCATAAGGTGTTTCTTTGGGTTAATGTTAATTTTGCTGCATTTGTCACATGCCTATGTATTCTTGATGGTTGGTTGGATAAAAAACATCCTTAATTTGTTGCCTTTTCTTTGAGTGGCATGCTTCTTCAATTATTCAAATAACATAAATTTTCAGTGTTACTTTGTCTCTGATCGCGTTCTTGTTAGAATCTTGAGTTTTTCCTTCATATGCTATGTTATTTCCTCTTATTGCCAGAAAAGGCTACGACATACAGACTAGATGTGCAGATATGCGTAAATCTGATTGCTTGAGGATTCTGTGCAGATATGCATAAATCTGATTGCCTCAGGATTCAACTCGGTTCTCTTTGTTGCTGTCCTATTCAGAATTAGCTGATGTGATTGTACGACTTGCAATGTTCTTTCAGCATTTTGCATTACTGGCAAAGGGGTGATTGTGGTGGGCTCATGACCCCTTGCTTTGATACCTTTCCTAAAATTATCGGTATGGGCGCATTATAAGACCCATTTCCCCATCTCTTCCTTAACACTATAGGATTCTGTGGCATGCTACATGCTCTAGAATGAATACATGATATGTGAAGCCATTTAACTTATTTTGAAATCTATTGTCACATAGATGTTGAAAATGTAATTCATTGAATATCATTTGGTTTCAATGTGTCGTCTGCAGAATTTAGTGTTTTTGAGATGTGCATGTCTTCTGGGGCTTCTGTGAGATCTATTGTGATTGTAATCTTTGGAGCTTTTAGTGGGCAACATCTCTGGAAATCATAGTTTCTGAGGGCTTAAGTCAGATCATGCTTATAATCTTGGAGCTTCAATGACCAGTGTCTCAGAGATAATATTGTTCGGCCTTCATGTTTTTACATATCCTTCACAAAGATCCATTCTCTCCGTTTAGTTTGATGACTTAAAGCAAAGAAAATACATTGATGCCAATAAATGGAAAAATGATGATGCCAAAGTAATCAGTGTACAAATCATTAGCAAGCCATCTCCTTTCCTTGGATTTTTATTCTTCTGCCTTCAATTCTGTCTACACTTGGGTCTTCGGTCTTCCAATGTCTAATATCTTCATATGCTATGATGCTTTAACACTATTTTTTAATTTCAGTTTGGTAGTTGACTTGGAGCTTCATCAATTGCAGAAGCAATTTCAAAACCTGAGTTATTTTCAGAGCCAGTGTCAGGCAAAAGCCAGGAAAGCTAGCATGTTAACTATTCTTCGCCCCTTAGTTTTAGGGCAGAGATACAATAGGTCAAGAAAGCGGAAATACGGAATCAAAATATCAAATATATTCAAAATGTTCATCCAATTGAGAGCAAAACTAAATAAGAACAAAGACTGCCGCTAGTTTACTACTGCATTTTTCGCTAAAGAAGTACCCCATTATCACATAATATTCAGAAAGAGAAATTATTTTCCAATACCTTTCCTCTCTACAACTTTGTAAAGATTTCTTTGTTGCTCAAGGGACACCAATTGCAAAATCTTACTCGAATAATAAAACTTAAGGTGACAAATTGGGTTGGCGTGTCATGACACTTTGAAATGACAGATTTTGCTCCGTTTATTAACATTGTTAAAAATCCCAAACATTAATCAGACTCGTTCATTAATTGTGTCACCCATTTAACATAAATGGACTGGCCATGAATAATGATTTTAAATCAACTCAAACTAGCAAATTTGTATGGTGTCGAGGGGTTGTGAAACAAATTCCCACTCCTAATTCCTATACTTAATGTAGCAATAATTTACTGCCATCGAGCCATGCAAATCAAGAACATGCATTATTAAACATTAGTGCTCAAATCCCATTATACGAGCAGAATCAAGTTAAGCAATGATGATTTCTTAAAAATAAGAATTTTCCTTTTTGACCGGGATGGTTAAAGGTTTAAAACAAATAAGCATTTTCAGTCAATGGGTCTGAAATTATGCTTTCTCCATGATCAACAAAATGCCTCCAAAGTCAAAAAGATATTAAGAAAACATCCCAACATGTTCCTTCATGGAGGAGATAAAAGCAACAAAGGAAAGAAAAGAAAAAGGAGAAGGAAAAAATAAAAAAGGATGAAGAAAGAGGCTCCCAACCCAATGGCAGGTCCAGTTAAGCCTTAATGGGAAGTGGGTGGGTAATAATTTTGTTTATTAAGGTAATTGAGAGCTCATTTTTGTCAACGATTGTGCACTCAAGCTTTTGCACTCCGAGGATTTGCTTGGCACTTCGATGTTTCATCTGCAGCTTATATTGACAAATTTAGAAGCCACCTGGGATAAAGAATTAAGATAAGAGACTGTTCTTCTGCATGCCAATGCAAGCTTGTTGGTATTTGAGCTGGGACTGAAATTACACTCGCTCAAAGCGGCTAGAATGTGAGGCCCATGTAGCTTTCAAATTGTGAAGATTATGGATTGCAATACATATCTCCGGGGCAGATGTATGAGAAGACAATGCAAGATTCTCAATAGAAAAGGCTGATATTGAAATTTTTTTATTCAACGGCAATGCTGAAAGATTGTTAACAAGTGTGCAGAGTTAAAGAAATTGAAAAAAAAAATTGTTGACAAATGGGCACATATAACAATAATCGAGACTGCAATGACATGCATATATAGCAAGAATCATAAATATCATAACAGATGCGGATTATGTATTTGATTATTTCCTTTTAGGGGTGGGCATTTTCTGGTTCGGTTCGATTCGGGCTCCGAACCGAACCGAACTGGAACCAATCGGTTCTTAAAAACTCAAACCGAACACGAACTGATACAATTCGGTTCGGTTCACAGATATACATATATTTTACAGTTTTAAGTACAATTCGGTTCGATTTGGTTTGGTTCAGTTCACACATATACATGTATTTGTGATTTAGCTTTTTATATTTTTATTTTAAATTTTTATTAAATTAATTTATAAATAATTGGACTGAACCGATCGGTTCTTCAGTTCGGTTCGATTTTGAACCGAACCGAATGTAAACCAATCGGTTCTTGAAATTTCAAACCATTCGGTTTTTTACCTTAGAACTGAACCGAACCGAATTAAGTTATTTCGGTTCGGTTCGATTCGGTTCGGAAAAAACCGAACCGTTTGCCCAGCCCTATTTCCTTTTATTGTACTTTATCCTCTTATTAAAACCGAGTCCTTGCGAATCAATTCTTCGCATGTAAAGACAAATTTGCTTACTGAAAATATACTGAGCAGTATTAAAATTTGAATTATTAGGGGGATTATTATGACTTATTAAAAATAATTGTTGATACAAAAAAATCTCTCTATAGTTATAAAGTTGGGAATAGATTAATTTTATTAAAATGAAGAAGTTATAACTAAATAGAGGTGCAATTACAAACTTATTATTTTGAAACTTAACTATCATTAGTACAAGTGATATAAAGTATGCACTATATTAATAATTAATATCAAATCTAATGTATAGACTAAAGTACTAGATAAGCAACCCAAGACGAGAGGTGAATTGTGTTTCTAAATATTATGAAGAAATTAAATCAAAATACAATGCAAATATCAAATAAAATTATGCAATAGCAAACAAATCACAACAATCAAAATGTAAAAGAGATAAGGGAAAGAGAATAGAACATGAGATTTTTATGTAGTTCGGCAAACTTCACCTACGTCCACGCCTCCAAGCTCACCGGGCTTGAGAATTCTATTATCCAAACCTTACATCCTAAAACTTAAAAATCTTTACAATTGATTTTCAAAATGTCAATCAACCTTTACAATTTGAGATTATCCTAAACCTCTTAACCCTAAGTGTTTCCCACACTCTCAATCGCTCAATTTGATGTTTAAGAATAAAAATTACACAAATTTATTTCACACAATATATGTGTTTACAAATAAAAGTCCAACGTGTGATTTGATGAAAGACTAATAACGTTTTAAGCACAAGAGAGATTAAATACATAATGACAAGCTCAATGATAATCATAGAATCCAGTATTATTTGAATTTGATTGAGCATTTTTTTATAGTTGGAGAAGAAAATTAGCCGTTATTGACTTTCTAGGCATAATTAGATTGCCGTTTACTTCTGTCAGATCACCGTTTTAACTTTGTGCAAGTTACCGTTATGCTAAATTTTGAATAATCGGTTCACTGTTTTGGAGTTATCGATTTGCTGTTTAATTTCAAAGACCTACAAGGTATTTATCATCTAGCCATTTGTGCTAAACTAATCACCGATTGCAAACCAATTTCTCTCTAGAATTTGTTGGTTAGCCGTTATCAGTAAACGGTTTATTGATTCCAAATAATTTGTTCTTTAGAATATATCGGTTAACTGTTTTCTAATAAATGGTTCACCATTATCTTCCATAATCAAAACTATAAAATTTCCTTAAAAAATTAATTTGCCGACTTAGAATTAACGGTTATCCATTTATTTCTATAATCTTATTAATGTTTAAAACAACTTTATACGGCTTAAAAATAATCACTTTTCAAGACTCAACTTATTTATCCAGTTTGTCATCATCAAAATCAATATTATACAAATATGTATGTTAACATAGACATTGATAAAAGAGATAGACATGTTTCAAAAACTAGCATAGATATTTATGTAGTATTGGGAATATGTGAATCATTTTAAAAGTCTAAATGTTTATATTTTCTTTCATGTTTTTCTCTCGATATACATTTTATAAATACTATTCAATGATTGGTAACAACTCTAAAGAATAAATCGTTGTCTTAAATAACTTTACAAAAATATTTTACTCCATCCTAAACTTTTAATATAACAAAACATATATATTTCGTAATATATAGATAGTTATTGCTATGTAAACACAAATTTCTTAAATTATTATAATGTGGAGTTTATTATTATTTAAACTAGCCCTAATTAGGTCAAAATATTTTACAACTAAGTAGAGGTTATTCCTATATATAGTATAACTATCGATAGGAGTTATTATATTGAGCTGAAGAAATAATCAGTTTCATAAAAAGCAAGCTATATGTTTGATAAATTTTGTTTTTGAAAAATGAGTTTCAAAAGCCGAATGTAAGCTGCCATTTCATTTTTAATATTAAAATGTTGCGATAAAATAAATAATTACTATAAGTGACAAACATAAAGTTATCCACAATTTTTTTAATATATTCGGGATAAATATATTATAATTATATTTTCATTAAGAGTAATGATACAATTACAAATAATTTTGTAAAAATAATGTTATACAACTTGATCTAGCGTGTTATCATTTTTTGAATTGAAATTATGGTATGACCTGCATGATTTCTTTTATTTTTATATTTTTAATTAATCAATATATATATATATATATATATATATATATATTGCATATCTGTTTGTATAAGTGTTTGTAGCTCTATAGTTTTTTTTTTTTAAGTATAAGGTTATAATTAGAACATAAATAATATAACGAATTATTATATTGGATAATTTTACAAGTTGCTTGTAAAGAAATCTCTTTTCTGCTTCGAAAAGAAATTGTCAAATAGAGAATATTATAATAAACAATTTAAATAATTTTACTACTTTTCTATCATTATCTATGAAGTCAACCGTAACACAGCCTTAATATTGTTAGCCTTCAGAACGAAATGGCTGGTGCATCTTCTGCTCTTCTACTTATTGCATTAATCCAAAAGGTAAAAGAGGTTGGATGAGTTGTCAAGTTTAGATGTTTCTTTTTTGCTTCAATATCTACTATTCATCGAATGAATGAAAATTATTGTGAAAAATGAAAGTTAAAGATATCCCTCCTTTTTGTTCCTAACATTGTAGGTAGAGCGTCACTTGAATGACAAAATATGTTTACACCCTCTTCATCTGATTAAAATAAAATAATACTATAAAAATAAGGCATAGGACAGTAAATAAATTACTAGTTTGACATTCAAGATCATCTCTTCCTATTTGGGTGAATCTGAATAAAATCATCTAAGATTCTCATGTTATAGGTGTCTTTAAATTCCATACCAATGCTTATGTGATGGGTTTGCTATCCCTTTGCATGTTCACTGTAGTTTCTATAAGGTCCAAGTTATTTTCTATGTTGCCGAGTATGCATGACAATGGCAGTTTTCTCTTTGAATAGAGGTATTGATTTCAATGTAGCTACTCCTTTTGAATTGGAGTTAATTGATTGAACCTTTTTTCCCCCATTCAATATTCTACCATCATGTACCAAATGGCTCTTGTTGTAGAATTGATAATCACAAGCAAAAAACTATCAATAAAATAAATTTTTGTAATTCATACTCATAAGATAATATAAAAATATGTTTATGTATGTGTAAACATCAGAAACTAAACACAAATACTTACCTTTTATTATAACTCGAACTCAAGTGACAACCGGTGCAAGATATTTAAAACTCACACTAAACACCAATCCTCGCCCTTTATTATTATCCAAACTCAAATGACCATAGGTGCAAAGTACATTCATGGCCAGCCTAACTATGACCAAAGGGCAAAATTATCATTACAAGTGCTAAGAGCAATGTACTTCTTTTTCAATTGTATAAGGCAAACCATAATAATTAATTAAATTTTGATAATTCTAATAATACAAAATTTCATTAAAATAAGAGTGTTAAGTCTTTTTAGTAATATGTATGTGTAAACCCCTCAACTTTTACCCCTTATGATGGGTAAATTTAGATTACTTGTGAATTGATTATCCTCAAATCATTTCCCTTACTTTTAAAAAAGCTGAAGTTACCCTTATTTTTGTTCAAAAGATAAGGAAAAAATAAAAGTGAGTTGATGATCGTCTTTTTAACAAAAATAGAGGTAAATTAGAGTTTTTAACAATAAAGGGATAATTTAAAGATATTCAATTCAAGAGAAAGGTAAACCAGAATTAACTACCTTATTATTACTAAGAAGTCAAGTGATTAAGAGACAAAACTATCATTGCATGTGTCAAGTGTAATACAATTCTTCATTCAGCTGTATAAGGTTATACTAAATAATAAGCTAAATTGTGAGAATTCTAATAATATATAACTTCATTAAAATGAGTATTTAGAAAAATTTTAAGGTGCTAGCTGGTTCAGTGGGTAAAATTACTTGAGTCCATACAAAAGATTTCGGAATCGAACCTTGCTCACACAGAGTAGGAATGGTATTCATAAAATTCTTGAAACATAGAAATAAGATCTTTAAAATTACATACACTAAAAATAACCAAACAAAAAGGACTTGTATAAGCTTGTTAATGAGTTTTGAAAGTTTTGAAAACACGAGTTGAAGTCCTCCTTCCAAAAGTTCCGGAGAATGAGCATTATGACAGGCTTAGCCTATCAAACTTACAAATATTTATCATCAACTTGATCTTCATCACTATCAACTTGATCATGGGAAGATCTTGTCAACCGACTCATCCGTCTAGGATTGGACACATTATAATAATAGCTCAAAATCATCTTTTTGCTCTTGGATGGGATACGTTTGGCAGCACGCTCCCAAAAATTGGCTGCATTTGACAACAAATAAGTTTTCATGAAGGTTTCAAACATAATTTGTTCTTTCATTGTCCATTTCTTTGAAACTACTTCTCCCATCTCATCAAACTTCCAACTCAGGAAAGCAGGTCCAAGTTCAGACTGCAGATTATGCCTTGCTGAAAGCATATGGCATCTGATGCAGTCTGCAGATCCTGGAGAGACACAAGAACAGAATTGAGGTCTCCCTCTCCCAATTCTTCTCATGTTGCTCGAAGGACTTGCTTCTTCAATGGGCCAAATCTTAGTGCCCAACCATTTTAAACTTTCCGAATCATAAAGATTTTTTTTGGTTATTGGGCCCCTCCAATCTGGAACTTCAGCCTGGAATTTTGGCCCAATAGGAATGACAGCTCTGGGAGGATTTTCACTCTCACTCTCAGATTCAGCACTCAATAAACCGACTGCTTGTTGAACTTTCTCCTCTGAACTTGATGAATGTGAACTGCTAATCAATTCGCAGGAATCCACCAAGGGTTGATCCTGAACTATATAGTTTTCTGGACTAAAGAAATCTGAGCCATTGAATGATTCATTTTTGTTAACTAAAGAAAAAATATCCTCACTAAATGGATCCCAGGTAGTTATACTATCTGAAGTGTTGGAATCAGTAGGCAGTTGCTTTTGTTTGAAACTATTATCAAATGTCAAAAAACCATCAGATCTGCATGAGTTCCTAACAGTTTTCTGACAGGTCACTTTCTTGACATTTTGATAATTAGACCTCTTTGAAGCCAATGCAGAAGCCGCCTTGAAATTTCCACCATTTAAAAACTGCTCGAGGTTTCTCTTTCTCTGATGAAAAGAGGGAGAGGAAAAGGTTGTTGTCTTAGGATTAGGATAGTCAAAACTGGAAATTTAAATTTATCTTAAATGGATGGGGTTAAAGATCTTAACTCACAATTGCCTAAAATGGGCAAACGCACTAAAATTGTAAAACAAGTATAGCTTGCATCGTTGAGCTTATAATGGGGTAAAGAAACAGTTCTTATTTGACAAAATAAAACAATCATTGTAGGCTTCGCACAAGTTAGCAAAGCAAAGATAAGGATTGTCTAATATTTTCTGAATGAAGACTGCGGAGCTGGAACATATTGGTCCTGAGACAAGGACTTAGAGAACTCTCTATACCTACATATAGACTGTCTTAACTGCTACACTTATGACTGGAAAAAAAAAAGGTCAGCTTCACTTGATAGGAGAGTAATAACCGAAAACCAAAGAAATAAATTTATGTGCACACAAAAGTACCAAAGAAACCTCTATATTTCGAATTGTGATCCCCTTTCATGCCCATAGAAAGAGAATAAAATTAAGGGTGTGCATTACAAAAAGTACGAAAAATATGATTGAAAAGAACAAATCTGTGATGTTGTGAGAAACAAAAAAATCTAGTAATTGATGTGGTTCTGTAGATGGACTTGTCAAAATAGCATAGTTAAGTCATATGAAAGGAAACGGCTCAATCAACAAAACTTCATGGCATGCCGCATTTTATTCAATCATTTAGGCCTTGAAATTGCGTTTTTCCTTCTTTTCCAGAGTCGATCACTAGACCCAATTCCAACATCATCTTCTAAACTTGTATTCCCCTTTTGGGGGAAATAAGGAGCAAATATAGTTGAATTTGCTTAGGATATGTTTGGAATTGAGGTGATATGACTTCAATGCCACAACTACTATAAAAGCACTAAATGTCAAATATAAGTGGAAGAATGAGGGATGAATATTCCCAATTAAAAAGTATGTGTTCACCAAACACTTCAGCTGCTGTGCTTTCAAAGGTGAGAAGCAATCTGCCCTAAACATACCTTCAATAGATTTGACCATAGTTTGTCTTTAAACCCTTTAATTGACTCATTCTACCTATAGACACAATACAACTGGCAAAGATTTCAACTTTTGCAGAATATATGCAAGAGTTCTGGAATTAACAGTGGAACCACAGTCACAGTAGAAATCTGACCTTACACGCAAAAAGAGCATTTTATTAACTATTTTCTCCCTACGGACCAACATTATCAATTGATAAAAAGTAAAAAGACTTAGTTCAGAGCTTACCTGAGAACATTTAGCATTACTGATAGGCCAAACTTTCCTCAATTGAAGAGCCTGATACCAGAATTTCTGAACCGAATCCCTCGATACATCTGGTTCACACGGATCCAAAGCAAGTAATTTTAACCACCCCAGCATATCTGAACCTGCAGTTGAGCCACAAATAGATTCGTTAAGGCCCTTTTGTTCTACATTACGCTGTAATGCTTTCTGCATCATATTGTTGCCATGCTATTTACCAGTAATCTGCATTTGCAACACAACCACTTGAACAACCTTTTTCCTTTTATTTTCTTAAATTCAACCCTGAAAAGGAACACAAAGCTCAACGCAGCAGCATTCACAAGGAAAATTAAAAAATAAAGAAATTTTTTTTTACACGTACTAAACTTGAGTGGTAATTATGCACTTCAGCTTACAATCAGAACCCATCTTACTAAAGCAAATTCCATATATCATGTGGTCTAATGCAACGCCACATTAAAAACTACTGAAACATCAGAACTTCATTAACTGTACATGCATGAAACATATAAGGCGGGAAATTCTTGCCGCAAAAAATTAATAATCATATTTCCTGGAAAATAAAATATCTTCAAGTTTTTTTCCTGGGAAATCACTATAAGCTTCACCAAACTTGCAAAACAGAAATCACGGTATATGTTAATATAAAAAAACTCATAAATCAAAGCATTATGACAAAATAGAAACCCAAAGATTAGAATTTCTAGTTCGTTTTATGCGATTAAACGAGTAAGCTAACCTCTGACAGTTGAGCCTTCTATTAATGGACTAATACCAACGATTAAGACTGAATGCTAATAGGATGGTTAAAGTGAAATTTTGAAAAAGATAGAGAGATGGAGGCAGAGGGAGGAGTTCGTAAAAATCAAGATGTTCAGGCAGAAATAAAGAATCATCTCACAATATACAATAGACAAATCCCAATTATCCTAATTAGTGAAAGGAAACGATTTTTACTAGGAAAAAAATAATATATTTATGAAAAAATTTCAGATCAATCTATATTTCAATCAAATTCAGATCTAGAATGAATTTGTTCCAAATTAAGATCTATAAGATTTCAAACAAATTCAGATCTATTTGGTTTAAAATTTTAAAATTTAAATTTTAAAATTTTAAATTAATTCAGTTCTATTCAGATTCAGATTTTAAATAAAAACAAATTAAAAATAATTAACATCTTAAAAAATATTTAAAAGTTCAAAACAAAAAAAATTAAGATCTACACCTCACAAACCCAATGGATGGATGTAGGAGTGAAGGAGATTAGGGATTTATGAGAAAGAGATGGAATCAAACTATCTAATTTATAAGAATATGTGTCAATAACCCTAAGGAAGTGTCGAGTGGCTCGACAAATAGCCAACGAGCTGTGCCAGCCATCAAAGGAAGACTAACGAAGGTCTATGGGCTGACACGGCACGGTTTATCATATACTTAATGCACTGCCGTATTGTGTTTTTTTTTTATTATTATTAATAATAATATTATTATTTTGCTCCAGCCTGACCCAACACACATGTTGCGTCATGAATCGTGCTTAAGAAAAAAGCATAACAAGTTTTTTTTTCTTTTTTTCATTTTTTAAAAGAGTATGACAAGCTATTAGCATATTTTTTTCAAGCACATATAATTTTTTTGAGTTTATGTACCTTTAGTCAAATTTAATAAAATCAAAAGTTCAAAATTTAAGTCCATATTAAAAAATAATAAACTAATAATAATAAGAGAATGTAATATTAATTACAAAATTAGACCTACGGTATTAGAATTTTTTTTCATACTTAGTAACAACAACAACAACAATAAGTTTTTTAAAGATTAACTTGAACTTATAAAGAATCATAGATCATAATTGATAACAACATTAATACATACATTTTATAAAATCATGGTAGTTATAATTTTATTTATCAACACGATAACATCTATTCGATTAATAAATTATTAGATCATAATTGATAACAACATTAATACATACATTTTATAAAATCATGATAGTTATAATTTTATTTATCAACACGATAACATCTATTCGATTAATAAATTATAAATATAAAATAATTAGAATATTCTTTTTGAAACTAAGAATGAAATGAATTTGAAAAACTTACAATAATGTTATACTTTAAAAGATTTAATTTTAAATTATTTAAAAAATTATAAAATTTTAATTTTACTTTTATTAAAAAGTGAAACGTACTTATTCTGAGCGTTTTAACGTGTTGCGCTTTAATATATCACTAATTATAATGTACTTTTAAGGCTCACATGTCTACAAGTCTTAGTCTAGTCCAGCCCACATGCATGCTATGCCGTGCCGCATGCCCTAGTAAAATGTGTTTGTGTTGTGCCGTGTTGTACGGACATGTACCATGTCCATACCATGCCACATGTCACCCGACCTGTTGGTCATCTTTATACTTTTTTACATCGAGTATTATTTTATTTTTATTGTTAGGATACACATTTTGTATCTTTAAGTAATTTGTTAGTAAAATTTTTATAAAATAATATTGTTCAATTAGTTTATGATTTTTAGTTTCAAATCATTAGAATTTTCATATCTTTCTCCTTCGTGGGTTCCCATTTGAAAAGAAAAAAAAACTGCATTGATTGATAAAAATCTACCAAATGTAGTGCATGCTTTGCATAAAATTAAGTACGAAGTTGAGTCAATTTAGGAATAAAGAAAAAACAAATAACTTTACATGTATATTTTGCAAAGAGTTCAATTCAAATAATTGAAGTTGTATGGAAAAAAACTCGTTAATGTTATAAATTTTATATTTAATTCATTGTTAATTATTGTATTTTATAATTATTAATTTATATTTTCAATGGGCCATAAAGGATTAAAAAAATTACTATCTTATGACAGTGAAATTATTAACTTAGTACACTAATCCAAGTTAAGATAAAGAGATTTTATTATTTAATATATGTTATTAATTTATTAAACATTTGTTTATGGTAGTTTTATTAACCAATAATCATTTAAAATATGCGATGGGTTAATTGACTTTCTTTTTTCGTCATTGATGTGATAATATTACACTAAGGTCAGGCACAAGTCTGAGGCAGGTTTAGTGTTAACGACAAATAGAGTGAGTTGGAAAAAATTCAACTCAACCCAACCTATTTAAATCTAGTTGGCCAACTTACATTGTTAACGCAAATTTTTGGTAAACTAGAGAATTAATTTATATAGGGGCAATATAATAAAAAGACAAAGAGAATTAATGTGATTCGGCCTTTGACCTACGTTTACAGACAGAGAAAGATAAATATTTTATTAAGATCACACTTATAACTCAACTCTCCCTCTCTTTACTATTTTTTTTTTCGGTTCCTCTACACTAGTGGCAATACCAAGTTTAAAAGATGTATGCTAGATTTATGTATTTCAATTAATGTTATGCCATATTCGAGTTATAACTCTTTAAATCTAGGTCGAATGGAAGAAACTAATATAATTATTCAATTGACTAATAGATATAATGCTTACTCGAAGGGGTTGTTGAGGATGTCCTTGTGCATGTTAATGAATTGGTCTTTCCAGCTGATTTCTATATCCTTGAAATGGAGGATGAGTCATCACTCAATCTATTCTGCTGGGGTGACCATTCTTTAAGACGGCCCGAAACAAGATTGATGTTCATGAGGGAACCATTGTTAACATGAATATGTTAATAATATTGATTTTAATGATAACAAACTTTAAATTATTTTTTTATTAAAATATTGAAGCTATTCCTTAATTAATGAAAGCCTTATAATCATTTCAATTATATTCATAAAAGTTGGATCACTGTTAAATTTCAAATTGAAAAATGATTCTCTGCAAAATCTCGCTTAAACTGTGATTCTGGAAATAAACGGTGAACTATTTTCCTTTTAAACAGTTAACCGATTAAATCCAGAGAATATCAAATTGCTTAAGCTTTAGTCAGTTAAGAAAAATGGAAAATACAAAAAGCTGGGAAGGCCATTGGAATTAAACCGTGAACCGTTTATTGAAACGGTTAACCGATAAAATCGAGAATGAAAGATTTTACTTGGAAACAAACGGCAAAAGTTTAACTGAAACAGATAAGGTTAAATTGTTTTACAGATTACTGGAAGTAAACGGCGAATCGTTAATTACAAACGGCTAACCAATAAATTCCAAAAAGGTTATTTTATATAAATCTTTAACCATTTAGTATGAACTAATAACTGAAGTTTATCTTGCATGTCTTTGGAATTTAACGGCTAACGGGTAAGCTTAAACAGCAAACCATTTATTTGAAATTTGACCTAATGGTAACTTTTAACCAGACTAAATGGCTAACCGTTAATGGTTAACGGCGAACCATTTTCTAGCAGACAGTCTATAACAGCTAGTTTTTCAACTTTAACTATAAATAAGCTCATTCAAATTCAAACAAGGTTGATCACAACATGACCATTGAGCTTATATTCGAGAATACAATCTTCATAGAGTTTAAAACACATTCTTACTTTATCTATTCACATATTGGGCATTGATTTGTAATCTTAATTATTGTGTGAGAGAAAAATAATTTTTAATCTTTTACTTTGAGTGATTGTAAGTGTTGGGATACACTTGGGTTAAGAAATTGGAGATAATCTCTTGTTGTAAAGGTTCATTGACACCTTGAAGACTTGCTTAGTGAAATCCTCAAACCCGAAAAGCTTGGAGGCGTGGACGTAAGTGAGGTTGGCCGAACCACGTAAAAATCTTCGTGTTTGATTCTCTATTCCCTTATTTTTTTTATATTGTAATTGATTTAATTGTTATTCTATTAAATTCATTTTAGATTTGCTTGATAATTTGTTTTAAAATCAAATAATTTTTAGAAACCCAATTCACCCCCCTCTTAGGTTGCACACTTGTATTTCATTTGGTATCAGAGCTTGGTTCTCTTACTAAGACTTAACCATCTAGAGTAAAAGATCCATGGCAACCCAAAATGACTCAACCTTTAGAAAAGGACAGTCCACAACTAGACCACCGTTCTTTGACAGAAATGACTATCCATATTGGAAAACTAGGATGAAAATTTATTTACATGCACTAGATTATGAAATTTGAGAAGTTGTATTTGATGGTTTGTTTTTGCCCCTAACTAAAAATGAAATCGGGAAAAATATTCCAAAACCTTCAAGGAAATATAATGAATTAGAAAAGAGAAAAGTTTCTCTAAATTCCAAAGCTATAAATGCTTTATTTTATTTACTTGATAATAAAGAATTTCATCGAGTATCTAGTTATGAAAGTGTCAATGAAATTTGGCACAAACTTGAAGTAGTTTATGAAGGCACAAATTAAGTAAAAGAGTAGAAAATTAGTAGGTACACTCGACAATATTAGTTGTTTCAAATAGAATAAAATGAGAGTGTGTATTCTATGTATACGAGATTTACGAACATAGTAAACACCCTAGGAGCCCGAGGAAAGACCTTCTCAAATAGCGAGAAAGTTAAGAAAATCATTAGGTCACTTCCAAAAGAATGGAGACCTAAAAGAACCGCTATTGAAGAGGCCAAAGATTTAAATACTTTACATCTTGATGATTTAATTGGTTCTCTCATTTCATATTAAAACGATTTGGCAGTACAAAAATGGCATGAGGAGAAAAAGAAAAATATTGCTCTCAAACCTTCAAAAAATGAGAGTGATGGGGAGAGTGAACCGGGTGATGAAGAGTTGGTCATGCTAGCAAGGAGGTTCAGAAAATTCTTCAAAAAAATTGAAGAGCGAAAAAATTTTAGAAACTTCAAGAACCAAAGGGAGAAGAAAGATGTAATCACATGCTATGAATGCAAGAAGCCTGACTATATAAGATTGGAGTGCTTACTTATCAGTAAACTCAAGAAAAAAGCCATGATTGCAACTTGGGATGATAGCAAGGAAGATTCAAGTGATGAAAAATGATTGCAAGAAGTATCAAATCTAGCGCTTATGGCAATAGGAGAGGATGATGATCTCAATGAGGTAAGCGATCCCACCTATGATGAATTGTATGATGCTTTTAAAAAATTGCATAATGAGCTAATGAAAATTGGTAAAAAGAAAATATGTCTTAAAAAGGAAATGACAAAGCTTAAAAATGAAAATGAATCTCTAAATGCAAGAATTGCATGCCTAGAAGTAGAGAACAAAACATTGCATGATGAAATTGCATTATCAAATGAGAAACCTAGCATCTCACTTGAGCATTTAGAATCACATAGAGATGATTTGAAAAATGAAAACGAAATACTTAAGAAAAAGAGCAATGAGTTGAATGAGATTGTTTTGAAATTTACAAATGGGCAAAAGATGTTGGATAATATATTTAATTCACAAAAATGTGTGTTTGACAAAGAAGGTATTGGTTATAAGCCAAACTTGAAATAAAAATATTATAAAAACTACTTTGGGAAGAGTATATCTAGTAACAATCAAATTGTATGTCATTTTTGTAATCAAGATAGTCATATAAAAATGGATGTCCAGTAAAAGAAATGCATGTTATTGTATGAAATGTGTTTGGGTTCCAAAAGGAATCACTACTAACTCTCAAGGACCCAAACAATTTTGAGTACCTAAAACTTGAGATTTTCTTCGAAGGGCTTGAAGAAGAAGAAAAACAAATGGTACTTGGATAGTGGTTGTTCAAGGCACATGATCGGAAACTATGCATGGTTCTCAAGTTTCACCAAAATTAAAAATAGTGGAAACGTATCTTTTGGAGATAACTCAAAAGGAAAAATTCTTGGAATTGAAAATATTAATAAAGTTTCCTTAACTCAAATTAAGAATATATGTTTGGTTGAGAATTTGAAACACAATTTAATTAGTATTAGTCAATTATGTGACAAATGTTATAAAATTATCTTTGATAAATTTAGTTGTGTTACTGAGAATTCATGTGATGGCAAGATCTAATTTGTTGGGAATAGATGTAGTAATATTTATATCATTGACATAGAATGTGCATAAACTCTTGATAAATGCTTTTCAGTATTGCATGATGATAGTTGGTTATGATATAGAAGGTTAAGACATGTAAGTATATATTTGATTTCGAAAATTTCGAAAGATGATTTAGTTAAAGGTCTTCTAAAAATTGATTTTCAAAAAGATAAGATTTGTGAACCTTGTCAATTTGGAAAACAAATCAAAACATCTTTAAAAAATAAAAATCATATTTCTATTTCAAAACCACTTTAACTTCTTCATATAGATTTATTTGGGCCCCCTAGATATGCTAGTCTAAATGGAAAATATTATGCATTTGTGATAATGGATGATTATTCTAGATATACATGAGTATTATTCTTAGCTAATAAGAATGATGTTATTGATGCCTTTAAAGTGCTTTGTACAAAAATTCAAAATGAAAAAGGGTATGGTATTGCATGCATTAGGAGTGATCGTGGAGAAAAGTTTGAAAATCATGCATTTGATACTTTTTGTGATGATTTTGGTATTGAGCATAAATTTTCATCACCTAGAACTCCACAAAAAAATGGAGTTGTTGAGAGAAATAATAGATCCATTCAAAAAATGACTAGGACTATGTTGAGTGAAAATTCATTATCTAAGTATTTTTTAGCCGAGGCCGTCAACACTGCTTGTTATGTTTTAAATCGTGTGTTAATTAGACCTAACCTTAACAAAACTCCATATGAGCTTTAGAAAAATAGAAAACCTAATACTGGTTATTTTAAAGTTTTTGAATGCAAATGTTTTATTTTGAAAACAAAAGATAATTTTGGTAAATTTGATTCAAAATATGATGTGGGTATTTTTCTTAGATATTCAAACTCAAGCAAAGTTTATAGAGTTTATAACAAAAAAACTCTAGTTGTAGATGAATCAATGCACATTACATTTGATAAATCTAATCCCTCATCTACGGAGAAAGATGTTGTTAATAATGATGTAGATGAAGACTTACAAAAAGAATCATCAAAAGATAATCAAAAGGATGCGTCTCATGGGAATCAAGATGAGCAACGTGAAGAAATGAATGTACTTCTCAATCACTCCCCAAAGAGTGGAGGTATGTTTCTTCTCACTCTAAGGATGTAATTTTAGGAGATCCCTCACGAGGTGTTACAATTATATCATCACTTAGGAATACTTGTGAGCATAATACACTTATTTCTCAAATTAAACCCAAATCCTTTATGAATGCAGAAAATGATGAATCTTAGATTATGACAATATAAAAGGAGTTAAATCAATTTGAAAGAAATAATGTGTGGGAATTAGTTCCTAAATTTGAACATCAATCCGTCATAGGTACTAAATGAGTATTTAGAAATAAGATTGATGAATCCGATGTGGTTGTAAGAAATAAAGCTAGATTAGTAGCTCAAGGTTACAACCAAGAAAAAAGAATTGATTTTGATGAAACATTTGCACCCGTAATTAGACTAGAATCAATTAGAATGTTGTTTGCATTTGCATGTCATAAAGATTTCATTTTATTTCAAATGGATGTGAAAAATACTTTTTTGAATGGTTATATAATGGAAGAAGTGTATGTAAAACAATGCCCTGATTTTGAAAATGAAAAATTTCCAAATCATGTTTATAAGTTATTTAAAGCTTTGTATGGCTTAAAACAAGCACCTAGAGCATTGTATGATAGGTTTGAGAATTTCTTGTTAGAAAATAATTTTTCAATGAGTAAAGTGGATACTGCTCTCTTTGTCAATCATTATTTTTGGTTCTACTAATGAATTGTTGTGTAAAACATTTTTATCTTAAATGAGTAATGAATTTGATATGAGTATAATAAGAGAGTTGAAATACTTCTTTAGGCTGCAAATAAAACAAAATGAGGAAGGAATTTTCATAAATCAAGCCAAGTATGTAAAAGATCTACTCAAAAGATTCGGCATTGATGACTCAAAGACTAAAAATACTCCAATAAGCACAACAACTAAGCTTGACAAAGATGAAAAAGACAAAGAAGTTGATATCAAAATGTATCAAGGTATGATCAGATCTTTACTTTATTTAACTGCAAGTAGACCCAATATCATATTTAATGTATGTTTGTGTGCAAGATTTCAATCACGTCCTAAGGAATCCTATTTACTTGCTGTAAAATGAATCTTCCGTTATTTAAATGGAACTATAGATCTCGGCATGTGGCATCCTAGGGGAACTCATATAGATTTAACATGCTATTCGGATGCAGACTTTATCAGTTATAAAGTTGATAGGAAAAGCACTAATGGAACTTCTATATTCTAGGCCACTCACTTGTTTCATGGTTTAGCAAGAAATAAAATTCTGTTACATTTTCAACTACCAAGGCTGAATATATAGCTGTAGGAAGCTATTGTGCGCAAGCTCTTTGGAAGAAACAAACACTTAGAGACTATAGTATTAACCTAGAACAAATTCCTATTAAGTCTGATAATACTAGTGCTATAAATCTTTCAAAGAATCCCATTCAACACTTTAGAAATACGCATATAGAAACAATACATCATTTCTTGAGAGATCATGTTCAAAAGGGAGATATTGCATTAGAGTTTATTTCTACAGAAAAATAACTCGCCAATATTTTTACCAAACCCCTTGGCGAAGAACAATTTTCAAAAATTCGGCATGAGCTTGAGATGATGAAATTTTCGCATTAACGTCTCCATTAATGTTATTGAGTGTATTAAATTGATTGACCTATTGGTGATTTGATGATTTAATATTTATGAAATGCTTAAGCGTGATATTCAAGTGATGTGTTTGCTTTAGTAATTCTTGAATGATTATATGAATTAATTGCTTGAATACATGTTCATGAATCATGCATTAAAATGACTCAAAATATTTTTTGATTAGTTAAATGATCTTGGAATGTATTATTTGTTGGCCAAAAATTAAATCAAATGTGCGAAATTATAGATAAAATAAACGGCTAACCGTTTCTAATAAACTATGTACTGTTTTATTCCAGAAACTAGATTATGATGTCTGGCTTTTTACCCTTTTACTGTTTGATGCAATCGATAAACCGTTTAAAAACAAAGAACTCACTAGAAGTTACTCTCTAGCCGTTAAAAGGATAACCTTTCACCATTTCCCATTCTTTAGCCTCTAGAAGTTACTCCCTAACTGTTTAAATAAACGGTTAACTGTTTTTGTGAGATATAAAAATTGTTCCAAGGGTTTCCTCTCTCCTCTCAGCTGCCCTCTTACAGTTTCCGCCATTGTTGCGCAATCGAAGCCTTATCTATCCTCAAACCTCCATTTTTCTTGATTTCCTTGCCAAATCACACCTAAAACATCATTTCTCTTCATCTTTAGATCACTTTTACCGATTCAAATCTTCAAATCGAGCCTGAAATTGAAAAATCCCAAATCAAAACCCTAATGGCAGCCGATTAGGTTTCGTCAATTTTGACTTAATTCTTGTCCTTTATCAACCGAATTAAGCTTCCTAATTCCATCCTCCACTCTTCCTTGATCCCAAAATCAGTTCTTTTTCGTCCAAACTCACTGTTCTCCAAACTCCCTCATTCTCCCTGTTCTTGACCATGGCTGACTCATCTCGGAGAACTCGAAGGAGGAAAGATACGCCTCAACGGAATCCCATACCATCATGGGCAGTATTTGAATTCGCAAGAATTCATTTTCCCACACCCTCATTGGCCAAGTGTTTTGAGGACCGCTTTAATGGATGAAAGGTACTTGATTCATTTTATGTTGATATAGAAGACTTTAGAATATTAATTGTGTGTGGTAGAAGTGTTAGAAATATGCTTCAACCTTAGGAGTCTGCCATTGATTTTGATGACTGAGTATATCTAAATTTAGTGCGAGTTTTCTGCTCGAATATGGAAATATCCGCAACTCACCTTGATAGGATAATTACTCAAGTTGGTGGCGTTTATATTGAATTTGATGATGAAGACCTTAATGGCTTTCTAGGTATATCTAGTGATGGCCATAAAATATATACATCTAAGAAAGCCCTCTCATTTAGTAGTTTTGCTTATCATCTTGGTGTCCGAAATATTTGTCGTCGTAGGAACTTGACTAATGACATTTGCAGTTTACCCTTTTAGTCTCAATTATTACCTCTCCAAGTTCGTATCCTTCATACTATTCTACAACATATCGTGACACCTAGGAAGGGTCACTCGGATGAGGTCACAAGGTTAGATGTTGTCTTATTAGATAGCTTTATCACAGGTCGACCTATCAACCTCGGCTATGTTATTGTGAGGCACATATTGAGTACTCTCGCGGTTAACCACAGCTTGCTTTTATATGAAAATATCATTACTAAGATACTGCGACACTTTGAGTTGCCTCTTTTAGAAGTCGGTTATATGGAGACTAGACGGATTAATCCAGAGGTCATGACTAGTATTAATTTTTCTAGAAAGAACGACCAGTGGATAACGACTAAAAACTCTAAAAACTAAGATTCCTTGATTGCTCCAAAGGACGATCGGGTGCTCAAAGACGTCTATCCTCCCGATCAGCTTCTAGATTTTCGATCAGGAGCTCATCCACCTCCTACGCGTCTCCGTTCTATCCCTTAACCTCCAGTTGACTCTAACTCTGACTTTGAAGAGCGTCAGATGGATGTAGATATTTCATTCACTCCAATGCCACCTCCAGCTCCAGCACAACCTTCCGTTCCTGAGCCATCTGTTGTTCCTAAGCAGCCCTCCGTTTCTGAGCCACCTCCAGCTCCAGTGCAGCCTCCTGCTTCAGATCAGCCCGCTGCTTCAGATGTTTTGTAACAGTTGGTTCTTGATGTTCGCAGGATTTCGGAGCAGCAGCAACTGATTATCGATCGATTGGACACTTTCTTCCGTGATTACCAATAGCTACGTTCTGACTTTCAGACCTTCCAGTAGCAGAGTATTGATCAGCAGCTTGAGCTTATCGCTGGATAGTGCACTCTTCTTCGCTATTTCGGTAATGATCCGTGGAGCACATCTTCTCCACCTTCATAGTTTCTGAGTTTTATTTTCGCACATACATTTCATATTTTCTTTATTTGTGTGTTGTTATTTATATTTTTGCATGCATTACTACCTCTATATGATTTTGCTGGATTTTGATGAAATGGTTTTTTGATGTTCTTGATGTTGAATGACTTGGTATTGGCTGATTTGATATTAGTTGATAGAGTTGTTGGTTTGTTGGATGATGAAGTTGTTCTTAATATATTTTGGAAGTGTTTTTAATCTCATTTTATATTAGTGGATTTGTTCCATTTTAAAGGGAAACTCTGCCAAATTTTTTGCTCGCCAAAATTGGGTAACTTCTTTCTCACCTCTATGCTTTACGGATTTTGATTTCTTTTCTCTCTCTTTTCTTTTTTATGATGAAATGGGAGATAATTATAGGGAGTATGAGGAGATTTGAAATGAATTTTGTTTTCTTTGAGCAAAAATCAGTTTATTGGACATTTTTTTAATTTGGCCATACATTTAGGGGGAGCATATATTAAGGGGGAGCATATATTAAGGGGGAGCAAATTATTGAATAAAGTTTGCCATCCTAAAAAAGAGGGAGATTGTTAACATGAATATATTAATAATATTGATTTTGATGATAATAAACTTTAAATGACTTTTTACTAAAATGTTGGAGATATTCCTTAATAAATGAAAGCCTTATAATCATTCTAATTATATTCATAAAAGTTGGATCACTGTTAAATTTTAAATTAGAAAATGATTCTCTGTAAAATCTGGCTTAAATTGTGATTCTGAAAATAAACGGTGAATCTTTTTCCTTTTAAACGGTTAACCAATTAAAACCAGAGAGTATCAAATTGCTTAAGCTTTAGCCGGTTAAGAAAAATGAAAAATACAAAAAGATAAAATCTAGAATGAAAGATTATACCTAGAAACCAACAACAAAAGTTTAACTGAAATGGATAAGGCTAACTTGTTTTGCAGGTTACTGAAAACAAACGGCGAACCGTTAATTACAAACGGCTAACCGATAAATTCCAAAAAGGTTATTTCATATAAATGTTTAACCGTTTAGTATGAACTAATAACTGAAGTTTATCTTGCAGGTCTCTAGAATTTAATGACTAATGAGTAAGGTTAAACGGCAAACCGTTTATTTGAAATTTGGCCCAACGGTAACTTTTAACCAGACTAAACGGTTAGCCGTTAATGGTTAACGGCGAGCCATTTTCTAGTAGACGGTCTATAACGGCTAGTTTTTCAGCTCCAACTATAAATAAGCTCATTCAAATTCAAATAAGATTGATCACAACACGACCATTGAGCTTATATTCGAGAATACAATCTTCATAGAGCTTTAAAACACATTCTTGCTTCATTTATTCATACATTGGGTATTGATTTGTAATCTTAAATATTGTGTGAGAGAAAAATAATTTTTAATCTTTTACTTTGAGTGATTGTAAGTGTTGGGATACATTTAAGTTAAGAGATTGAGGATAATCTCTTATTGTAAAGGTTCATTGACATCTTGAAAGTCAAATGTAAGCATTTGAAGCCTTGGAGGCCTTCTTAGTGAAATCCTCAAGCCCGGAAAGCTTGAAGGCGTGGACGTAGGCGAGGTTGGCCAAACTACGTAAAAATTTTCGTGTTTGAATATCTCTTCCCTTATCTTTTTATATTGTAATTGATTTAATTGTTATTCCATTAAATTCATTTTAGATTTGCTTGATAATTTCTTTTAGAATCAAATAATTTTTAGAAACCCAATTCACCCCCTCTTAGATTGCACAATTGTATTTCAACCCTCACAATGGAATTTAATGGTAAAGTGATCCACTTCAATATCTTCGAGGCAATGAGATATCTAAGTGATTTACACTTTGGTTTTACCATAAATGATATGAACACTTTGGTGTAGGAATTCGTTGAGTTATTTGGTAACGACAATTTTGAAATCACCATAAGTAAAAATCTTAGGAAGAAGGATTCTAAAGAATGTATAAGTTTGATAAAGTTGGATTATGAGTAGAGGAGGCCGTGACAATCTTAGATGGAGCAATCTCATTATGCACCAATGGGTATAATGTTTCTTACCTCGAATTGCCTTTATCAAACAAGAAACTTTTACCTTCAATTGTGCGGGCACCGACCTTAGAATTTAAGCCAGTCCCAGAGCACCTGCAATATATTTACTTGGGTAAGAATGATACACTTCCAATCATTACTACTAAAACCCTTTCTCCAGTTCAACAAGAAAAGCTAATTAAGGTGCTTCGAGAGCACAAGAAGGCGATTGGCTGACCATTGTCGACATTAAGGGAATTAGTCTTTTCATGTGTGTATTCATCGCATTTTTCTAGAAGAAGGATCTAAACCAAAAAGAGATGCATAAATTTGCCTTCATCCACCAATGATGGAAGTCGTAAAAAATGAGATACTAAAGCTTTTTAATGTATGGATTATCTATCTTATTTCCAATAGTAAATAAGTTAGTCATGTGCAGGTAGTTCTAAAAAAATTAGACAATCAAGAATGAAGAAAACGAGCTTGTGCCAACTAGAGTTCAAATCGGGTGAAGGGTTTACATTGACTACCGCAAACTGAATGCGGCCACTCACAAATATCACTTTCTTTTGCCATTCATTAATAAAATGTTTGAAAGGTTAAGTGCTCACTCTTATTATTATTTTTTTGATGGTTACTCAAGTTATTATTAGATTGTTATCACTCCGAAAGACCAAGAGAAAATGACCTTAACATAACTCTGTAGCATATTTACTTATCGACCCATGTCATTTGGTCTCTATAACGCTCCTTCTACTTTTTAAAGGTGTATGATAAGTATTTTTTCTAATTACGTAGAGAACATCATTGAGGTATTTATTGATGATTTTACGGTTTATGGTGGTGATTCTTTTTATAGATGTTTAGATAACCTTACACTTGTGCTTAAATGATTCATTGACATTAACCTTGTTCTTAATTGGGAAAAAAATTATTTTATGGTTAATCAAGGTATTGTACTGGGATATATTATTTCTAAAAAGGGGATTGAAGTTGATAAATCTAAGATAGATCTTATTCACTCCTTACCACCTCCCATTAGTGTGAAGGATGTTCATTCATTTCTTGGTCATACAAGTTTCTATCACAAGTTTATCAAGGACTTGTCCAAGATGGCATTACCTCTCTACAACTTGTTTCAGAAATATAAAACTTTTGACTTCAATAAGAAGTGCCAAACAACCTTTAAGAAATTAAAAGAGGTTTTGACATCAGTCCCTGTAATTCAACCATTAAACTGGAATTTACCATTTGAGATCATGTGCAATGCTAATGACTATGTCATTAGGGCCGTGCTAGGTCAGCGTGTGGGCAAGCTTCCTCATCTTATCTATTGTGCCTCTCGTACACTGAATGATGCACAACTCAACTACTCCACCATTAAGAAAGTACTTTTAGCGAATATTTTTGCCTTGGAGAAATTTCTTTCTTATTTGATTGGATACAAGATAATCGTTTACTCTAACCATGCAGGTGTTAAGTACTTGCTCACTAAAATGGACGCCAAATCAATCCTTATTCAATGGATACTTTTATTGTAGAATTTGACTTAGAGATTTTAGATAATAGAGGTTCTAAGAATTTGGTGGTAGATCAATTGAGTCGACTTACCGATAACGAAAATGTACTTCCAGTACATGAAAACTTTCCAAATAAGCAGTTATTACATGTATGTATGGTTAGCCTTTAATATATAGATATCATAAATTACTTGGTTACTAAAACAGTACCAAAGGAGTTAACCCGTGTACAAAAGGCCAAGATCAAGAGTGATTTAAAGTACTATATGTGGGACGAGCCATACTTGTGGAAGTATGTGTATTCGAAATTTAATTTACTTATATTCTCACCTTTTGTCATACTTTGGCTTGTAAAGGATATTTTAAACCTAAGAGAACAACCCTTCAGGTACTTACGAGAGGTTTTTATCCGCTATTATTATTTAAGGATGCATATCTCTGTTGTAAATCTTATGATCGTTGTCAAAGAACATGTAATTTGGGACCTCGAAATGAAATGCCAAAATCTCTCATTATTGTAGAAGAGATTTTTTATATTTAGGGCATCGATTTCACAAGATCATTTCTTTCATCGTTTGGTAATCTCTATATTGTTCTTACGGTTGATTATGTTTCAAAACGAGTGGAAAAAAGAGATCAGACGTTTGAAAGCGGGGCTTGATTAGATAGAATCAGAAAAACAAAGGCCTACCCTTTTTACCTCCTCACCTCCGATCTCTTCCATCGGTCCAACTTATCATCATTTTGCCTCTATGCTTTCCCCTATCAAACAGTATGAACCTTTCAAGTTATTTGGTATGACTCATACTCTTTTCCGAGATAATCCATTACCACCTCCACCTAACCTAAACCCAAACCTAAACCTCAGCCACGACCAGTCAACATTCACCAACATGTTGTTACTCCTTTTGATCACCCGGGTTATACACCAGCATCAATATCAGCACCTCCACCACCGGATCCTTTTTAACCCCCTACCCAATCCAAGGATAAACAACCCATGCACCAGTTCAGTGCTCACACAGTTCACCACTCATCCAGTACAGATGAACAAACTTCTGATTCAAATCTAACTGTTTCCGATAGCCATACTGAGACAGATATAGAATCCTCAACATCTACTAGTGACTCTGAAAAGTCCTATGCTGATATCACCAAAATCCTGATGGCTCAACCTGATCAAGGCCAAACCTCTCACACCAAACCATATGTTGACATTTTTTCTGAAGTTGACGAAGAAATGCCTGAATTCTCTGCCTCAAATCAACCTCCTCCAGCTCAGGCCCAAACCGGTCCTACCTGTCCAAAATCGTCAAATGGTCCATGGTTCACATTTGATGATCTTCCATCCTCTAAATGGCGTGATCAGCTTCATGAAATATCTGCCTGGCTTGACTTACAAATGTTAAGGCCAGGAGCCACAACTCAATCAGTCTTTACAGAATTTGCCACTCCTTTTACAGATGCTCTAAGAGATTGGTTTGAATCTGTAGGCCAATACCGACAATTGCAGTTTGTTCAATTAACAGAAGTCTCAAGTGCCCTTGCATTATCCATGATCAATTCCTTTGAGACCCCTCTGCAATTTTTGAAGCTGTACAACGAGACTATCTCAACATGAAATGTTGTTCACTCAATGCTAAGGATCTTAACTTCCATTATAAAAGAATGTCTCTGCTGTTCTATAAACTTAATGGATTCAATGAGCCAACATTAAAGCATGGTTTTCTGGCTTCCCTTCCTGATGAACTCCAACCAGACATACAGAGGCAACTTTGTGCATCCAATCTTGTCCTTGACAACATTTCTCTTGGCAAAATCTTTCAACTTGCTAAAACTTGTCTTGACAAATTCTGTGAGCAGAAACAGTTTTTCAAAGAACTGTTGAAAGACAGAGAACCATTTTGGAGTGCCTGCAAGAAGCCTTATTTGCAGATTAAGTACAAACAAAAGAAGGATTGTGATTGCAGTTCTAAAAAGAAAAGGTATTTTCGGAAATTCAAATGTCCGGAATATTCATCTAAGCATCGTCGGTCCAAAAGACCCTATAGATTCTTCAGAAAGAAGTCATCTTTATCTAGAGAATTTAAAAGGAGAAAGTCCAGCAGATGTTTTATCTACAAGAAGAAAGGTCATTATGCCAAGGATTGTCCCAACAAAAGGGAAAAATCTATTCACCTACTTGAACATCTTCAGGCCACCACAGATTTTTCTCTAGAAAATAATGAACTGGAATTCTATTTTTTAGAACAAGATGAACTCAATGATAAAACAATATTCGCACTACAGAATTCCTCTGATGATTGAGACAGTGATCAGTCCCAAGTGATTTTTCACCAACAGTTGTTGTCCCTTGATACTACTGTTCTCATACCTTCCATCAAACTCCAAATCTTGCCCTCCAAATTCCAAAGGCTCATTCCAGCAATTGGTCTTATAGATATTGGAGCGCAACGCAGCATGTTAAACCCATATATTCTTCCACCAAAATATTAGACAGAATATGAAGAACACTTTAAGCTGTTAATGGCAAATTGTTCACCACCTCTTTGATTACCAAAAAATCCATTGGTATTCAAATTTTCCCAAATTGTGTTATCTAGACCAAGGTCATTGGTTCAACTCTTCCTAATAAAGATATCTTATTAGGTTTGGACATCCTTCACTAGATCAAACACCTCCAAATCATTCCCACTGGAATCCGAGTCAAGTCCATGTTCAAACATTTCACAAACATTCTAAAACTCTATAATCTATCTGAAACCCCCCAGTCCTACCAGGATATATCCACCAAACTTTTGAGTATGTGTCCAGAGTCCCATGCTCATTTCACCCATCCAAACTCATTGTGGAAAAATAAGTCTTTCTTCATTAAGTTACCTTTCAAACTTAATAAAGATTTAACCCAACCAAAGTTACCTATCCAGGAATGAGTCCCTCTGATTTACTCTTAGCCCAACAGGAATGTTCACAATTGTTAGCCCAAGGTCTAATTGAGCCCACGACTTCTCCATGGGCTTGCCAAGCCTTTTATGTTGAAAAGCATTCTGAAATTATCTGAGGAAAGAAACGCTTAGTCATTAACTATCAACCACTAAACATGTTTTTGCAAGATGACAAATTCCCTTTGCCACGCCAACAAAGCATATTTACTTTTCTAAAAAATGTCCAACTTTTTTCAAAATTTGATTTAAAATTAGGTTTTTGGCAATTAGGCATTGAACCCTCTGAACGATACAAAATTGCATTTTGTATCCCAAATGCCCATTTTCAATGGACAGTCTTACCCTTCGGTCTTAAAACGGCCCCATCCATATTCCAAAAATCCATGATCCAAATCTTTCAGCCCATCCTCCATCATGCATTGATTTATATTGATGACATTTTGCTTTTTTCAGGATCGCATGAGGAACATCACCAGCTGTTAACTCAGTTTTATGATATTGTCCAAAGTTATGGAATTATGTTATCAGCCAAGAAAAGCACTATTGTCACAGATACTATTGAATTTCTTGGAATGGTAATAAAAGAAGGCCATTATCAGCCAGGAAAGTACATTACTAAATAATTGCTTCATTTTCCATATCAGCCCCTTTCCAAAAAGTAAGTTCAATAGTTTCTCGGTATCATCAACTACATTCGTGATTTCATCCCACATATGGACCAACACACTCGACACCTCTCGATTTTATTTTAAAAAAAAAGCCCCCAGAGTGGAATGAGGACCACACCATTGCTCTCACTATATTAAAGCAGATTGTGCAAAATCTATCTCCCTTAAAGTTGATTGCAGATGGCAAGCGCATACTACAGACAGATGCAAGTGATGACTCATGGGGTGTCATCCTCCTCGAAGAAATCAATGAAAAAGAAAGCCTTATCGCTTATGCTATTGGACATTTTTCTGACACCCAGAAGCATTACCACAGTGTATTCAAAGAAATCATAGCGGTAAAGAATGACATCAAAAAGTTCAAGTATTATTTGATTGGACACCATTTTCTTATCCGAATGGACAGTTCAACCTTCCCCAATATTCTCAATTTTAAAGGTAAAACTGTTCCTGAAAAAATGTTACTCCAGTTAAAAGATTGGTTTTCCAAGTATGACTTTTCAGTTAAGCATATAAAGGGGTCCTAGAACTTCATCCCTGATATACTTTCCCGACTCTCTAAATCAGACAAACTTCTCACCCTATTTTCCATCACCTACCATTTTCTAATCATCTCTATGGCTACTTCACTTCCCCCAGAAGCTCTCACCAAGAAAAACTTTCTCCTTAACAAAATTTTCTCTTCCGTCTTTGCCATTCAGGAGTTTGCATGCAAAGCTGTTTTTCGCTTTTTCATTAAAGCCTACCTTTTGGCAGACTCATTTCCATGCGTGTGATTAAATGGCTTTGATTTGAAATCAAAGCGGACGGCATGTGGAAGGCATTAGTTTCCTTGTTGATCATGGATTTGGAGGAGGCAAACAATACCAAATAAGTCCACCGCCAAGAATTATAAAAGCCAACCTTTCGCTTCTGAACAAATACACAACCGGCAGCCAAGAGGAGAATTGGAGATTGTAGCCGCAAGAAGAGAAGATAAATAAAAGAGGAGTCAACCCTCTCAATTAATCTCCATAACTGGTTTCATTAACTATTTTATTTTCAATTCAATTATATTAGGCTAGATTTTCTATTTGGTTGAGGGAAAATTCAAAACTCTAAACATGTCATATAATTAATGTTCAATTTCTATCATTCAATTTATTTAATTAAAATTGTTTATGTTCTTCTATAATTAATGTTTATGATTTTATTCTTATTTTATTTGAGTGGCCAATTAAATGAGACTTGAATAAATTCTATTGATAGGTTAAAATTCTTGATCCATAATTGTCATGGTATTTTAATCATTAGTAGCAGGTTAGAATCAATGATTTCAATTGGAGAACATAACCTAGGTTAAATAATCTTAGCTTGTGTGTTTATTATCTAGATCAATCTAATATCTTTCTTGACTTAATGCATCCATTATCTTAAATTTAAAGAGCTTATTTTAAATTATTTAATGGTTAGAGATTAGGTGAAGAGCTTGTTTTGTCTAACGACACACTAAGGAAAGATTGAGTCTGACAGAGCTTATTGTTGTCTATGATTGATAGTTTCAATAGAAATTGATAATAGAACTGATATATTATGTGCATGTTTGGTGGTGACAAATGATCATTTAACCAAAGTTTATTGTTTCTTTCTTCTTTAATTAGAGTTTTTATTAAATTATTGTTTTCGTAGTGCTAATTTCTTTATTTCCTGCTATTTAGTTAAAAAGTCATAAAACCCTCATTTATTTATAATTGTCATTTTCTTTAGTTAAATTAATTTATATTATTATTAATATTACTACTATTATTATTTTATTTTAAGTCCTACTTTAGAGTAGATAATAAATATAACTAGCATAGTCTTTGTGGGATCGATCCTTACTTGCTAGGTACTAGTTGTTTATGTTATTAGTAAGGTTTTAAATTTAGTGCACCCTAACAATACTACAAAAAAAAAATCAATTATTTAAGGATCGAGAACCCTCGGATATCCTTTATTATTATTTGGGGAATGGACAAAGATTCTGTTTAATAATTCAAATGGGAGATCGGGATATATGCAGAACATCAGGGACGAGTACGGAGATGTCGATCCCCTCTCTTCCCCTCCCCATTACCATCCCTAATTTTAGGCACTTCATACAACTTGATTGGTCAGCAAAATGGCTAGACATTATTTGCTAATTTTTCCATGCATGGTGATTGAGTATTAGGTGATTTATTTCGGATATTATGGGTGATTAGTAACTTAGAATGACTATAAACAAGTTCATTAATTGTGCTTCAATTGTAACATATCCAGAAGCTAAAAGAAATTATAATTTTCATGCTTATCTTACAGTTTTATTTGATTTTTCACTACATTTTTATTCAAGGGTAAACCCATTATTTGGCTGAATGGAGTTGTAGTCTGGCATAGAGAAGAAGAAATTAGATTAATACCTTTATTAAAATTTATAAAACTACCACCACACATATATTACAAAACCACCACTTAATATTGAACGCATATATGTCAATTATTTATTTTCACTTTCCCTTTTCTTTTTTATGACTATCAATCGACAATTAACAAAATTCAAATTGTAAGAATTCACTTGGTTACTATCATAACACCTTGTTTTTGTATTATCTGTGCTTCCTATATATATCATCAACAATTATAACAATCTTTCATATATCATTATATAAAAGAGAAATTATTATCTAAGTACTATGCAAATTCTTTGTTCGACCAACTACGAAAGTTTGTTTATAGGTATCTGCTGCATACCAATATTTGTGAAAATATTCAACATTGCTAACTTTATTTATAATAAAAGAAAAAATAGTTGGCTTAATAGTTGTAATCTCCTCATCTTATTATCAAGGTCGAGTTCATACATTGTGTGAATAGATTTCTAATTCTTTTAGGGGTAGATTTTTAAGATGGGCTTTCTCTATCATACATTGAGTTAGGTCCCAACAAATTGTTAATGCACTAAATAGTAGATTTGTAATGTTTTATGTAACGTAATCTTATCTATAAATTTATAAAATAGTAATGTATTTATCTATAAATTTATAAAACAGTAATGTATTTATGTTACGTAAAAAATTTTTTAAAAAAAAAAGATGTTTTAAAAAAGTCATATAATATAAACCAGAATTTTAAAATATATATCTAAAATTATAATATTGTCTATCATTAGTTGAGTTAGTGGGTAGTTCCTCCTATCTTCATCTCTAGAAATGGAGGGCTCCTGTGCTGGACTATAATCGTGAATATATGTCGGGCTTATTGAAAAAAGATTGTTGGGCCCATTTCAACTTTAGCTGAAAGATATGGGCCGACCAATGAACCACCCGATTTGAACAGCCCAACATCCATGTAGTTCTGAGTCCTCTCCATTACCATAAACGATTGTCAGTGGCTTGTAAATTCTTGCTCTTCCCGCCGACGGGAAATCCTTAGGCGTCCTGCAAAAGCCTGCTATAAAATGATTTCCAAAGATTCACAATATCGCCACCCCTGCCATGGTCATTTCCGCGAAGCGACTCCTCAATCTCCTCAAGGCAGAGAAAAATCCTCACACCGCACTCGCCCTATTCGACTCAGCCACTCGCGAACCTGGTTACGCTCACTCGCCGCATGTGTTCCACCACATCCTCCGCCGACTCATCGACCCGAAACTCGTCGTCCACGTAAGAAGAATCTTGGAACTAATTGAAATTCAGAAATGCTATTGCCCTGAAGATGTTGCTTTATCAGTTATTCAAGTTTATGGCAAAAACTCAATGCCCGATAAAGCGCTTGATGTATTTCAACGAATGAACGAAATATTTGGGTGTGAGGCTGGTGTAAGATCGTACAATGCTTTGTTAAATGCTTTTGTTGAGTCGAAACAGTGGGACCGGGCTGAGTCTTTCATTTCATATTTTGAAACTGCTGGTATTTCACCAAATTTGCAAACTTATAATATTTTGATCAAGATTCTGTGTAGAAAGAGACAGTTTGAGAAGGTAAAACGGTTCTTGAATTCGTTGTGGGAAAAGGGTTTGAAGCCTGATGTGTATAGTTATGGTACTGTGATCAATGGGTTGGTGAAAAGTGGGGATTTATTGGGTGCATTGGCGGTGTTCGATGAAATGTTTGAGAGAGGGGTGGAAACTAATGTCGTGTGTTACAATATTTTGATTGATGGGTTTTTTAAGAAGGGGGATTATATGAGAGCTAAGGAAATTTGGGAGAGGTTGGTAATGGAGACGTCGGTCTATCCAAATGTGGTTACTTATAATGTAATGATTAATGGTTTGTGTAAATGTGGAAGGTTTGATGAGTGTTTGGAAATGTGGGATAGGATGAAGAAGAATGAAAGAGAGAAGGATTTGTTTACTTACTGTAGTTTTATACATGGGTTGTGTAAGGCAGGGAATGTTGAAGGGGCTGAGAGGGTTTATAGAGAAATGGTAGAAAGTGGAATTTTTGTTGATGTGGTTACTTACAATGCTATGATTGATGGGTTTTGTAGAGCGGGGAAGATTAAAGAGTGTTTTGAATTGTGGGAGGTGATGGGTAGGAAGGGTTGTCTCAATGTTGTGAGTTATAATATATTGATCAGAGGTTTATTAGAGAATGGGAAGGTGGATGAAGCGATTTCTATTTGGGAGCTCTTACAGGAGAAGAATTGTAATGCTGATTCCACCACTCATGGAGTTCTAATAAATGGATTGTGTAAGAATGGGTATTTGAATAAGGCAATTCAGATATTAAATGAGGTAGAAGGAGGAGGAGGTGAGTTGGATGTGTTTGCATATACCCCCATGATTGATGGGTTATGCAAAGAAGGGAGATTGGCTGATGCAGCCAATTTAGTCAATCGGATGGATAAGCATGGTTGTAAATTGAATGCTTATACTTGTAATTCACTTATGAATGGGTTTATCCAAGCTTCAAAACTTGAGAATGCAATTTTCCTTTTTAAGGCAATGAGCAGGAAGGGTTGTTCTCCAACTGTTGTCTCATATAACACTCTCATCAATGGTTTATGTAAGGTCGAAAGATTTGGTGAGGCATACGGTTTTGTGAAGGAAATGCTAGAGAAAGGGTGGAAGCCCGATATGATCACATATAGCTTGTTGATAAATGGCCTTTGTCAAAGCAAGAAGATTGACATGGCTCTCAAATTGTGGTGCCAATTTCTTCAGAAGGGTTTTACACCTGATGTAACTATGTACAACATTTTAATACATGGTCTCTGCTCTGCTGGCAAAGTTGAAGATGCTTTGCAGCTCTATTCAAACATGAAGAAAAGGAACTGTGTTCCAAATCTTGTAACTTATAACACCCTTATGGACGGGCTTTTTAAGACTGGAGACTGTGATAAGGCATTGGAGATTTGGAATCATATTCTTGAAGAACGGCTGCGACCTGATATAATATCTTATAATATTACTCTCAAGGGGCTATGTTCCTGCGGTAGAATATCAGATGCCTTTGAATTCCTGAATGATGCTTTGTGTCGTGGAATTCTTCCAACCACCATTACATGGCACATACTAGTGAGAGCAGTGATGAACAATGGGGCTTCAACATGATCTTTTGTTGTTCAGAAAAGCTTGGTAGTAAGTATTGACTCCCACCATTTTTCAGGCCCTGCACAAGAAGAAATACTGGAACTACTCTGTGGGCAAGCCCGTCGAAGTTCTGGGTTCAGGTGCTAGGATCCAGTACCCATCCTTAAAAAGCCAATGGGTGCAAGAATGGAGCATTTTGCATTGAAGTTGAGGTATGAGCTGTTCTTTCAAAAATAAAAGAACTACAACCTTATGATTTTATTCATTATGTTTCTATTCATTTCCTGAAACAGTCATGCATGCTCATTTTTGCAGATATGCTTTCAGTTGGAATGACAGCTAAATCAAAATGGTGAAACCCTTGAAATCCTTCTTGTCAATCGGCATGCAGAATCCCAGAGATTACAGTTAATTAATTCAATTCTGAGGTCATAGATCTTGTCTCACATTTGAGGATTAAGGGATATATAGAAACTCATCTAGATTGAAAAAAGAAAATTTGGAAGGAACTTTTGGAGTGGTCAGATCAAGGCCAGAGTGGATGTGCTAGCTACTCTGAGGATATTTGTACCAGAAAACCTACAACCCATGTTTGATAAACCAATTGAATGCCATTGAGTATCAAACATGAAATTTCTAACGACATGCTGTGTATTATTGCCTTTTCCACTTAGGTAGATGCATCATTTGTAACTAAACTTCAGTCTAGTTACCTTGTCCCTGGATCACTGGGAATGGGTTGGTGTTTAGATGTTAGATGCATCAGGCAGAAAGCTTTTTCCTTTTGCTTGCCAGTCGTTTATCTTTAATTCTGTCTTGCATCAAATTTTCACCTCATATGTTTTAGCAGTTCCAAGAAGAAGTTAAACTGAAACTAATTTTACGTTGTTATAAACTATGTTTATGAGGAATCCAAAATTTTTGAGTGCAGATATGATGACAGAAAAATTTGCAAAGCATCATACATGTTCAATCAACATTGGGTTTTGGTGATTGCAGTGATATCACCAAGATCAGATGAAGATGATGCAACAGCAAAGTTGCTTGATGTATCAGTCCCTTGTGCTAAGATATCACATGGGGTTATGTATCATGCTATATTTTTCAAACTAAGGCTAGTGTTTAACACAAGATAATCAATAAACTAGAAGAGGGAAAGGGCTCTCATTTCTTTTCTCGGTCAGGTTTTTCATGTCCTCGTTTTTCTGTTTCTGACAGCATGCCCTGCTCATGGAGGAACTGAAGAAGCAAAGGCACTAATATTGCTCCCAGAACAGCAACTTTTCTCCAATCGGATGGAGAGATGAAAGAATCAGCAATTCCAATGACTAGCAGACCAATTAAAGCTAGGTAAATATTCCGCCTGGTTTTTGATCCTGCGCTTTCTGTAGTAATCTCTTTTATCTTCTTCACTTCCTCTGTAGCTTTTGCTTTTCCCAGTGGCTTTTTCTGCCCTAGGCTTTTAAAGAACAGCCCCTTGTTCCGGTCTTCTTCCATTTGACCTTGGAACTCTGCTAACTTGCTATCATTTTCTTCAATCTCCATTCTGTTCTCTTCTGCAGATTCTTCAAAGGCTTGCATTTGAGACTCTATATTCTCCATTATCTGTGAGCCTCTAAACAAACAACTGGGTTATGAACCTTATTGCATGACAATTAAGGTCATTAATGTCTGATGTAATGCAGCCATCGATAAACATTACCAAGAAAAAGTGTAATCTTGCACTTCTGCTGTGTTTTTCAAATTAAGTAGAAGCAGAATAGTTACAAACAAAGCTATAAAGATATCATGCATACCCGGGAGCTAGCTTCGTCTAGTCCTTTGAGAGCATCCTCTCCAATTTTGTCGAACTCAGCATTGGCTTCTTCGGCAAATTGAGTTAGATAAGCTGATCTTTCATCCAAATAGTCCGTGAGACGAACTTTTTGAGCTTGAAGCATTGCAATTCTTGCCAGCAGCTCTTGTTTTTTAATATCTCCTTCGGATGGGGATTCTTCAGACTCAGAATCTTTGGACTTGCAGAGGGACAAAAATGAAGTTCTTGTGCCTGTAAGTCTTCGTGTGTGGAAAAGTGAATGAGCAGTTGGGGTCAAGGCTGTTTGAATAGCTTTGAGGGCAATCATTTTTTCTTTGCGTCTTGGACTGAGGGAGAAAAAAGAAAGAGTGAGGGTTTTGTATTAGACGTAGGAAGTTTTTTGAGCCCCTCATTCTCTTTACATTATCCTGTATTTGTTATGTTCATTTAAAAATGCCCCCTTTCCCAAAAATTAAAAATTGTCATTTATCTTTAAAATGTGTCCATGAACTTAAGCTTAACCACAAGAGAACCCACTCATTTGCATAGTTATCCACTTGGGCCCTTGCTGGTTTGTCTTCTTCTTATTATTATTTTGGAACTAGTAGCATCCCCATTTCTTTTAATATATATATATATATATATTTTTTACTCCTCTTTTCTCTTTGAATTTTTTTTTATTTCAAATATAAAAAGTTATTTAAAAGATGGTACCTCTTTTAGAAGCATTCCCGATAATTTATTTAATTTATAAAATAATTTTCATATATTTCAATCAAATATTGTCAAGTTGTATTTAAAAAAAAAAAAGTTTAACTGCTAAAGTATGTGAGACATTGTTAACTTTGTAAAAAGTGGTTTGTCTCCCAAAACTCTATAGTTTTTCAATCAAATATTTTAAAATTATGTTTTTGGCATTTAGAATCTAATATGCATATAATAATTCTTGAGTAGAGGAGTTTTTATTTTACTAAAGTGAAAGACAAAACTAAATAGTAAGAATTTAAAAATAAAAAATACAATTTATCTTATCTTTAATATTAGAGTTCGAATTTTTATGTTTAGAGTTTGAATTTTTATGTGGCCCTATTTTATTAAATTAAGAGAGAACGCCCTCAATAAGTATATACATACGAGTTTATCTGGTAAAATGTGAAAACACTCACTAAATAATTTTCTACGTACACATTAAGTAGTTGGGCCTTCTCCTCTTGGCCAAGAACAGTCAACACATTATAATTCTAATACGGACACAGCAAAAAATTTTCAAGTACTTTGAAGCAACTCATAACTTCCAGTCCCCTGAACCAGCTTTGTCGATCCAAACGGAGAACTGCAAACATAAATCGAACCTCAAAAATTTAAACCAATATAGCAAATATCGATACTCTAGATTAAAAATTTGATATTTAAAACTATATGTACAAAGCATTTCCTTTTATCAATCACAAAAAAAGGGTAATGGAACTGAAACTCCGAAAGAAAACACACATTGATCCACCTACCATTCCTTCTATCAATTTGCACGTCCAGTAGCCTTCTTGTAGGTAAACCACTTTGCAATCCATAGGTACACAAGGAAATTCAACACGCTGAGGATAGCGAGGAGCCAGTAGAAATAATCAAGATGGCCCCGATTCAAATTATCTGGAATCCAGCCAAGCTTTCCATTCCTTGTGGTCACTTTGGTGACAATGGTAACCAGCAACGTACTTAAGTAGTTGCCTACTGCCACAGTTGTAAGTGATAGAGCCGAGCACAAGCTTCTCATAGCATCAGGTGCCTGGTCATAGAAGAATTCCAACTGTCCAATGAAAGTAAAAACTTCAGCACATCCAACAATAAAATACTGCGGTACTTGCCAGAAAATCGTCATTGGAATTGTCTCAATATCATAGTAGTTGTTCCTCTTTACTATGTTGAGACGGACAACCTCCAAAATCCCGGCCGCGACCATGGAGAATATGGAGATGAGAAGTCCAATGCCCATCCGTTGAAGTTGGGTGAAACCCCGTTCATGGCCTGTGAACTTTCTTGCGAATGGGACAATAACTATGTCATATATAGGAGCCCAGAAGATTACACTGAGAGTGTCAAAGAGGGAGAGGGACGCTGATGGAATCTTGAAGCTAGGTCCCATGTGTTGGTCCATTGTGTTGCCTTGCAAAACAAACATGGTGCTCATTTGACTGTACACAGTTGCAAAAACAATTCCAGATGCCCATACTGGTAGCAATCTGATTATGGCCTTGAGCTCTTCAACTTGAGTCACCGTGCAGAGTCTCCATGGGTCTGCCAAACCCTTGACTCGATCAGTCTGAGTCTCCACAGCAGCCTTGTCAAAGAACCTGTAATTTCACAATTTTGTTAAGAGGACTGATCAACCATACAACTTTATCAAACCAATGAAAAGCTTAAGACCGTGTAAAAAATGGAATGTCCAAGAAGAGGTTCAAGAACATCCACTTTAGTCTTCTTAAAGAATTTAGTGACTATGTAACTGAATTACAGTGGCAAATTATAAAAGCTTATTTGCTAATTTGGCACATGAATAAAAATGGATCTCTCATTATGAGGTGAGTTATCAGGGCATGTCTACAGTAGTCAAATCCTCTAGCAAACATTATCGGATATTAATGACCAGTGATTATTTTGAACTACAGTGCATTTAAAATGGTATGTGAACTTGAGATTAATTTAGATACTTCTTACTGATTAGTGACAAAAAGGACCTCATATCCGATGTGCTAGGAGATGGAAATACGCTTACTTGAATTTGCTTGTGGACTCAAGTTTGCGGCTTCCTTGGATATTGCATTCCTCATCTGCTGTCTCATAAAGAAGAGACTTATCAGCAGGAACTACAACATTCGATTTCCTAAAAGATGCAACTATAACCTGCATTATCCTTGTAAGCGGACTGCCACCAGGTTTCTGTATCCGATACAACCGACTGCCTGAGAAGAAAAACACAACTGCAATGGCCATCGCAACTGCCGGGATTCCGAAACCCCAACCCCAGCCCACATTCATTTGTATCCACACAAGAACAGAGGAAGCAACAAGTGCACCAATATTGATTGAAAGGTAAAACCAATTAAAAAAAGAGCTCTTCTTCTCCCTCTCACCATCATCAGTTTCATCAAATTGATCTGCACCAAAGGATGAGACACATGGCTTAATGCCTCCAGTCCCAAGAGCAATCAAATAAAGTGCAACAAAAGTGACTGCTGTTTGCGCCCCTGTTGGGTGGCAGGCATCCTTGTCACATGATGGTTTTAATCCAGAGACAGAAGCAGTCAATGTTAACAATGTCATTCCCTGCGAGACAAATAAACAGATAGATGATTGACAACATGATTTATGCAAAAATAATGACTTACTTAAGCCCTTTAATCCTAATTCATTATTATTTAGAGACCAGATCAGATGTCACAAATAAAACCAACCCTGAGCATCCTCGTCAAAGTATCAAAGGAAAAAGGAATCAGTTATATTAGAAAAGCTATCTCCTACAAAGGAACTGAAAGTTATGAATGGGAAAATGTGAAAAATTACAATGAAAAAAAAAAAAATTCACAATGACTTAAAACAAGGAAGCATTCACGAATGAAACAACTTGTTGTAGCTCTTAAGAATTCAATTGAAATTATAATTAACAGGTCTAATGTCAAGAAATAGAATTTAGGAATTTAAAAACATCTTAACAGAAGAGAAGGACTTTAAACCAAACTTACAAGGCAATAGATGATTGAAAAACTGGCAATGGTCCAAAATCTACCCATGTACGAATCAGCCAGAAATGCTCCAATCAATGGAGTAATATAGCAGGTTCCTGACCAATTCGTGACATTGTTTGATGCAGCGACATTTCCTTGATTGAGCTGCTTCTGGAGATAGTTCACCAGATTGGTACTCATCCCATAATAAGCTAGCCTCTCACAACATTCATTTCCTGAAATAAAGGGTCTTCATTGTTCAATATCTCAGGTGCATTCTATCACGAAAGAACAAATATAGATGGTATTACGCTAAACAATAGATGTTTAAAACCATACCGAGAATAAAGCGGCATGCCGTCCAATTTCCAGTTTTCTTCTTATTAGCAGGTTTTTTATGGATATCCACAGTCCCATCTTTCGTATAGATATCTTCTTCTGCCATGTTATCTTCACGGATATGCTATAGTTCAAATAACGTTGTACTCGATTCTTCTATCTCAACATGTCTCCTAAAAAATCAGCGGATTTAATCTAAGAATGAATGAATCAATCATCATACAAATAAAAAAAATAATACTAAACATTATGATGAATATGAATTTATGTTAGTGCTTTGTTTAGTAATTGAGGATGCAGTCATGAAAGGAAGAATATCTGGAATACTACAACAAATTTCCCGTCAGCATTTAGAGCACACAAGGATTACACATACGTGAACCATTCACTTACCATACATGTTTACGTAATACAACACAATACAGAAAAGCATGTAAGCACCCGAAGATTTATAAGGATGTCAATGAATGTTTCCAAATAAACTAATTGACACCACGTACACACCAATGATTACTTTAAAGCTACAAAGTCAAGGAAAATGATAATAATGGGAAAAAAATTAAAAATAAAATAAGAAAACACTTTTATCTGACTAAAAAACCAAAGATGATGTCGAAGGCATGATGATGAACTCCACACTGCGGCAAAAACTTTAACTGAAGGAAAGAAGCCAACTACATAAGACCGAAAGGAGCCTCAGAGGAGATAAAGATTGACCATAGTGCAAAACAAAATTTAAGAGAACCACCCCGTCAACTTATCACAAAATAATTAAAATTTTCCACGGCTACCCTCAGATGGTCAGAGACTCAGAATCCATACAATAAACTAAACATTGTTAATTATTATCAAGAATCATGCAAAATGATCATTCTTAAACAAATGAGGCAGCATAAAACCTAATACAAGATTACAGTGGACGTGTTAATAATACATTACAAAAAAGCCAAATACACGATTTTTAATACATAAAGACGATCAAAATCCCTAAAACTCAGAACAAACGAACACCCAATATAGAGAAAGACAAAGAAGAAAATTACACGAGCATGCATGCATGAATATAAGAACAAAACCCCACCAAGAAAACAAGACAGAGAAAAATATCTTGAGAGTGGAAAGATTTATAAACCTCTATATGAAGTGAAGAAACAGAGAGATCCGAAAGCAGAGTATGGGCTACTGGTGTGAATGGCGAGCAAAACCAGGACACAACAAAAGGTCCGGTTCCAACTCGTGCACACCAAAAAGATGATGAATTTAATATGTGAGAGAGAGAGACAGAGACCGAATTCAATTCAGAGAAAATCTCCAACCTTTTGTTCATCACCTACATATGTGTTGGTTGCCACCTTTGTGTACAACTCATCTTGCTTTTTCTGATTCATTTTGCATTTTGGTACTTACAATGTTTAGTAATTTGTTTTCTTCCGTTTATGTTACTTTAATTTTTAGAGTGATGATAAATCTAATTAGTAATTGGTGTTAAAAATAGCAAAATGTGATATACTGTGATGGAAAAATCTTGTAAAATATTTGGATATTGAATAATTACAATAGATATCATATGTAGCTCCAAAATGTCATTTAAAAGGATAATGCTATCTACCCTATATTTTATAATGAATTTTTTTATTTTTATTGTAGAAAAGTGAAGGAAAGACCAAGTATTTGTCATTATATGTGGTTTTTAAGTAATTTTAATTAGTTGACTGTCTGAATTCAACTAGTCAAAAAGTAAGATTGTTAAAAATCCACCTCTCTATCTTTTAGAAATAAATAACTTCCAAATAAAAATAAGAATTCCATATGAGAAATCCCATTAATAAGAGGGGTTAGAGACAATATTAAATAATTTAGGGAAAAAATAGTAAAGGGTCTAACAGTTTAAAGTTTTTTAGGTGAGTTTACCATTTATGATTCTTAAATTTGAGATTCTTACGTTGCCTTCTAAAGTTGGATCTTTGAATCTGAACCATTTCAGAGGAAAATGCATTGTCTATTGACTAAACTTAAATACCAATTCCAAATTCATATGCAGTGTTTAGTATTCTTTTCAAAATAATAATAACAATAATAATCGCCTATTAGATTTACTATGTAGGGTAAATAATATAAAGATCCATGATTTTGTTAATTTCTCATGTAAGGACATAAATTTACCAAATTAGCCTTGTAATGGGTTGGACAATCAGTATGTAAATTTGTAAACCTAAATAATAAGGATATTTCCATCTCTCGAATAGAGGTAACTAAGGTCAGGACCGCTTTTGATACGAATGGACGGACAAATTATGCCCTTGAATAACAATACAACAAAAGCTCAGGGACCTAAAATGAATTTTCATATTGGCGCGTGTAAGTTCACGGGACGAGAATCTCTCTGAAGATAACGGTGTCTTCCGCTTTTAGATAAGAAAAATGTAACAATGTCAATGTCCAACGAAAGCGATTATTTTGAAAGCACTTTTTGGGCCCCAAGCACTTTTCTGCACGAAAATGTAGCTTTTACTTTTGTTTTTGCTTGGCAGGCGCACCAATGTATGGGTCCTAGGCCTTTGGATGGATATCACTGATGTGAAAGCATTTTTATTTTGTTTAAGGAGTCGTGAGAGATATGAGTGGAGTTGTGATGTGATTATGTGAAAGTGCTTTTTCTTTCCTATTACTTTTTTTTTAACTGATTGCATCATATATACAATAACAGAACATTACACTGATAATTATAATCAGATATATATACATAAAATTTATATTATAACATTTATCTTATAAAGTACATATCTATTCAAATACCTCTCATAGAAGAGGGATGCCTCCACTCCACTCACATTTCGCAAGAGAGAAAGACATTGTAAGAATGTTCCGCACAATTAAATTTAATTGAGGGAATTTTTTTGAGTCCGTGGGACTCGAACCATTACCCTCATAGTCATATTTAATTTTGAGGGTAATGGTCCATGGACTACAAGCCAAGTGGCCTTTCCTATTACTTGAAACTATTATGATGATCGATTAGAATTTTTTTTCTTTTTTGGGTGCATATAAATTTGTTTAATGTGTCACATCACAGCCACACTCCGTTCCATGTCGCTTGAACTTTGGCCTCTTGGGGTATTGGGCAAATTATGGTTGGGAATTGGGATATCAGATTATTAAGAGTACTGTTAATTTTGAAAGCATTGCCTTTAATGTAACTTTAATGTTATTTTTTTATAAAATATTTTGCTGTGAAGCCGTAAAAGCACTTCCAAATCCCCAAAATTGGCTGGTGTGAGATTTGTCAGTCAAAGATTATCTCAGTGGACAAGTGCAAATTGAAAGCATGCTTGGCACGATCACGCTGGCAGCGTCACATTGCTGTCCTTTTTGGCCAACATCATCAACACATCATTGCCGACCTTGTTCTTACCTTATTCAAATTGAATTCTTCTTCTTACCAAAGATTTGAAATTAGGATTATATTTGCTGAAATTGAGTCGGCTTTATGGGTTCCCATTTGTGAGCTGTTCAGTAATCACATATCCATATATATATATATATATATATATATATATATATATATTAATATATCTACTAGGCATTTTCTCATTGGGATGTGAGTGAGAACTACATCCGCTTGCGCCTAGTTGGGTAGTGCTTTTTGTGGTAAAATGAATAAAGTCCTTTGTGTCTATGACTATTAGTAGGAATGAATTTTCGTTTAAAAATTAAAAATGATATGTTTGGTCGAGTAATTTTTAATAATTTTTTTAATTTATCGGTGTAAGTATGTTATAATTGTAAGTTTGTATGATGCAGCTGAATTCATATAATTCATGCCAGGAAGTTGTTGATGACAATGATAGCTTAACTCAAAATTATGCCTATCAGTTTCAAAATTGTTGCTTTTAAGTAACTTAAGATTTCTTGCTTTTAGTTGTTCTCATCATCTTATGACCCCACTTTGTCAGCTACTATCAGATAAGTGTCAGATTTATGTCTTAGCCATCACCAGTCAAAGAGTTTTGTGGTGTTTAGCGGTAAAAACTGGTTATGTTATTGTCAATGGGCACGCATATAAGAACCTTGAAGCAAAAGTGATAAATAAATAAACCATTTTAAGAAACTACTAATCAAAAATTAAGAGATTGTTGGCATATGAAATGATAGTAATTGTCTATCGATAAGCTTTGCATTGACAGCAACATTATTGACACTGCTGAATTCACCATCAGACCCTTCAAAATTAAATAAATTTGAGTTAATATGAAAATAAAGACGCAAAAGAAATCAAACAAGAAGATAAGATCACGAATCAATGGCTGGATACCACCAGCTTCTTATATGTATACCACCTTGCAACCTAAGATATACTCCCAAATTCAGAACACTTAAAAGAGCCAAAAGCCAGAGAGAAGTAATGAAGATTACCATAGTTCAAGTTATCAGGTTTCCAGCCAGGCTTGCCATGCCTAGTGCTGAAATCTGTCGCAATGTTTACAAGCAGTGTGCTCAAATAGTTCCCCAACGCAGCAGTTATTAGAGACAGCTGAGCAAAGGCTACTCATGGCATCAGAGGCCTGCTCGTAAAAGAACTCCAATTGCCCAATAAAAGTAAAAACTTCGGCACAACCTATAATGAAGTATTGAGGCACCTGCCAGAATATTGACATTGGTATGTGCTTGAGCTCATAGTAATTGTGTTTCTTTACCTCCCTCAGCCTCACAATCTCCAGAGTCCCGGCTGTTAACATTGCGAAGATTGAAATAACAAGGCCAATGGCTATGCGTTGACGTTGAGTGAACCCATTTTTATGGCCTGTGAACTTTCTTGCTAATGGCACGATAAGACGGTCGTAAATTGGTACCCAGAAGATGACGCTGATTGTGTCAAAGAGGGAAAGTGAAGCTGAGGGGATTTCAAATGAATTGTCGATGTGAAGGTCCATTGTGTTACCTTGCAGCACAAACAATGTGCCCATTTGACTATATACAGCAGAAAACACTATCCCAGTTGCCCATATCGGGGGAGCAATCTTATAATGGACTTGAACTCTTCTACTTGAGTCACAGTGCAAAGTCTCCATGCATTTACTGAGCCTTTAACACAATCTGATGGAGTCTCCACGGCTGCTTTGTCAAGGAAACTGATAATATCGATAATAAGCAACTCTCAAAAGTAATCTAAATGGCTCATATGACAATTAAATTGGTTAGTTTTGCGTGTAGCATACCTTAACTGCTTTGTTCGATCAAGCTTACGGCTTCCAATGATGGCAGATTCTGCATCAGCAGTCTCATAAAGAAGGGACTTGTCAGCAGGCACTTTTATCCTAAATTTCCTGAAAGAAGCTACTAAAACCTGACAAATGCGGGTCAACGGACTCCCTCCAGGCCTTTGGTATCTATACAGCCGACTACCTGCAAAGAAACTGACGACAGCAATGGCCATAGCCACCGCTGGGATGCCAAAGCCCCAACCCCAGCCAACATTTGTTTGAATCCAAACAAGACAAGAAGCAGCAACAAGGGCACCAATGTTAATCGAAAAATAGAGCCAGTTGAAGAAAGAACTCTTCTTTTTCTTCTCTGCTTCGTCAGAGTCATCAAATTGATCAGCCCCAAAAGACGAGACACAAGGCTTAATCCCTCCAGTCCCAGAGATATTAAGTAAAGTCCTACAAAAAACACAGCAATTTGCAATCCTGTTGGATGGTAAACATTCCTTTCGTCACAAAGTGGTTTTAGTCCATGGACAGATGCCGACATTGTTAATATTGTCATCCCCTGCAACATTTACAAGCAGTTATTAATTTATTGTCCGAAATGAAGTGGGATTAAAATGATTCCTTGGACCTTAAGTTAGCAGAGAGCAACAATTAAGCCTTGACAAACTGACAATGACATAAATGATGGAGAAACTAGCCATTGTCCAGTATCTTCCCAAGTAGGCATCAGCTTGAAATGCCCCAATCAGAGGCATGACATAGCACGTACCAGACCAATTTGTGACATTATTAACAGGTTGAACATTCCCCTGGTTTAGTTCGAACTTGAGATAATTAACAAGATTAGTGTTAATTCCATAGTATGCCAATCTTTCACAGCATTCGTTTCCTGCAAGTAAATGGAAAACCGAGCATCGCTAGAAACAGTCATCTCTGAGTGATCATCTAAATTTACATCAAATTAATAGACATCTAATTAACAATACCTAGGATGTAAGGACATGCTTTCTGTTGGGGACTTAGCATAAGATTTTTAGGTATCCAACTCAAAAGACTAACCTTTTAGGTGGAGTGACCTACCACCTTATAAACCCAAGCATCTCCCTTTACTAGCCAATGTGAGAGACTCCGGTCCTTTCGTCCGACACCTGAGTTATTCCACCACTACATTTCAGCTACTAGGGTCTAACTCTGATACCAATTGTTGGGGGGATTTAGCATAAGATTTCTACATATCCAACCCAAAAGATTAACCTTTTAAGTGAAGTGACTTACCACGTTATAAACCCAACATCTCCTCTTTACTAGCCAATGTGGGACACAACTCAATACTTCCATGTTCCAAGTTTCCTTCTTGATGGCAGGTTTGTTGCCGAAATCAATTGTTCCATCGTTAGTATGGATATCTTCTTCAGCTGCCATTGCTTCTTGTCTTGTAAGCCAAGAAACCGTCTGATGATTTTCTCCTTCCAGCTTGAATTATATTAAGTAAAGCATGCATGGTGGGTTCAGAGCTCATAGTCTTTGATATTAAAAGGACATTCGGCACGCAGTTCTATTGTATTACCCAATTCTTAAATGCATGCATGGTTGATGATGCCTGTCATTTTCATTGACTCTGATGAAGTGTGCTGTGGAAGACATCAGAAATCAAGAAATGAATAACGTGCTGATATCGCCAGAATGAAGCTTATACAGATTGCAGCATGGGTGTCCATATCAAGATATCACAAATCAAGAAACGAATTTACTCATTTTATTTTAGCATGAGTGTTCATAAATTGTGGCACACGTTTATAGGAAAGCAATTATGACACAATTTATTTATTTATCTTTTCCAGTAGTCACTAGTCAGCCATTTTCTTGTATTGGGCCGTATTTGTTAAGTTTTTATGATACGTTTAGTAAATGAGAATTGAAATAAATTGAGATTAAAATGAGCTAGAATTAGAATGAGTTAAAATCAAAATAAATTATAAGAATCAAAATCAATTGTCTAATCAGTGATGTGATCACTTTGTCTTATAATCGAAATTAGAATAAGTTAAATTATTTCAAATTACTATAAAGTCCTTAATTAATTATTATCATAATTATAATTTTATATTTTGATTATTGTGATTATTATTTTTCAGAAGTTATTAATTATCATTATTAGCAATTTAATTCAAAAATTATTATTGTTAATAATACATTAATTAATTATAATACTTTTAATAATAATAATAATAATCGTTGTCATTATCAAATAACGACGACGACGATGACGACGATGATGATAATAATAATACTAATAGTAATCATCATCATCATCAATAGCAATAAATCGGAATCGGTGGTGGCCATCATCAAACGATGTCGAGATCATCATCAACATCGTGAAGATGGATAGTGAAGATTGCAGTGGAGATGAGCGATGAAGAAGATAACAAAGATCAACGACGATGATAACGTGAATGGCGATAACAACAACGTGACCGGCGACAATGAAAATAATGATGGCAATGGGGCCAAAAGGTGGCTGCGGTGGAGGCTAAAGGGTTTGAAATGAATGTTTTTTTTTCTTTTTTCTTTTTGCTCCTTATATATTTAATTTAAAGCAAATTTAGAATTTTAAAATTCTGATGGGAGCAAATTTGGTATTCTCAGGAATGGAAAACTGATTCTTTACCTCCCTTGAGATCAATCTCCAATTTTCCATTCCTAATTTGATGTGGACACTATGATTTCAATTTCAATTCATGCCTTTATTTTGTGAAGTTATTGTTGTCAATAATTCTGATTTCTTGATCCGGGATGTAAACAAACCTTAAAGTTAAATAAACCTTATCTATCTACTATCTAGTCTCCATCTTCAATTCAGGTGAGGTTTGGGGTGGTGATTTAGTAGCATAACGGCGACTAATTAGAAATTCTTTTGTTGCACAGTCGACTAAGTGTTACATCTCAAATTTATTCTTAGAAAATACTTATAAAAAGTTAAATAATAATAATATACAAAACAAAAGGTTGTGAGTCTTCTTAAGTCAAGGAGCTAACGATGTTGAAAATGATATATGAAGGGACAAGGATGTGAGTGGAATAGGTTGGGAATTAGAGTACCATCTAAGGTACACAAGGTGCTCTCACCGACCAGCAAATTAAGTTCCATCTTCTTCCAATCTTCTTTTACATTCATTTGAAATTGACCTAGCAATGAAACCGAGAAAAAATTAATTTGTAAACATGCGAAAAAGTATATGATTTTCCCATCAAATGTGTTTTTATTATTTTTCAACTTTACAAAACTTCAATACGACGACAATTTTTTTTTTATCTTTTAGTCTGATGATAATTAAATTTTCTCCACCTATGTAAGTGAATCTAAACTTTAAATTTCTTATTTTTTTACCTAACAGATATTATTAGTTGAATTAATTAATACCCATGAAATTTGAGATTTGTATATATATTGCTCACAATTTTTTTTTGTTTATAGTAACAGTTTTTCAACAAACTATCGCTTATACACATCTTAATTTAAGGAGAAGAAAATTGGAATGTAAACATGCGAAAAAGTTGTCATCAAATAACAAAAAAAAGTTGCTATTGAAAACGACAAAACTGGTGTGTTCACAAGTAACATATGTTGGAACTCGTGGCCTTGTTAAAACATCTCACGTTTCACATTGTGCCAATTACTTTGAAGAACCTTCGTCTTTTGTGCGAACCTTCGTCTTTAGAATACCACCAAAAGCCATTGAATCTCTTCTGAAGAATCTTTAGACCCGTCTAGGGACAAACTTATTTGTAAACAAGTTCACGATAATCGGACAGATAATCTCTATTTCTAAAACCAAGTTAACCCTAAAGAGTAATTCATAATCACTCCACAAATGCCACTAACCAACTGCTTCATTCGAGAATAACAAAGGAATTTATAGAAATAAAATACATAAAATGGGGGTGGTACTGTAATCGTGGATGTTACTTAACCACCGATGGTTTAAATTTATTCTTAACTTTCAAACAAATCATCATGTGTCCCGTCGGGTTACTATCTGATGCATAACATGAAAGGCATTTTCCAACCATTAATTCCCTTCGTGAGTAAGCAGTTGTGAACCAATTTGATCGTACGGCCAAACACATACTCTTTGGCATACCTTCAAAATTACTCTAAAAACTACTTCTTGAAAGCAATTTTTATTTGTTCATTATGTGACTCTTGCCTCATTGTTGGTGAGTCAAAAAGATACTGCTAAAAAAAGAACTTAGGATGTATCCAAAAGCTTTAAAGCAAAGCAGTCAAAAGTTTATCATTGTGAGATGCTTTATAGATTTATTATGTACGCAATCTATATGTTGCAACATTGATTTTACTATTGGTTTTAATTAAATATGTGGAATCACATCTTATTAGGTTTATGATGTGGTGTTCGCAAATGGGAGAAAGCATCTTTGAAGCAACTATGTACCAATAGAGAGGGAGAGAGTTGATACTTCGGTTTTTCTAATATTCTTTTTAACCTTTAGGTCCTTGACAAATTTTTAAACCTTACTTCATCTATATTGTTAAAATAATTGTTAGATGTCGAAATTCGGATGAGTTGATCAGATTTCATATCCTTGCATCATCATTAAATTTGTTTGGTGGGAAGCTGATGATTAGTTAGCACCATGAGTAGATTTTCTATGAGCAGATGGAGCAGAGAACCCATGAGCAGATAACCCGTGAGCAGACGATCCATGAGCAGATAACCCGTGAGCAGACGATCCATGAGTAGATAACCTATGAGCAGACAACCCATGAACAGATAACCCATGAGCAGACAATCCATGAGCAAACGATCCATGAGTAGAGAACCTGTGAGCCTGTGAATACAACCAACAGTCAGGAGGTGCTAAAAGTTTTTCCGGCGAGAACCCTCTGACGCTCAAGTCAGCGGTTCGAGTCTTACTTAAAAAAACCCATACCATAATTCATGTGGCTTAACTATGATTGTTTTAAACAAAAAGCTTTTAAGTAAATTTAAAAGAAAAGAATTTGAAATAATCAATCTTAAAGAAATCACAGGCGAAAGAGAAATTTCTCAGTGGTAGAGAGAGAAAAATGTCAAATGGATTCAGTTGCTGAGAGAGAGAGAGAGCTAGAAGCATCCTCCCTTTCCTTTCCCTTCCTATAGTTTTTATAGGAAACTATAGAAGTTTTCATCCACTCTCCTATAATTATTAAGAAAACTATTAATTTTCAGTCCACTAAGAATATAGTCCCTAATATTTTGGAGAAAATGTTTTGACTGAATCGTGCTTTCTGGTAACTTCCTGGTCGAGGTGACTAAAAGATATCCTGGTTGAGGTGATCTGCTCGAAATGACCACATATTATTTTGGTAAAGGTGACTAATAATATCCTGGTCGAGGTGATGTACTCGAGGTCACCATATATTATTTTGGTCAAGGTGACTAATAATATCTTGGTCGAAGTGATCTGCTCGACGTGACCAATAACGTCTTGGTTGAGGTGATCTGCTCAACCATTTGCTCACTTTTACTCTAAAGGAGAGCATAATAATGTATGAGCAAACACCTTTATCTTGGTCACCCTATTTTATTCTCTAAACAATAATTATAGAAAAAGCCATAAATAATTAAAGGGTAAATATTATTGTTTAAAAAAAAACGCCAAGAATGGAATGGAGTATTAAAAATTCATACTTAAGTGGTAAAAAAAACCATACATAATTAAAGGGTAATTGACATGTCTCAATTATGACCAATTGCAGAACATGCCCTTTAGTTTTCTCACAAACTTAGTGAAACTAGGTTTTATTATCCATTTGACATTCACGATATGTATTTGATTTTATGGTTCATAGTTCATTGCGTGATTGATCCACATTTTAAAATATGACAACCATATTTTTATAAGAGAATTGTTATTTAAAGTTGGAAATTATTATTTATAAAGCTTGTAAGAAACATGTAATAACTACTAATTAATCTATTTTGCTAATTATTCGAGTTTTTAAGATATTCATAGATGTATAGTTATTATGTAATGAGAACATCCACATTTTCTTGAAGTGAGAATACTAATAAAATACAAAAGCTCACGATTTCAACTTATTGAAAACTATAATTTTTTTTATTTGTTAGTGGCTTTCTCACTTTTTTTACATAAAGATGTCCTCATTAGAGAATGATAATGACGACGACGACGATGATATAGAGCATATATATCTTTCTAGCATCTTGCTCAGGTAGTATGTAATTTTTTCATTTGTAGAAACCTTTAGCTTAGTGAATAAATACCTAATAAAATAAAGTTCAACCTACTATTGGTCTTCGAATTAAAGTTTTAAACTAATAAATTTTCAGGTCTACCAGCTTAGTTGAGATTCATAATTAATTTTCCTCATGAACATCGTTTTAGTTGAGGGGATACCATAATTTGTTCATCAATAAGCTTTTATCTACTTGACATATTATATTTATATACCTTAAAACAGCGGTATCAGTTAGTAGTTGATCAAGATAAATATCAAGAGAGTGGAGACATAAAATTAAATGTTTGACCATACATACTAACTCCAACTAACCAAGTTTAACTTCTCTTGTAAATTGAAAACGGAACTAATAAGAGGCCTTATGATTAGCTTAGTATCTTATTTGCTAACCTAAATCGGTGTCCTAAAAAACGACTTTATGTGACATGCAAGATATCATTCATAGAGACATTTGGCATTATTTCAGAAACCTTGTTTTTCAAGAATAAGTTCATTCACCTAATTAAGGTAAAACGACATGGCAGCAATTCTCTTCATCTCCTATATAAGTTTGCGTTAGCCCGTCATACGCTTGCAACAATTCCATTAAGATAAATCCAAAACAAGTGAGAAAATAACAAGAGTGATCAAGTGGGATTTGAAAAGGAGATAAAGAAAGAGATGGACTCCTGGCTTCGGCTTCTTCTTCTCGTAGCATGCCTTTTTCCGGCTCTCGTCGAGTGCCGGGTTCGCCATTACAAGTTCTATGTAAGTGCATTGTTCATTCATTTCATATACGTTTACTTATGGATACACATATAAATACATTCGCATGTATATATGTATGGATTATTCTTAATTATAATGATAGAAAATGTATTATTCCATCTCTAGTAAAATAAATAATCAATAATAGCCATGTACAAGTGATTGAGCCAATCTTTATGGATATAAGTTTCATAATTTGGTCTCATGTCACTCTCATCAACTTGACTTAAAAATGGAAGCTTTGCATCGTATAAAAGACAACTCAAAATTTATTAATTTTAACAGTTGTTATTTTTTATTTGCTGTGGGGGAATTATCTTCACAGGTGGTGATGAAGAATAGCACTAAATTGTGTTCATCCAAGCCAATTGTCACAGTTAATGGCAAGTTCCCGGGACCCACTCTCTATGCGAGGGAACATGACACAGTACTGGTCAAAGTAGTCAACCACGTCAAATATAATGTCACTATCCACTGGTAAAAATTAATTCATCAATACCCACTAAAATAAATTAATAATAATAATAATAATAATAACAATAATGACAATAACAACAACACAACAAAAAATAAATTAAATATTTCCACCTAAATATGTCTTTAATTGATTCAATAGGCATGGTGTCCGGCAACTGAGAACCGGCTGGGCCGATGGACCAGCATACATAACACAATGTCCAATTCAGTCGGGGCAAAGCTATGTGTACAATTTCACAATCACAGGCCAACGGGGCACACTTCTTTGGCATGCACACATTCTCTGGCTCCGGGCCACCGTACACGGCGCTATCGTCATCTTGCCGAAGCGCGGCGTTCCGTACCCTTTTCCCAAACCCCACAAGGAAGTCGTCGTCGTCCTCGCCGAGTGGTGGAAATCCGACACTGAAGCTGTCATCAACCAAGCTTTGCAGTCCGGATTGGCCCCTAATGTCTCTGATTCCCACACCATTAACGGACAACCAGGACCCATCTCCAGTTGCTCGTCACAGGGTAAACTGTTGCGCTTTGCTTAACTTTGAAAGCACAAGGGCAATTAAAGTCCTTCCAGTAAACACATTTTGATATTTCTTATGTATGAATGCGCATGCAGGAGGCTTTACGTTGCCTGTGGACAGCGGCAAAACCTACATGCTACGAATAATCAATGCTGCACTCAATGAAGAGCTATTCTTCAAAATAGCAGGACACAAGCTAACTGTTGTTGAAGTTGATGCCGCTTATGTTAAACCATTCAAAACAGACACTATTGTAATAGCTCCAGGCCAAACCACCAATGTCCTGCTCTCTGCTGACAAAACATCCGGAAAATACCTCGTTGCCGCCTCGCCGTTCATGGACGCTCCGATTGCAGTAGACAACGTGACCGCCACCGCCACGTTACACTACTCCGGCACACTAGCCAGCTCCGCCACAACTCTCACTAGCACTCCTCCGAAAAACGGCACCGCCATTGCCAACAAATTTGTTGACTCTCTCCGTAGCTTGAACTCCAAGAAATACCCAGCTAAAGTCCCACAAACAGTTGATCACAATCTCTTGTTTACAGTTGGGCTTGGAGTTAACCCCTGCCCTTCTTGCAAAGCCGGTAACGGCAGCCGTGTTGTGGCTTCAATCAACAACGTCACATTTGTTATGCCAACGATTGCGTTGCTTCAGGCTCATTTTTTCAACATCAGTGGAGTTTTCACTACCGATTTTCCAGGCAACCCACCGCATACTTATAACTTCACCGGCACTCCAAAAAATCTGCAGACTTCCAATGGAACAAAAGCTTACAGGCTAGCTTACAACTCTACAGTTCAGCTAATTTTACAAGATACAGGAATCATAGCCCCTGAGAACCATCCAGTCCATTTACACGGATTCAATTTCTTTGCCGTCGGTAAGGGACTTGGTAACTTCAATCCCAAGAAAGATCCTAAGAAGTTTAATCTTGTTGATCCTGTTGAAAGGAACACAATTGGAGTCCCATCTGGGGGATGGGTTGCTATCAGATTCAGCGCAGATAATCCAGGTAAACAAATTTTTATTACTATTGATTGGTCCTCACGTAATCAATCAATCTTTGGGTCTCTGATTCATTATTTTTCTTTTTTAAAATTTTTGTAGGAGTATGGTTTATGCATTGCCATCTGGAAGTACACACAACATGGGGATTGAAGATGGCATTTTTGGTTGACAATGGCAAAGGCCCTAATGAGTCACTTTTGCCACCTCCAAGTGATCTTCCAAAGTGTTAAAAGAAACCTGAAAAACAGAGAGATCTCCTCTTCAAGAAAAAGAGTTTGCTGGAGAAGAAGGATGCAGCATAAAAAGAGTGTTAATAAGCGGGGGATAAAAAAGGCGAGAGACAGAATCACATAATCCAATTATTTCTTGAGTGAATGGAAATTTTTGCTCAAGCGTGTGTGAATAATATTTGTAAAAGCGTTTCCGTAAATGAAATTTTTTCAAGAACTTGTTCATTAATTTCTTTATTCTTACTTCACTCGTTCATGATCTAAATTTTAAAGAATCTTCGCATGGGAGATAGCTTGTTTCTAAAGTGGCATAATTAGTATAACAGATTCAAAACTGTTCTTCTGAAGGAAAATTGACTTTGGTAATTTAATTTGCAGTAACTATATATTTTCATTTACTTACGGCATGTCATTTCCCTATGATATCCCCTGTAACCCACTTGGCGTTTATGTCCCGGTATCCCAACTTCATCAAATTTGTTAATTATTTACAAAGATGGTTTTTCAACCGAAAACTTAACGTTCGAACCTTTAGATTTGCGTTTACTTCGTTGGTGCTAGTTAGTGTAGTGGGTAATGTAACGAGTTAAACGAAAAAGGTCCATTCCACTCCCCTCCAGTGCTCAAAGCCCGAATCAAGACCGAAAGAAAAGTTGGGCCTTTGGGTGGACACCGATGGAGATTTGAGTTAACGATCTGGGCAACGCATTTCATTGCAGTTGCATGCATGCGAAGGCACCACACCCACAATTAAAATCATGCCAATTCTTGAATTGAATCCAATTATGGGTGCTTTTAATATGATTGGGACCCTGTAAAAGAAAAGCTCCAACGATTGCACATGAAATGGAAGAGGCTTCCCTGTGGCCAGTGGCCACTGTCCTCCTCCTCCTTTGTTAGACACAATGGTGATAATTCAAAACAAAGATTCCATTTCTGTCACAAAAGTTTCAACTTTGATCATCATACCGCTACAAAGACACCATTTCAATCAATCAAAATAGAAAAGGTAATTTGGAACATTTGGAGTTCTTCTATTCTGGGACTGACAAGTACCCACGGAATCATAAACACCAATAAAGCAATTGTTGTATTGTATCCATCAATGCCCCCCCAGTACATCAAAGTCTTATTAAAAATCTCTTTTTGATTTTGGAGTGCAATACAAAAGTTGTGTAACATCAATGACGACAATACTAGTGGGATTAGCAGCATCATTAACTTGTGTTTTGAGTAGCAACAAATTTCGCAATCGCAATGCTTCTCATTTCTCAGTAATTAAGCAGAGAGTAGCCAAACTTATGATGGTGACATCTCACCAGCGCAATAATGGAGGTCTTAAGAAGCCTTAGATTTTCATTACCAATATTTGGCATTGAAATTTTACCAGATGGCATTGCTTCTTTATATATGTGTGTGTACACACAAGCTTATATGCATATTATTATCATAAATTTATTGATATAAATAATAGAAATTAGCCCCCAAGGGCATGGTCAGATTGATTGCAGTCCAGCTATAATCTCTTCCAAAACTCGAATTCAATTCTTAAGGGTGATAAAAAATGTCAAAACTATATTTAAACTTACCCACCCCCTTACTTTTTAAAAAATAATAATAACAATAAATCTACTTAATTTATTATAAATTAAATTTATAATGACACAATCTTAATTTCTACTATCGCTTAATATTCGAATATACGATCCCACCCATATCAATACTCAAAAAAATATTTATTCTTACTCAATTAAATTGAAAAAAAATAATTGTAATAACCGTGACTAAGGACACCCATGGGTTCGCGAATGCACTATTGTCCTTGGACTCTAATTTCGGCTTCAATGTATGAGCCATGCCAGCATTATGGAATGAAAAGGCAGCAAGGCCTTCATTAAAATATCAATTGGGGGAATTGGGAGAATGGGGACCAATCTGCCCATTCATTTTCGCTCGACTCTCTACTTTTATTTAACTTTTTGTTAATTAAAGAGCTCTTCGATTTTGCAAAATCCCGTCAACAAATAAAAGCATGTATAATTTTTTTAATTCTTGAATGAAGTTTGAGTCTATTTAATTATTTATTTATTTAAAATTTTACTCAAATCGAACAAATTTTTTTTTCTATTTATGTAAATAGAGTTTAAAATTTAAGATTTTTTGTACCACTTATGAAATTTTAACTTTACTAGTTAAATCCACGAGCGCTCATTTAAGTTCATTTAAAATATTTTTAAGAATAAGAACATGTTAATAAATCTAATCCAAATTATATCTATACATAAAATTAAGTGAAATTTATTCTTATCTTCTAATAAGAGATGGACATAGAGATTCAAACTCTAAATAAATTATAAGTCTAATTATTGGACCAACCTCTCGCCCTAATAAAAGTGCAGTCCCAATCTACATGTGGAAAGGGCATTCAAAGAAATTCAAACAAACAGGGAGCATAAGAAATTAATAATTTGGATCCCATGGTCATGGCATTGAATGGAGTGTTACTGTATAATTTTATTTTATTTTATTTTTTCCCCTCCCTTGGAAGGTGCATTTTTTAATGTATTTGCTAGTTGTACAAAGCACCCACATGATGCACATCTAGAGGCAGGCTTCAACACAACTACACCAGAAAGAAACGGACAATTAGACAAATAGAAAATTAGAGAAAATCATTCGTGTCCACGATCTCAGATTAATCAATTATCACTTTTAATTAAATTTTTTTTAAAAAAAAGATAAAGATTCTTTCCATTTTTGGAAACACACAGTTTGTTTAGGCAGTCTTGTCATTCCCAAAACAGTTGTTTTAAAGTTTAAACACCCTTTTCAAAAGTCTCTGAGTGGGAGACAATTATTTTGAAAATTATTATTAAAAAATTAGAAAAAATCATATAACTCACATAAATAAATGTATGAAGCAAATGTCCATGTTTGTGACTTCCACCATCAATCCATCATCAAGTAAGTTACTCTTAAAGAGTAATATGGGTTCAAGTTCCAATTCGTGATACTTTCTTTGTTGCTTGCCATTGACATTTTCTTTAAGGTTGATCATAGAATAGATTTAGTAACTCGTTTAGAGGATATTGGAACTACAAAACAATCAGTGTTTCAATGGTGGCCATTCATTTATTGGCAAAATTGGAAAAAAAATATTGTTATTATTATTATTACTATTACTGTTGTGAGTAATGATATATTCACAAATTCTTGTATAAATTTATTTTGTATAAACTGATATAACATTAATTTATTGGTTGAATTAAATATATCTTGGTCCACATGATTTATTTCTATTATTTTATATTTTCATTAAATCAATGAATTAATACCACAACAATTTGTATAAGATAAATTTATATAAAAATTTATAATTGTACCATCACTCCTACTATTATTATGACTGTTTAGCTTTTAGTGCACAATTTTAGGCCAAAAGATTGAACCAACCTCTCCAACAAGCTACATGTCTATTGATTCTTTTTAAATATTTAATACATGGATTGCAAAGACGAAAGCAACCCATTAACTTTCTGCAACATGAATAATATAATCAAATGTCAAATGATTAGGATTTAGTGTTAAACTAAGTTTTTTGTTGAATATGAATCAATGATTATAATTTATTTAAATTTTATTTTTTATTTATTTTGTCTAATAACCATTGATTCAGCACTGAGCAAAAATTCAGTCCAATACTAAATCCTTATTCAATGTCAAAGTGGTGAAATAAAATAAATGTCATCCTCCTCAGTTACAACCATCTATCAACATATAAATTCCATATAGACCTATAAACACCATAAAATTTTTAGTCAAGTAAATTATTCAAATTCTACAACCAAGGACAAAATTATGTTACCCAGATGCAACTTATCCATAGTTTTCTCATTTTTTATTTCAATTACACTGAATATCTGTTGTTTGCTGTAAAATGACAAAAATAAATAGTTATCATGAAATACCCAACATTATACAAAGGTTGGTAATAATTTTTTTTAATATAATAAACCAAAGTCTAATATACAATTGAAACCTTTAATATTGTTGAATTATGCAAATTCAACACATAATCTCACAATCATTAAGGAGATTTCAAACTCCATCTTAAGGTTAAGGAAGAGAAGTGCCAACTTAGTGGAGGGAAACGAGGAAAAAAACTCTTAGCTCATGTTTGATTGGTCAGTTTTATTTTTATTATTTGGATGGTAAAAGAATTTATTTTTCTCCCCTTATTTTTTTTTTCCTCTTCCTCTTTTCTCTTCTCTTATTTCTTTATATTTCTTCAAACCAAACACGTCATAAATCTCTAATAAACGAATGTAATAATTTATCTTTCCCTATGTTGGAGAGGGCCAATGCCTCTCCCGGTGTCGGCCCAAAGAATCAGTTTGAAAGTCCGAACTATTAACCAATTTAAATGCACACACTCAATGGACCCCACAAAACCAATGGCTTCAATTTTATTTAAAAGTGTCTTGACTCAGCTCAAGCTAGTGCCGTGGTGGGGCTACAACCAACAAGCCTTTATTACGCATTTCAAAAATCAAAAGTTAGTGGAACAATTCAGCCTATTTTCTACATATTATGTCAATAAATTAAATAGCTCTGTCATTAATTATATTGTTGAACTAATATTGAAATTTCATGTCGGATTAGAGTAATTACATGTTTATGAAGTTGTACATAAAAATTGCATCTTGAATGATGTGGTCACGCGTTACTTTTATTAATGCAGTGAGATTGTCACATTAATGTTAACATGTTTGTGTAAAAAATTAATTATTATTAAATATATGACAATAATTTATTGATGTCATATTATTTGGAATATAAGTTTTGTGTCTAAATTTGTAAGCATGGTTGCTATCCTTTCACTGCACCAAGTGTTGTGAAATAACATATCATTATATGAATTATTGAAAGGTAATACTTCTCAACATTAATTTTTTTTTTATTTCAAAACAACAACTTACTACATTTCCATCGCTGTCATTAGTCTAATGTTACACTGATATCATATGGGCAAAATATATATATATTTTTTTATCAAATGAAGTCCAAATTTGCATTAAATTTTAGGATTATTGTCATTTTACTATGCCAAGTATAGCATCATAAACAACCGCTACATAAATTGTTGAAACGTAGCATTTCGTTGCATTAACTTTTAAAAAAACAATTTAATACATTTCCATTAGTTTACTATTAATCATGCAACAATTCAATAGCAAAGCTAACACTGTCATTTAATTATCATTACAAATTTAAGTAGAGATGATCTTTTATTTCGTATCCAGAGCGAGACAAAATTTTAAATTCACGTGTTATTGATATGTAATGTTTTCTTTTATTTTAAGAGTTATTCATTAAAAGAAAATTTTGAAATTTTATAAGTCGACTAATAGAAATGACGAAAATATACTAAATTATTGTTATTAAAATATTTATTTAATAAAATTTTATCTTTTAATAATTCATACATCCATTTATTATTTTGGAACCCTTAATATATTGAATGGATAAAAACGCTGGTTAGTATATTCCGACTGGTCAAATTAACATTAATGAGAGGGAATATGACCCTTAATTAACAATGTATTAAATATGAGTTGACCATATTAATGAAAGCAACAACACATCATAAAATTTGCAGCTGGCCCTCACTTTTATTGTGGTCAAACTAATGATTTGTGTGGGCGTATAATAATGTTTCTACTTAATGAACTTCTCTTCGCCACTAATAAAAAATTTGTATGCAATAAACATCCCTAATCCCAAAAGTAATTAATTCATCGAAAAGTATATATTTAAATAAAAAATCGAACTGGAAAAATATTCACACGATTATTACCTTGACTTGAAATTCCGTCTAAAAAAACAAAGAAATTAATATTTTTCTTTAAAATCAAGAGATGACCCATTACTTAGGATTTAGAGAGAGATAGACCATTACCCAACCATCACTTAAATTAAAAAAAATGATAAAATCAATTTAATAAAAATTCAGATCAAATATCATTTTACATTTTTAAACCTCATAGATTATATTCTAAGTAGAAGTACATAAATTTAAGAATATAACCGTAGAGTTTGATAATTTTTTCTTCTAAATTCGATCTTTTTTGTCCCTTTCCTCCCCGTAGAGGACTAATTATTTGCCTTATTATAATGAAATATTTTGGATTCAAACAATTGGTTTAAAATAGACTTTCTTTTCTAATTTCTCCTTCAAGAACAAATAGGCTGGTTAGGTAAAGAAGTCCTAATTATGTCAATTAATAATCCCATTACGCAACCGGGCACAATTTGCTTACGGAGTTTTAATTTTTCACTTTTCAGTGTGATTCAATTTATTATTGCTAATGCAATGTGCTTTTTGAACAGAGAGTATCATCGGCACGGGACAAACATCTCACGTGCTACAGCTAAAGTGCTTGTTCATTATTCAAACTTTGGATTTTCTTTTGTAAAATGACAATAATATCCACAGCTAATCCTTCTTTAGATAATTTTCCATTTTATCCCTATAGTTTGCAAAAGTAACAAACAGGTCCAGTCATATTATCAACCGTCTCACACAATGACACAATTATGCTCCTTTTTAATTGAGTGATGATATAACCACAAATTTTCGTATAAATTCATCTTATACAAATTGATATGGCATTAATTTATTGGTTAAATAAAAATATAAAATAATAAAAATAAATTTTAAGAGATATTTATTCAACTAATTTAATCATGCAACATCAATTTGTACATAAATTTTTATAAGAGTTTGTAATTATATCATTACTCTTTTTTATTTTCTAATTTCATTGAAAAAAAATTGACAATATAACAACATGCTACGATACTAATATATTGTTCAACATTATAATTGATTTACGATATTAGTATAATGATCTAATTTATTAAGTCATTTCTTAGTTATTAATAATTAAAGTGAAAGCAAGACACTGAATAATTAATATGCAACAATAATTTTAAGCTTTCAATCGATCAATTTTTCATGACTTTTTCAGCATCATACTCTACTACCATAATTGACTCTTTTATATGATATAATGATGACTTATCTTTTGAAATCAATCTTATAAAACTTCTAATTTTCTTAATACGAAATTAAGAGATTTCAAATTTAAAAAATAACTTATTGTAACATAAAAAAATCACAAAAAATAATTATAACCACTACAAACATGAGTTTGAGTCAAAGAACTACACTTACATGAAGAGAAAAGGTAAAAATTAATAGTAAAAAAATACTTTCCCTAATGGAAATAAGAAGAAGAAGAAATAGAGTTGATGATTACAATGAGAAAAAAAATCCGAATGTAATTAATAATTCACTTACATAAAAATTAAAATGAATAATTTGAAGGTATGAGAATTATATCAATAGCAAACTACCTAAGTCTTAGTTGACTATGATAATGATTTCATACGTATACTACAAGTATCATGTTGAATTACTTTCAGTCCGAGAAGGGGCTTCGGCAGGGTGATCCCATTTCTCCTTATCTCTTTATTATTGCAACTGAGTTTTTATCGCGAGGTTTAAAACACCTGTATTCTCGGTACCCCTCGGTTAGGTACCTTTCTGCCGCTCCTATTGACATCTCCCATTTGAGTTTTGCGGATGACATTGTTATTTTTGCCAATGGGAGTCGATGTAATTTACAGCGGGTCATGGACTTCTTGCATCGATATGAGACGGTTTCGGGGCAGTTGATTAGTCAGGCCAAGAGCAGCTTCTACTTTGGGAAGCTGGCTCCAGCTTCTCGTCAGACTATTGTTCACTCAGTTACTGGTTTTCATGGGCGTCAACTCCCGTTTACTTATCTTGGGTGTCCGGTTTTCACCGGGCACATCAAGATTTCTTTCTTTGATGACATGGTTCGGAAAGTCAGGGAGAGGATCTCCGGCTGGGCCAACCGCCTGCTCTCCTTTGGTGGGAAGCTGATTCTCATTCGCCGCGTGCTATCTGCTTTGCCCTTACATTTATTTCATGTTCTCCGTCCTCCCTCGACGGTGATTCAGAGCTTAAAGAGGTTATTTACTCGATTTTTATGGGGTGATTCTGAGGGGAGACGACGGATCCACTGGTGTAGATGGCCGACAGTGTGTTTTCCAGTAGATGAGGGCGGTCTAGGCATTCGGTCTTTTGATGCTATGGCTGAGGCTTTTGAGATGAAACTCTGGTGGCGATTCCGTCAGCAGAATTCACTTTGGGCTTCCTTTATGAAGTCCAAATACTGTAGATCCGTGTACCCCGGCATCATTTTGTTCCGCTATCCTGCCTCCCCTCTATGGAGACGCCTTTGTGTGATTCGTGGTACGGCAGGACCTCATGAGCGATGGCTTGTTGGGCAAGGAGAGTGTAGTTTCTGGTACGATTGTTAGTTGGGTTCTTGCCCCTTATTCATTTACAACCCTGCAACGGCTTCATCGAAGCCGGTTTCCTTTTATTGGCAGGGTACTGTTTAGGACAGAGGCAAACTGGAGGACATTCTGTCTATTTCTATTGTTGAGCAGATCTTATTAGTGCCTATTGTTAGTGAGGAGCCAAATTTGATTCGTTGGGATCTCAGCCCCGATGGCAATTTTCATTTACATACTGCTTAGGAGGTGGTGCGGTGCTCGAGGCCGAGAGATGATGTTTTTTCTATTATCTGGCAGAGACACATCCCTTCGAGAGTATCCTTTTTTCTCTAGCGACTTCTCCATGATTTTATTGCTACTGATGATGCCTTGTGTTCGAGAGGTTTTCACATGGTTTCTAGATGTGTTTGCGGTCGGGAAGTTGAGACAATTCGACACATTTTTTTGGATTGCCAGAGGACCCGTCATATTTGGGGACACTATCAGCAGATTTCGGGGTTGAGAGAGCTGGGCTTTTTGTCTCCCCATGCGCTGCTTCTACTCTGGAGACGTCGTGCCCCCTCCCGCAATCATATTTGGGTTCTTCTGCCTTGCTTCATTTTATGGCAAGTTTGGAAGGCCCGAAATGCTTACCGATTCTGCTCGCAATCTTTCTCCACTGATGTAGTTATTTTCCAGGTTGGAGCTGACCTTAGACTTGCTGGTTCTACTTTTGGTTTCAAGCCTCCCCAATTGAGAGGAGTTTTGGATTCCCGTTTTTTGAAAGGTTTAAGAGTTTTGGTTACCACTCGGAGACCGATTCGACTAGTAGCCTGGACGAGACCGGCTTCTGGAGTGATCAAGCTCACTGTCGATGGTTGCTCAAGGGGCAATCCTGGGACAGCTGCTTCAGGGGGTATCTTACGAGATCACCGTGGAGTAGCCTTAGCTGCTTTTAGATCTTTCTTGGGCAACAAGCCCATCTTATATGCTGTGCTCATAGCGATTTGTGAGGGTTTGGAGTTAGCCTCTCAGCTTGGTCATCCAATTCTGGAGGTAAAGTCGGATTCGGCTACAGTGGTGTCATGGATTCATTCTCAGGGTCCAGTTCGATGGGATTACTTTTATCTATTGCGTCGGACCTGTCGCCTGATATCATCGGCTTCCATTCAAGTGCGACATGTCCTTCGCGAGGCTACTTCTGTAGCAGACTTCTTAGCCAACTGGGCATACTCCCATCGTTCTAGTCGGCGTTTCTTTTCCCCTCAGGAGCTGCCTAGAGGCTTATCGGGTATCCTCCGCACGGACGCTCAGTCCATCCCCTATGTGAGACAATAGTCTTTTTCTTATTTCCTTCTGTTCTTATTTTCTCTAGGAGGTTTTGGCTCATGTCCCCCTCCTGTGTATTTTCTTCTTTATCGTATTTATATAATTGGTAGGGGTCCTGCCTAACCCCCCACCTTTTCTTTGGTGGTTTTAGAAAAAAAAAAAAGTATCATGTTGAATGCATGCATATCCCTCAAATTTTATTAACGAAGTTATGAATGACGAGTGACAACGACGGACGAACATAACATGTGGACTCATATGTTACTTTTGTAAAACCATAGGGCTAATTTTGTCATTACACATCCTCACTAACCAAGAAGCACACTACAGTCGCCAGCTAGCCAATTACGGATTGTCCTTTTTGAAACTCGAATCTGATTGGGTATCACTCACACGTATAATTTGAGTCCTTTTTCTTTAGCCGCTGAGCGCCCACAAACACCCATTCAACCAATCACAACTCTACAGCATTCACTTTCTTTTTCTGCTCATTCTCTGTTGCATAGATCCCTCCCTCTCTCTTTTGTAGCAACTACAATACAAATTTACTTGCTGTACAATTTCAATTCACTTATTTAATCCCACTTTCTTCTTCAGTTTGGCCAGCTGAAGAGAAAAGCAAAGCTTCCTTATTTTTTTTCTTTTTTCAGCTTTTACCACTTAAATTATCAAAAGCCACTTTGCTTCCTCTGTTTTTTGCATTTCTTTTCATGGTTTGTTGAGGAAGTATTGTACCTCACTTGAAAGTTTTAAAATTTATTAAAGGGTTGTGCTTAGTCTGGCGATATATGATCTGGGTTTTGTTTATTTTCTTGTTTTAGTTTTGGTTTATATTGGTGGTGACGATTGTTGATCGTCTAGGTTTGTGTTGTGATTAAACTGAAATCTGCTTTTACTCTGTTGTTTCTGGAATTTTCCTTGTTTTTTGGAAAGTTGAAAACTTTTTTCAGATTCCTCAATTTGTGCTTGTCTGAAAAAGTTTTTGCTCATATTCCAATCAAATGCCTTCCTGATTTGATGCTTCTTTTGTCATAGAAAAAAACTTCCACTCCTCTGCATTTGCTATCCGGGTTCCCTATATTTCAGAGAGAGAGAGGTCTTTTATCTGCTAAATTTTGTAAGCCATCTTTGTTATGGTAGCTAGATTTTACTTCACTTGTACCGTCTAAAACGATGAACCGAGAAATTGAAATCCTCTCACCTGCCTCGTATCTTGAAAACTCCAACTGGTTGTTTCAAGAAAGCAAGGGGACTAAATGGACCCCTCAAGAGAACAAGCAGTTTGAGAATGCTTTGGCTGTGTATGATAAAGATACCCCTGATCGATGGATTAAGGTAGCAGCAATGATTCCAGGGAAGACGGTTGGTGATGTGATCAAACAATACAAGGAATTGGAAGAGGATGTTAGTGATATTGAAGCCGGGCTAATTCCAATTCCTGGTTATGGTAATGATTCTTTCACATTGGAGTGGGTTGATAGCAATCAAGGATATGATGGTTTGAAGAATTTTTATGGTCCTGGTGGTAAGAGAGGCTCATCGACTCGGCCTTCTGATCAAGAAAGAAAGAAAGGAGTTCCCTGGACTGAAGAAGAACACAGGTAGTGACGTCTCTTGTTATTATGCTAGTCAATGATAACTTGTTGGATAAGAAAGTATCCGAAACTCAATATCATGTATTTAATATGTTTTATGTAGAAATGAAGCTGCAGTAAGTCTATTTTGTATGATTCTTTGTTTATGGCATGAATTTTGATTACTTAAGATCTTTGATTCATCTTGTCAGTGAATCTGAGTTTGGTACGTTTTCATGGTTCAGCTGAGTTTGAGTGGCTTATAAAATGCCATATGTGGATGTCTTTTTCGCTTGTGATTGTCTAGCTCTTGGTGGTTTCACAACACTGCAGCAATTCATCATGTGTTTTTTTTTAAATTTATTTCCCTGCAGGCAATTTCTAATGGGTCTTAAAAAGTTTGGTAAAGGGGACTGGAGAAATATCTCCCGCAACTTCGTAACCACTAGAACCCCAACTCAGGTGGCAAGTCATGCTCAGAAGTACTTCAATCGGCAGCTTACTGGGGGAAAGGATAAGAGGAGATCTAGCATCCATGATATTACAACTGTTAACCTGGATGAAACTGCAACTTCTTCATCAGAAAATAATAAACCTCCATCTCCCAGTCCTGCTGCAGTCATCCAGCTGCAGCAGCAACCAAAAATGGTAGGCATGAGTAATGAGCAATTTAACTGGAAATCACAAAACGAGGGAACAGCCATGCTTTTCAACTCAATGAATGGCACTGCATTCATGGCTCCTTTTTTTGGAATTTCTTCATATGGACCTAAGCTGCAGGAACAAAATCTGCTTGGAGGAAATCTAAATGGATCTCAGTTTGGAGCTTACAGTGCCTATTTTCAGATGCAATCCATGCAACACCAGTGAACGTACATAATGGGGGAAATGCTGAAGGTATCTAGATGACGCATCTTAGTCAGTGATGTCAGGGTACTTCATCCATTCAGCATCTTGGTTATATGTGAATATGCTGATGAGGAGTCAAGTGAGTCCATAGTATCAGACTCTACACTGATCAGTTAGATTGTTCTATCATTTATTGGAATTCTGGATCTCTGAACCATTAGAGAAGCTTATTAATATAAAGCTTGTGCTTTTATACTGGTTGTACGTTAGCTGTATTTGTTCGTTGTCAGAAGGCATTCTCAGATTGAGCTTGCTTATGCTATTAAGTAGTTCCGCATAGGTAAAGAGCCATGTACCACCTGATGAAGAGGTCTATATGGTTAAAGTTGCTTCTAGTAGGTTATGCAGATTTCAGTTTTGCATGGTGAGGATAGAATCATCTGTGGTAGATTTGAAAGACAGAATGTTTTGGGCAAGCAGGCTGTCCTCACTATTGTTTATATGATTGTTGGTGATGAAATTACATGAAGCAGGATCCCTTAAATCTATGGTGTTCTTCTACTAGGTGGCGAACTCATATTGTTGTAAAAATTCTACCTCTATGGAATAAAATTAAAAGTTGGCAGTTGTTCAACTTAATGATCTGCTATGAAACTTTATGTACTGTTAATAGTGCTTTTCTCCTGTAATAAATTTTAATAATGTGGTGAGATCTAAAACAGAGGAATGGTTCTCACGCAGAGATTGTGTAGTTTCTGTGTTCTGTACATGCCAAAGTGGAAGCAGTTGATTTAGCCAGATCATCTGTGCTCTGTCCAAATTTGATGAGTCACATTGCAGTGTTTTTTATGACATTATTTTAATGAGTGCTTTATTCTGATGCCTTTTTGCTAAAGTATGTTTTATTTATACATTTGATGGAAATTAGTTGACTGAATTTGGACAACCGACTCTTGACCAAAGCCAAGACTTGAGGGCCACTGATTTAAGCATCTTATGCTTCATTCTGTCTTCTTTCTTTTTTATCCGGGTTCTCTTCTTGAAGATGACATGGTGTGTTTCTGTTTGTTCGCTTGTAGTGGATTAGATGGTGGTTAGGAAATTATGTCAAATGCATTACTGAATGATCAAATAGAATGTTTGTGGTTTGCTTTTCCCATTTTGCTTGTTCGCATCTCTTAAGATATTTTCTTTCTCATCAAGCCGATTGATTATGTTGCCAAATACTTAAAATTCCGCGTAGTCCTTTTACTAATCATCAAAGGAATCTTGGTTTATGATTCTTTTATGGTTTACCTTCCTCATTAAAGAAATCTTGAAAGATCACCTGAATTATATGCTTTCTTTGTGACCCTGTTTATTGGATCCGGGTATCTCAGCTTTTTCTTAGTGGGTTACTATAACTTATATAACTCTCCTTTACATTTAGATGACCATACAACCTTACTTTATTTTTATTTTACTTTTAAATTTCTAAAAGCACTTCAGAATGAGCTTCAGATTCTCTCATTTTGTTGGTAAAATATTTTCGTGGCTAGCTTTTCATTCTTGTCAAAACACACTTTCATTGCGGAATTTTATCCTAAGTCAAGGTAATGGTGGAATGAATGATGTTGACTGGTAACTACCTTAACATTGCCTGTGATCAAGAATCATCTAAACGTCTTAAATTAAACTCTTAAACACAATAAAAAAAAGTTGGCAAGTACAAACTTTTCTATTAACCGAATAAGATATAAAACCTCGGATTAACGCTGATGGTGGGTTAGTTCAAAGTTTGGCAATATAATCAATGCCTTTGCATTAAATTAAATTTCATGTAAGCTGTCCTCACAATTGAGTTTTTTCACTCTTCTTCTTAAAACAGAGACCCTTTGGTCCTTTCCATTTCATTCCAGGTGTCTCAAATTTGGTACCAAGTGATTCTACTAAATCTAGATTACTAGAAATAAGAGTTCTTGTGCAATTCATTTGCTTACTACTCTCCTATTTCATCTGGCATGCTCTTTTGTTATTACAGATAACAAAAACATTGTTGTGTTGTTGCTGCAACCTTAGTGAAAAGCCTAGTGCCCACCATATTGCTTACACATACAATTTTGGTCCCAGGCACTAGGCAAAACTACTTAAGGCAACATAGAGCCATACACAAAGATCCTTTAAACTTTCCCCCCCCCCCCCCCCCCCCCCTCAGGTAAATGACAAAACTACCCACTTTCTTTTTTTTAAAAGTAATACTTTTTTCTGCAAGTTGCATAGGAAAGCACTTTTGTCTATACTCTCTCTATGCCAATGTAATTCCCAATCAGGCTCCCTCATATTGATTTGAGACCACATACCTCAATTCCCACTCCCTTCGCCTTTATGTCTTTGGTTGTTTTCTTCTCTTTGATGAGAAATATTCTTTTTCTCCTCTCTCGTGCTGTCAAACCCATGCCTCTCTGTTGCTTGGAAATAAAACTATGTTGAAAATTAATAAAAGAATAAGTAAAGAAGCACCAAAGAATGAAAAATTCATATCACGCTTTACATTTTTTCTTTTCTTTTCCTATGGTGCATCATCGTAGGCCCTCGAGTATCTTAGAATGATCCCTTACGGGTGCTTTTGATGCACACACGAAACATAAAAGAAATAACAGAAAGTAGAATATTTCGGCAGCAATCAGAGAATGGACCTAATTGCAGGTTTTCTATGCAACCAAGTGCATGCAACAAGTTTTACTTATTGTAAACAACTATAGGAAAGACACTCGGCGCATTAAGCACTAAAATGCCTCATCAGCTAGCAATTACCACCTTTGTTTTGCTGGATATTCTCACGTGCAGTATAAGCTATCATCTGTTGAATTTGGGCAAGTGTATTTTCATTCTTCAAGCTTCAAGCTCCAATCTCATACTTATGCATCTAATCTCGAGCTCCATCGAAAAAGAAGCAATTAAGCATTGGGCAATAACCAACTAGCCCTGTAACATAAGCTGCAGTCTTGGACAGCTTGACCCTTTTCTACCTTTGATTGATTAATTTCTCACATCAATCATTAAATTTGGAACCCGCTATGAAGATTTTCGAGGAGGCTTTCCAGAGAGCATAGAGTGTATTTGCAGTGCTAAGCTCGTCTTTGATCTTCAAGGGCACCCTCATTAGTGCAATAAACAACTTTGTATGAACACCACTAATAGTTGAATTTCAAGTTCAAACGTCAATGATAGTTTGATTGAAAATGAACAAGTTCATGTATGCTATAAAGTTTTGAGAAAATTAGAACCAATGATATGATCAGCCTTTCTTGCCGCCATCAATTATTCATGGAGTGCGAATTGACTGAGCATCTACTACCACAGAACAAGGCACATAATTCTTCTTCAAGACTATATTTGATTTGGTCCTTAATGCTTTAAGCAATATAAACTTCATGCATAATCAATTGATGTAATATCATATGAACAGACACTGTCATCATGTTGACATCAATTCAATGCAATAATTTCCCACTATATTTAGAGTTACTGAAAGGAGTTTAAGCTTGAAAAGTATTAGTATCATTATACATGAACATCTTTTAATTGGTGGCAAAACTCTTGCTTGTACTTGGATTTGGGTTCTCGTTTTGATTAATCTCTTCCACCAAACAACCTTATCCACAGCAACTGTATTGGTGCTAATATCTGTCGCTTAACAGTCTTATGATCAAAATAAATCGAACAGAATGATCATTCTCTGATTGAGTTATGGATCAAATGATTAGAGTGTTTCCTTGTGTATTGTTTTTGTGTTTTCAGCATCAGCTGGCTGATATTAGTGGATAGGTTGGTATCAATAACTCAAAAAAGTGTAACTGAAGCTGACCTTTCGATTCTGGGGTTATTTTGTTTGAGATTAAAAGACAAGCCCCGACAAGCCTACTTCTATTTTTATATGTAGACGACATTGTCATCCGCTACAACTTCGTTGCATCTAATCCATTAGAAAAAGAGCACCGATGTTTTTCCTAAGAATTTGGCGCGAGATTTTTCGATTAACTCCGTAACCGTAACCCCGCTAGGGTATAACATTGTTTTTGCCGCTATTGTGTCAATGTTAGGACTCTTCACTATTTTTGTTAGAAAATTAATCTCTGTTAATTGACACCATTATCTGAATATTGTTGTACTTCAGTTTAGAGACTATTTAAAAATTCAGGTTGAATTCGAATGAGATTAATATTGTACTTCAACTACATTTTATAGTATTAGCCAGAGCTTGTTGTATATTATTATTTTCTTGACTAAATTCTTTAGCATTATAGCTTTGGTGATATGTTTGATGAGCTCAATTCACATTTTTACTTTGTAGGTAATAATTTTATTTTGTAGAAACTTCATCCGAACCTCAAATGGACTTAGTAATACGTTAGAATTATCTATTGACATTGAACTAATAACCGAAAAATCAATTTCAAATTATTTGGTGGGTCAATAGATTAGATTAGTGCAGGACAGTTCAATTAATTTGCTGTAAACCCCATGGCCATTGGCATCTTATCTTGCACTTGGTATTTTGCAACATACTTTGCCCCTCTCTGAAAAAGCCAAAAGAAATTGTGTGATACACGGACACAGTAGATAAGGCGGGCTTCAGTCAACAGCCCAAGCTTGTGAATCCAAATAAATCTGGATATTCCGTCATGTTAGAATTAAGCCCAGATAGAAATTGTTCGTGGCCTTTTCTATATTTAGTTTATTGCAAAATTGGTCCATTGGACCCAAATACGAAAGCCAGAGAGAGACGAAAACTGAAGGCTTCCGATTTTACAGTCCAAAATTATGTTTTGTTTTGTTTTGTTCCACTTTTTTTTTTCCTTTTTTGGTTATTTCTTTAAATTTACGTCAGAAATGGGTTGATATTACAATTAGAAATATGTAGAAAACACTCTTAATCAACTACAGTGGCGATGAATGTAATAAAAAAATCCACTCTAAGAGAAAGAGGAATCAAATCCAAAAATAGCACAATTTCTTTTTTTTTTTGGCGGCATATTATAATTGATAATTAAATTCCTTCACTACCTGTATAAATAGGATTTGAACCTCAAACTTTTTATTTACTTCACTATAATTAATAATTAAACCTAAGAAGATTTAACAACTAAATTGGCTTGCACCCTCAAAAACTACCACAATCTTTAACTTGGGTTAGAGTACAAACTCCTCATACATTATTCATTCTCCTTGCATAGTAGCAATTAAGAAGTAAAATATATGGTTATTAATGTTTCACCGCTTTAATAATTATAAAATATTAAATAATTACTATAAATATTGTATTTTATCATTTTAATACTATATCTTATCAATATTTATTGTTTTACTACATGGCGCCGTTAATTGACTAGTTTAATAAAAAAATTTGTCAAAAAAAACTAAAATACTCCAAATTCAAAATATAAACTAGCTAAATATAATCCCCATAAGCATATGAATTGCATATTTGATACCTCTTTTTGCATGCTTTCTTTCAAGGAAAAAATTATTATTTTATTAGTCAGGCTAATTAATCAACTAACAATGCTAACGAAAATGTAGTAGAATAAAAGGTTTTTGTAAAAATCTAGCGATAAAATTATAGACATCAATACTTTTGAAAGTTATATTTCTACAAATTCTAAAATAGTCAAACGATAATAACCTAAATATAAAACTAAAAAAAGAGTGGCTTATCAAGATACATGTATCAACCATGTTTATGAGAAGTTTATATTAGGTTATGACAAAGCCAACTTACATTTAACAAACGGACACATACACGCAGATACATCAGCACCTGCTCGAACAATCAAAAAGTAACTAATAAACCTAATTAATTAATGACTATGAACACTATGGTTTAATTAAAATAGTAGTTGACTAATAGAAATAAATTAAGTCGTGTTTTTGTCCTCAATCCCACATGCAATGTACACTGGTTTATATTCCAGTTTAAGTGAAAATCATCTGCATTTGCACTGATGTGACTTGTTAATTTATGAGAATATGATGTATCCCAGTGACATCTATTTTTGTTATGCATGGTTTTGACCATATAGAAAAATCATTTCTTCAAAGGACACTAGTACTTTTGTAGACGCAATTTTGAGCAGGACGTTTGCTCTTGCCAAGAAATATCTTTGTTAATTTGTTCTTAGATTCTTTTAGATCCAAAGAATTGAAAAAAAAAAAAAAGGTCGTTGTATTTTGTGTACTTTGTATTTTATCACATAGCTAGCCTTCTAGTTGAGTCATTCTTGTCCAATTCAGATGTTCAAATGTTCTAAAATACAAATTTTGAGGATAAGCAACACTAAATACTATATCATAATTATGAGGAAAACTTGTGTGAGGGCAGATGCATCTTTCTGAGGTGGTGCATATAACAATTTTGAACATCCACTTGGCAGGTTTGATGTGTACTATGATGAGATCCACCAATTTATTTTTATATTCCCACCATAAGACTCCATCAAACCTGCTGATTAGCATGACTTCATTAGTTGGGTGCATTGCATTCTCCATAATTATAAGATACCATATCATTTTTGAAACGTAAAAAGTAAAACATCCATACTTACTATAAGATTGTTATATAATATAAAGACACGATTTGATAAGCATCATCGCTTGCTTTATAGTAAGCGAAAGCTTATGTATCTAACTCTCATTGGGGGAGTTCTGCAGTGGAGTCCACGGGCCTCCTAACGATAAGATAGATGGACACTTGCTAACCTAATCAGAGCTAGACACTTTAACTAATGGATTAGTATGCTCGTGGATTTGTAACAGGTATCTGATTAATGAATTCAGCATGTTGGATTAGCTGTCTAATCCATGAATTGACCTGTTAATTACCTCTTCTAACAGCCGATGAGTCCATATGTAATTACAGGAACTTTACAGAAATCACGTTGGGATGTGACCAATTACAGCTGTGGTCAAAATATCATAGAAAGCCGCCTTGATGGCTGAGCAAATTGATCGGTTTATTAGTGTCTAATAACACGGCAGCACACGCGGATTGACCAAAAAATTAAATCATCATCAGTAGCAAATTAAAATTATCGAATGTTTTGTACTTGGCATTTGCGTATGGTCATGAAAATGAAGCGAGATAAGACCTTATCCTGAGACGACGTGCCGTTGCAATTGCCACATGGCGGTGACAAATATGATCAAAACGACAAAAACCTAATTGTCCTTTTAGGGCCAAAATAATCAAATGACACTATTTGAAAGACATGGGTAGCTATTTCTTTCTAAATTCCCATCTGGGCCTGTCAGATTTATGAACGAAACTCCTCGGACAAGAGTTGTCAAGGATCATCAACTTGTTTGAACTTTTGTATGTGTTGTCCCCTTGCTGCGTAAGACCGAGGACGTGGCCAGCTTTGAAACCAAACATGAACTAGCTCGAGAGATTGTAAAAACGCGTGTAGTTGTTTCCAGTTGATGAGTTAGTGCACATGTAGTAGTCAACTTGTCGAGAGCTGAACATTATCGATCGAGCATTAACCTGCTGCCATTGCCCTAACGGAATTGGTGGATCGTGGATGAATTGCTCTGCCGACTTTTCATATCTATTTTGGAGCCATCGAATTACCTGATCTCGTGAGAGCAAATGAATGGTTGTTGCTGCATCCGCGTCCACACTCAATGGACTTGGGGGTAAAAAGAGAATTCACCAGGCACTATCCCCCACGTTACTCTGATCAATACTGTCATCGCCATGGAAAGTGAAAGGATTGTCCAGCAGCAGAAGATACAAGGACCTCTCTGACGTCCTGGAAAGCATTAAAAAAATTATTATAGTGATAAAGATATTAAAAAAAATAAGAATGATTTTCGCCGGATGAGAGCTCCTGAGGACATACATTAATATTGTTGATAAGCATATATAATATAAGAAACTATTTGGTCACTATTTGCATACGGTTGGTATTTTGACATTATACGAACCTCACAAATAAAAGTTTTTTTTATTATCATTATTGAATAATCATTTATTCGTATCATAATTAGCTTAATTCCAAAACGATAAGTATCGGCAATTAATGCGACGGCCCAGCTAGCATACTCTGAATTCTTCTGCCTGTTAGGAGATGATTACCATTGATGCGCTGCACCATGGACAAACAAAATCATTGGCAGTCAAATAATTAATTTAATTAAATGGGGGCATTACCTCCAAAACGATAAAAACCAGCGGTTGCACCCACACTAGTGGGGAATTACTAGCACCATATTTTCAAAAGCATTTCTAAACAAATATATTAGATATCGTTTTGTTGTATTTTAATAACGATAATAATCTTTTTTTGTTGGCACAGTCTTTTGTGTCTCCCATTCTTGAGGCCAAAAGATAATTGAAAATCTTTGATGGCCTTTAGCAGTTGACGAGCGGGCATGAAAGGATTGTATCAGGACCATCTTCTTCATTAATCATTGTTTATTGATTAAAATCCACTTTTTAATTATCAAGTTGGACACTCTTTCTATCTTTTCAAAAAGACTCAAAACCCATTAATTTATCATCAACGACTAAGAAGAGTGATTAGATTTAGATGTGTGCAATCGCGCACTTTATAGTGTATGAATATGTACGTATTAAATCTTTTATTAAAGAAGTTATGTTATGAGAATCACAATCTCTGATGGGAGCTTCACACACCCGCAGTATGTAACACAGAATGTGCGACTGTATGCATCTGATCAACTCCCTAACGGTTGAAATGAACATAAATACTCAAGTAAAATTTGTCCTTCATAAGATTATTTTATCTGTCAGGTGGGATAAGAAATTTTGCATGACACAACAAGATAGTGGGATATTGGAAAAATATTTTTTTTTTTTAAATATCGGAACATGTTCAGTTTTAGACATTGACTAGAAAAAATAATTTTGTAGACAATTATTATTTAATTCAAAGACAAATAGTTAAGTAATGGTCCAAAATAGATGAAATCATTTGTCATTCTAATCCAAACAACCTAAAAAAAATATGAAATTGAAATAAAGAATCCCATAATAAATATAAGTAGAGGTTTATAATTGAAGTGTTTGTCAGCATTATTTAAATAAAGTAAAGAAACTTAAATACAATAAAATTCACTAACAAGAGACATGACACATATATAAAATAAGACTAATAAAATATACTAAAACACGACTTCTTGACTCCTAATTAAACTTATGTCTTTAAATAATAATTTTTTTTGTGGTGATATTAATATGTGATTTTCGTTTAAATGACCAATGAAAGAAGGAAGGAATGGAAAGCAGTTCCACACAACTAATATGTTTGTTGTAAAAATAATTATAAAATTAGCAAAATTTATATTACATAATTAAAAGAAGGGTTTACCTACCTTACGTTAAGTACGGTCCTCTCATACAGTGAAAAAGTGAGTTTTAATGAAACCTATTATTATAGAAAAAATTATACCTTACGTTAAAGGTAAGGCAGCAGCTCCTTAAAAAAGAATTTTAAGGACCAGAGAAGGGTGGTCCAATGGCCGGCCCCCAGCTGCTGTTTTACAAATATATAAACTTTTCAACGATTAATTTAGTTGGCCCGTTAGATTCATGAATGAAGACTTTGCATTTGGCTCGTGCCTTTTTCACTTGTTATTTTAGGATTAAAAAAAATCATATTATTAGAAATTAATAGCACTCTAACAAAAGTAGGCCGGTGGCTGGGTGTATTGTATTCGTGTTCTACTTTAATAAAATGCTCCCTCGACTCCATGAAGTTTCTTCCAATCACAAAAACAAGCAAAAGTATTTTTGTAATTATAGAAATAACAATTATAAAAAGTGCACCATATAAAGACAATCATTAGGTGACAAAAACTATCGCGCAATTCAAATTAACTGGCGTGAGGAACGAAAAACTCAACCTGTGGATTAAACGACAAATCGTCCAATCATGAATGTAGAAGTTTATCACCCACATTTAGTTAATTTAATTTTAAGTTCCCTCATGGGACTTTCACTTGCGAGCACAGAAAAATCATGCGCAAAATCCACACACGTTCAATGACCTGGTCGATGGTGAACTAGCATCCTGAATAGTACACTTTGGATTTGACATGTTTGGTGCCGCCGCGGCCAGGTGGTTCACCTTATCTTTTTTTTAATCAAAAATTAATGGGACCCTTAATTTTATCACTAGCCCTAGTTAAAACTTGCTTATGGCCATAATCTGCTTCAGAAAAATGCCACCATTGATTCAATACTTAATGCTTCATAACCAATATGAATGACAAACGGGCGATGTGTGAATGGTAGCATCAAGATGGGTAAAAGTATTTTATGTAATTTGTGTTGGAGTAGCTTTACAGTTAATTTTTGTGAAATACCGGTATTCAATTTTACAGCAAAAGTAATACTACACTTCTCAAGTAATATCTCAATCTTTATCATTCTAATTTGGGTCACATTCATATATTGAATGGTGTGATTGATGAAGTAATTTGTATCACATTTATAATAAGTGAGTTTATAAATAATAAAACAATCATTCAATAGATTAGTGCCACATTATTATTTAAAATAAACTACTAAGATATTATGATATTATTGTTTTAGAAATTATGAACTAAAAGTTAAAATCTGATTAGGTGCGTGTTGTTGTACACGCTATGATGCGCAATGAGAAGGTGTTAAGATTTCATTATTTGGACTATTTTGTAGACCCCACATCATAGCCAATTAATTCCTAACCATTGTATGCATAAAATCAAGACTCTTAAAAATTATAACACTTCAATTCGAAACATATACAGCCTTAATTAGTTATAAGTTATGTTGTTCTTAGTACTTTGTTGATGTTTCAAGACACATTTCATGAGGCAATTACCTTGAAACCTTTATCAATCTTTTTCTGTCAAGGTGGGACTATCATTTTCAAATTAATTAGATAGATAAAATGGGATTAATTAACTAAAAGATAGTTATACCCCATTTTTTAGGATATTGCTTGAGATCATCATAATCAAGTTCCTTTTTTTTTTTTTCCTTTTTTTGGTTGAAAAAGATGGCACAACACAATCAGCTCCTACAGTCAAAGTGCAAATGTGAAATTAAGTGAAATATGAAAAGGTTTAGATTTTCAGAATTATTGTACATGCATATTAAAGTTGGTCGTGAAAAATGCACTGATGAGAGGTGGGTGTGCGCACATGTTAAGGTACGATCGCCTTCATTTTTTTTAATACAGACATACTGTTAAACCATATAATTTAATAAAGTTATTTTTAAATTCGCTAAAAAGTCATGCGGTTTAGAAGCAATAATCTATAAATTTATTAAATCGCAAAATTTAAAAGTGTGTCATATATATTCAAATTTTGGTATTTTAATTTTCAATTAGTATAAGTGGATGTAAACACTAAGAGCTTCTCAATTTTTATATCTTATTTTTCAAACTTTTTTCTTTCAACCTTTTTTTTTTCTTTGTGAGTATTCTTATCAAGAAATTTGAACAATACCGAGGATCAACCGAGAACTGATGCCTAGAGAACTCTAAGGTGTTAATTATAGATAAATTTATCAACAGTACCACTGCCAAACCTGTTACATGTCAAGCATAAACCCATAATTAAAATTGGCATATTTGATTCATTGACGGTACCATTCGTTAATGAATTATAAGGTAGGTAAATAAAGTAAAGATTAAAAAAATGAATGAAAACAAAGAATCAATGTTCTAGTGGTTGTCAATTGCTTGTCCAAGAAACTCCAAACCCTAATGATCAGCAAGTAAGAATAAAACGTGTAGTTTCAACTTTTGACGAAAAACACTCCATGTAAGGCCAAAAGAACTAAAAAAATGTTATTATCATTTTGGTTTCACGTTTAACTTGATGATATTTATCTAACTTCGGTCAAAGGAAGCTCAATGGAAAGTGGTTAGTGATTCTTACCAACATTTCTGCAAAGAAGAAGCTGCTAATGACAGCACATGCGGCATCGCAATATTAGTGGGGTGGGGTGTTCGATGTATCCGATATGAAATCAAATTTGTCTTGAACTTTTTTTGGTTGAAGCACTTGAAGCAGTCAATCGTCTGTTGATAGCAACTTTAATTAACACTTTTTTTTTTCATTTTCTGAGAATATATTTATTTATTCATTTATTTTTAATTTTTCGATCTATAGGTGATCAACTTGTTTATTATACACAATCAAAAATAATCTGGAGGATAAAAACTCTAATCTCTCTAAAAATTGAAGAATATACTCTTTAAAGAAAGAGAAAAATTAACTCTCATAAAAAAAAAGAAAAAAATTAACTCTCGAATCTCAACACTAATCTCATATGAGATTAAGAGTTACCATTAGGCTAACTAACAGTTCTGTTGGTATTGATCAGTTTTTTATATAATTTTCATATGACACTGAGAATTTTGACACATAAATAATGCATTACATTATAAAACCGATTGAAAATCAGTAGTAAGGAGGCATGTGCACCATCTTCTACAAATCCCATTACATAGAGTTTAAAAATTTTAGAAACCTGCAAGGATAAATTTAAGATTATTCCCCTCATAAATTGACTATTTTTAAATTATTTTTTTTACTTTGAATATCTCATGTTATTCGTTTTTTTTTTCAAAAGATGCGGAAAAAATTGAGAGTGGATTGATAAATCTTTTTCTTTTTTTAATTGTTTTTTATTAAAAATGAAATAAATTGAGATTATTTAAAAAAATAATTCCCAAAAAGAGTAATTTGAAATTAACGGCGGAGTGTAAAATAAAACTCCGAAACCCAAATATCTGGGGGCACATGAAGATTTGGGGTCACGGGTTGTACTTTTTCATGGGGATCTGATCAAATCTGCATGAAAATCATTATGTTTCGCAAAATTCCCAGGCTTTTTTAAATTCACTTTCCATGAATTTTGCACAAAAGTTCCATAAAAAATTATTACATCATCACCGTTGAATTGTCAATCCACACAGTAAAGAATGGTCCAAACTCCAAAATTAACTTTCTCAGATGTGTCACTCTGCTCTTGCACAGTTAGTCAATGGGCTGCTCCCTCTCTCTTTCATACATCTTCCTAGTAATAATATAAGAGAAAAGGGCAGCAACTTACTATGTTACATTCTGTGTAATAAACAGCCGGCCTGGATCGATCGTTGGATTTGATAATCTGAAATCTAACGGATAAGATCGAATTTAACAAAAAATAGAGATATGTCGATTCTAATACCCAATACCCAATACTAGTACTCGACTTGTCGATTCTAATACCTAATACTAGTAATCGACTCATGTTCCTATACCCTCACCATTTCCGTCATAATTACTTGTGGTAGCAGGAGATGGCCAAGGTTACTGATTAGCTGCCAATTTCAAAAGGAAATGGGAAAATATATTACAAATGAAAAGAAATGACAGATAAAAATTATAGATTTATATGATTTAAGAATTCATGAGATGTGGCTAAAGCGAATTTAGACCTGCTCATTTATAGTGAAGAGAAGAAAGCAAGCCCTGAAAACAAAGAAGATGATATATAAGACAATAATAAATATTAATTACAGTTTAATTTTTTATTTGTAAGTATCATTATGCTGTTTCTTCTAAACAATTTATCTGAGGCTCGTGGTCAATGATTCATTGTAAAGTTTTAATTTTTGTTTAATGCTATATCAAATATAGTTTTCATAGAGTTTATGTAGGTAGAACTTTTACTAATAGTCTTCACAAGTAGAATTTTTATCCAAAAAAAAAAGAATAGTTGAAAATAGTTTATCAATGAAAACTTTCATTGAAAATTATAAAACTTTAATAGATAAAATTTTAAAGTTATATATGTTATAAAAGAAACGAGGTACGATTGTGAAATAAATTAAGAGTATTTTAGATAAGTAAACTCTTTAAAAAAAAAACTCTCCAAAAACTTCAAAATTTGAGTTTTTGATAGTGGATACATAATAATTTATTTAATTCTTGAGAGCTCTACTTAAAATACAAATATACAACACAAAAAATTTTGATAATTTTTTTTGGATTAATTAAGCATTTTTATTATTAAATAAATAATAATAAGCATGCACTAAAGTGTTAAGCCCGAAAGTTATACAAATATACCCATGAAATTATATGTAGTTAAATGGATTTTTTTTAAAATTTTTCTTTAGTATTTTCCCTTTTCTGCTGGGAAATTAAATGATGGCTACAACTAATTATGAATGGAGTATTTGAAGAACAATGAAACCATTTAATTTGGATCGTGCTATATATATATATATATATTTATTAGCACGTTTTAAATTGAGAATTTGAGCAGACAATAATTTTACTGAAAAAAATATATTCTCCATCTCTAATTTAATATTTTTATATTGTAACTCCATCACTATCGTCTTGATCAAATTTACATTGATATGGTATCTGGCTACCTCGAACTCACATTTAAAAGTATGAGAACATCAACACTGGAAAATAACTAAACAATCCTGTGCATGTGTAGGGAGAGAGAAATTTCATCTATAAAGTGTAGGTCTAATTTTAAGAAAATGTGAAGGCTAAAAAAAGGACTATTATTTCTATACGTGTGTGTTTTCTTTTTTGGGGTCCGGTTATGTTACAGTAGCTGTAAGTAACGTTGTAACGGCAATGACATGATTAATTAACCCATTTAACAGTGGTGGTTAAATAGGCATGTAAAATTATTGAACTAATAGTCAGTTTATTTCATGGAATAAGAATGAGGTGGAATGTAAATGAAATTTTAATATTTATTTGGCAAAAATAAATGAGAAAGAGAATGTGCTCGAATGTGATTGATGTGTTTACTTGGCAAACTAAATGAGAATGCGAATCAATTTACCAAAATACTTATAGTATTAAATAATATAATTTTTATTAACTAGATAATGTATAAATATTATTATAAAATGATATTAATTAAAAAATTAAAATTAATAATAATAAAAGTTAATAATGATAATATTAATAAAAATAATAATAACAATAATTAATAATAACTAAAATAATAAAATAAATAAAATTTAATAATAATAATAATAACAACAACAACATTTAAAATAATAAAATTAATTGTGTTTGAACTAGGATAATTCGAGAAATATGAAAAAATTAGAGTGATACAAAAGTCAATTAAAAAAATGGGAATCCCCATTCCTCACCCCTATGGGAATGAGATTTCATTCTTTATTCCCAAATTATGTGGGACACACATTTTATTCTTATTTTCAAATTACATTTTGTTAAATAAACATAAATTTCATTCACATTCCCTAAACCCTCAATTAACACACCATAAGCGGTTGCAATCCGCTTACAAAAAAAAAAGGATAGACAAAAGCTATCAGCTTAATATATAAAACCCTTGAGTCTTCAAGTTCAACCATATCATATTTCAACCACATCTCATTTTCTCATGTGTGTGGCCAACACCACTTCATACATGAATTTTTTCTATCTACACACATATGTAGAATTCTTTATTTGCTTTTCATTTTAGATATATGCATGTTATCACATTTTTAAATGTTTGAATTTGAATTAGATGACATGGATCTAATTACAGTACAACATTAAAGCTTTGGACATAGCGTCAATTTTGATGTTGTGACTTTTAAATTACGACTCTATGAATTAAAAGCTGTAGTTACAAACTAAAAGTTAATAAATCTTCTAAATTGCATCTGCTATTTAAATCCTTAATCCCGTGAACTTAATTAAAATGTCCCTATGAGTTGAAAGTTTTAAACTCTTGCCCTTATTAGCTTAACCGAAATGCCCGATGAATTGAAGTTGTGATTACAGATTACTTGTATTAAATTGATTGTTATGTTGGCCTCAATTAATTAAACCTCTAGCGTCATCATTCAAAAATTAAAAGAATTGCAAATTCGAGTATCTCAAAATTTTAAATTAATTTATATATATATATATATAAATTTTCTAATTTTAAATTTTACAGTACAAAAAATTTAGAAAAACTCTATATTTTAAAGTGCTAATTTCATAATAATTTAGGATTTTACAACTTTAAAGCCTTGCCTCCATATTTTAAAATTCTCGATAAAAGAACTATTATATATGTGTGTCTCTGTTTATTATAATAATAATAATTATTATAATAATAATAATTAAAGAAATGGATATGGAAAAAGAGAAAACTATGGCTACAACAGCTACTAATGTTAAGTTCATGTATCCAACCTCTCTAATGATCTCATTCTCCCACTATATAAACCCTAACCCCCCATACTTGGCAAACTCAAACTCATCACCATTATTCATAGATATTGGTTGAAGGAGTAAAAGCAAGCAAACATGCCTTCTTCTTCAACCACAACCATCTCCAAATGCACAGTGCGCCCCGATCAAAAATCAAGAATCAAGCCTCTCAGACTCTCTGTTTCAGACCTCCCCATGCTCTCTTGCCAGTACATTCAAAAGGGCGTCCTCCTCACAGCCCCTCCATTTTCAATCACCCATTTCGTTTCATTGCTCAGGCAATCACTTTCGGTCGCTCTTTCCCACTTCCCCGCCCTCGCCGGCCGCCTCTCCACCGACTCCGACGGCCACATCAGCATCCTCTGCAACGACGCGGGCGTCGACTTCATTCACGCAAAGGCCACTTTCCTTTCCGTCAACAACCTCCTCTCGCCCCTCGACGTCCCCGATTCTTTCAAGGAGTTCTTCGCTTTTGACAGAACCATCAGCTACACCGGCCATGTCAGGCCCTTAGCCGCTGTCCAAGTTACGGAGCTAGCTGACGGCGTCTTCGTCGGTTGTACGGTCAATCACGCCGTCACTGACGGTACCTCCTTTTGGCACTTCTTTAATACATTCGCCGAAATCACTAAAGGCGCCAAGAAAATCTCGAAAGTTCCCGACTTCTCCCGCGACACCGTTTTTGACTCGCCGGCGGTGCTCAAGTTCCCCGCCGGTGGCCCCGCTGTTACTTTCTCCGGCGCGGTGCCGTTGCGTGAGAGAATCTTCCATTTCAGCAGGGAGGCCATTTTGAGGATGAAGTTCAGGGCTAATAAGGGAATTTTAAAAAGTGATTACTATAAGTCAGTAAATAACGAGATTATAGGCAAGCAAAGTAACGACAGTTGGAAAACGGTTAACGGAGAGATAACGTCCCTTTTTGAGACGCTGTTAAAAACCAACACAAATCGGACGGACGAGATTTCTTCTTTCCAGTCACTGTGCGCTCAGCTATGGCGGTGCGTGACACGTGCGAGGAAACTCGCGTCTGGCAAAACGACGACGTTTCGCATGGCTGTGAACTGTCGCCACAGGCTCGAGCCGCGGCTCAGTCCGTACTACTTTGGTAACCTGATACAGAGCACCCCGACCGTTGCTTCAGTGGGGGAACTGTTGTCCAACGATCTGGGCTGGGGAGCCGAGCGGCTTCACAAGAACGTTGTGGCACACGATAATGATACGGTGCGACGCGGTGTAGCGGACTGGGAAAGTAACCCGAGGCTGTTTCCGCTGGGGAACTTTGACGGTGCATCAATCACGATGGGCAGCTCGCCGAGATTCCCAATGTATGATAATGATTTTGGATGGGGCCGGCCGTTGGCTGTGAGGAGCGGTAGGGCAAATAAGTTTGACGGGAAGATCTCAGCCTTTCCTGGGAGAGAAGGAAACGGGAGCGTTGATCTTGAGGTTGTGTTGGCTCCTGAGACTATGGCGGGTCTTGAGAATGACTTGGAGTTCATGGAGTACGTGTCGTGATGTGATTGAATGTCGTTCCTACCACCAAGGCTTGCGTGTAATTTTAAGCGATTTCTAATCAAAAGCTTTGATATTTTTCAAGATTATTATTATTGGCAGCAGGTCTGTGACTTCAGTCACAACTAATTATTGTTTTAATTTGGGAAAAAGATTTAAAAAAAAAAACGAGGGCTGCTGCTGAAATTGAAATTGAAATTGAAATTGGAAACCTTACCTCAATTACACACAGCAGATTATGACACATTTGACATCTTCCAACATCAGTTCTTTTTATATATTTAAGATTTCAATTAATAGAATATAAAACTTCACCCATTAAATATTAATCCCTATCTTTTATTATTATTCGAACTCTCAAATAATTACAATAATAAATACGCCCATTAATCTTTATTTTTATTATTATTGGAACTCTCAAGTAATTACACTGATAAATCTTTATCTTTTATTATTATTCAAACTCTCAAGTAGGTAATTACAGTGAATAGTAACAGCACAAACACTTTCTCTGCTTCATGTTTATGCTTTTCTCTTTTATAGCAGTCTGGCAATTACTGGTAACTTACCTAAGCTCAGATGTAGTACTCTTTCATTGCCAAATAATAATAATAATGATAAGTCCATTGGAAAAGCCAAGTTGAGCAGTACCCTTATTTTGGAATTTGATTGCCAAATATCTAAAACTCATTATGAGAGGGGGCCATGCACACTTATGGCCGAATATTCAGATTGCCCCAAATTGCCAAGATCCATATGCGCGTTTCCTCGCTGTCTATATCAATGTGATCTTTGAAAATCTAATATCACTGTTTTTTAACATTTATCTTCAAACCACCACCATCATATCCCAGGCATAGATCTCTAATTAACAAATGCATCAATGAGCTATTAGATGCGCGCAAAAAATTGACAAGCTTCCGGAGATTCTACAAATATTTCACATGATATAAAGGCAATGATCAAAGATAGCTAATTGTTATGGGATAAGAGGTTTTGAGCCCGTGAGATACTTCCGCATCCCATACTACGAGAGTAAGCCTAGTGGAAGTGATACAATATCGACTGATTTCGCCTTGCTTTAGGCTCGTCAGGAGAACGGCTTCAGTTCCCAACTAATGTGTGTAGGGTTTCGTCTAAACTTCTCTTTAAGGTTAAGTCCTCGACTAGCAACAAACTCCCCAAACTTAACTGGGTCGGTCTGCCTGAACTCCAAAGAGTCTAGAGCCATTGTATTCCCCACACGCACGCCCCTGAAGCACGTCTCTAACAATCAGCACAACTATCATCGATACTAGCGTACAAGCGCATATCTTGGGTGTCACGATTGCGGTCCGTGATATTCTCCCATCGCCATGACCATGCACGTCCTCGTGCATGAAGAGTACGCCTCGCAAATGTGCACTTCCGCGCGAAAATGTGAAGATCGGCTTGCTAATCTCACCCATGAGCTCCCTGCTTACTCGTCCTCAATCCGGGGAGAGGACCCGCGTGCAGACATTATCCTACTTAGTGCAAACGCTTGGGGGTGTGAGAACCCACCTGTTCGTCCAGCTTGTCGACCCTTGGGCACAAAAGGGTGGGGACCTGCGTGATGCGGCATTGGAGCGCTTGGTGAGCTCGCAACGAGGGCTTCGAGAGATGACAAGCGCAGCTCTGATACCATTTGTCACGGGACGAGAGGTTTCGAGCCCGTGCGACACTCCTGCATCCCATACTACGAGAGTAAGCCTAGTGGAAGTGGCACAATATCGACTGGTTTCGCCCTGCCTTGGGCTCGTCAGGAGAACGACTTCAGTTCCCAACCAGTGTGTGTAGAGTTTCGTCTAGACCCCTCTTCAAGGTTAAGTCCTCGACTAGCGACAAACTCCCCAAACTCAACCGAGTCGGTTTGCCTAAACTCCAAAGAATCTAGGGCAATTCTATTCCCCACACGCACGCCTCTGAAGCACGTCTCCAACAATCAGCACAACCATCATTGATACTAGTGTACAAGCATATATCTTGGGTGTCACGATTGCAGTTTGTGACATAATGGATGGTTTAAGAGTGCATGACGCTTAAATGTTTGATTCCGATTGCATTAGGCCGCAACCAATTAATAACGGACACTAATGATATATATAATACAAGCCCTTTAATCAAACATTTAAGTTGGAGATTTATCTTCAGCAGCAAGGATGAAACAGAAACAGATCCATTCAATTCAGAGATAATTCAAGCACATTGATAGTTCCCGACTTCCTACTCATGTATAGTAACATTCATGAGTATGAATCATATGATAATGAATGCAATGACATTGATCAACCTACGTTAGCTTTATGAAAAATTGAAGGCTCTCCATCCTTTGTTTGAAGACAGTATGCAACGTTGATCTCTATGATATACTTTGAATGCCACATTGGCGGTCGTCTCTCACGAGTTGACCGACGAATTTCTGGAGTCTCGGACTCGACTGGTGAAAACAAAAAAGTCTAAGATTCAAATCTCACTCACATGAATGGAAAAAGCATTGAATTACCGTTAGACTTAATTATTTAAAAAAAGAAAAAAATCTACATTAACCCATCTGCTCCATTTAAAGACCCTTCTATAATTATTAATTACGTGAAACACTAAGACTAACAGCTTTGGAGCATAAGACAAAACTATCCCTAACAATTATGTGGCGTTATTCTTAATTCCCATATTAGCAGATGGCAAAGACACAAACTGCCAATGTTCATTACATCAATCTGACTTCGAATCAATGAATTTTTACATTAGGCACAGCACAACTAACCAAATTCTGTGGTCCAAGTGGTACAAACAATGGACATGTCACAGCCAATCAATCAATATTATTCATGACTGAACCTGAGAAACTTTGCCTACTTTTGACTTTAATCTTTGTGCCAAAGAAACCTTTTGGAATGTTTCCGCATCAACTGTACTTAACTTCTGCCGATGGGAAAATGCGTTTTGCCAGCCATTGTATAGGTCTCAGTAGTTGTGCTCTCTTTTTGCGCCAGAACCAAATGGCAGCATTGTATTGTTCATTGCGTATCGTTCTAGTGGCTGCTCTCCAATCATATTTCTCCATTTCCTGTCGTGCAGCTTGGCCCATGGTTTCTCTCAACTCCTGGTTATATAGCAGAGGCTCCAATTTGCTCAAGCAATCATCAAGATCACCTGGATTAAACAGATAGCCAATTTTGCCATCCTGATCTTCAGGAATTATATCAGGAATTCCCCCAGCGCGAACTCCCACCACAGGAATGCCAGAAGACATGGCCTCCAAAACAACGAGGCCGAGTGTCTCAGATTCTGAAGGCATCACAAAAACATCCCCACTAGCATATGCCTGAGACAGCTCTTCACCGAGTAACATCCCGGTAAATACTGCAGGCATTCCTGTAAACAGTTTCTCCAGTTCCTCCCTGTGAAGAAAGTAGCCATGTTTGTTATTGAAGTACAGGTGAATTAAATGGCTTTCATCATCTAATCAGTTACATAAGAACAAGGCAAAAGAAACATCGTGATTTTGGTAATAAATCAATTGATCTGAAAAGATTAAATTAAACTTTTCATCTTTCTTTTGGCAAGATGAACTCAATTAAGAAATTATACATGGGTATTGTAAATGTCTAGTAGACTAGTACTCGGTACATGATGTAAGGTCACTCAGGGTGATAGTATACCTTGTCAGATCTAGTGTAATAACATCTTAGAGAATTGCCTGAGATAAATTTAAGAAATAAGTGAGTCAAGCGTGCTGGAATATATTACCTGTATGGGCCATCTCCGATGAAAGCAATTCGAGCCTCCGGAAGTCTATCCATGACCCTGTTCAATCAGGCACTCCCATAATTCCAATGTTGTAAAATACAACATATTTGCACAAAAATTTACAAAGAATGAAAAGCAGAACTACGAGTGAAGTTGTTAATCAAAGAAAAAGAGACTTAAAACCTACATAAATCTGATTGGATTCTAAATCTTCAAGGTTAGTGCATTGTTGTGCAATGAACATGAACCTCATCAAATCAGAGAAAGAACTTGTTGAAAACAAACTGAAAAAAGCTTCAATCCCTGGAAGCTTGCAAATTATTTGACATATGAATAATCTTTTCAAATGAGATGGTGCATAATGCAGTCAGCTTCACCAGCAAAGATTGTTTTCAGTGTGTTTAATACGATAGTAGGTTCAGAAACATAAAACCAATTTAGAAAACACTAAACAGTATAAAAAAAAGCAACCTATAAGAGCTACCTTTTCAGAAAATCCAAACTCTTCTCAACCCCAAGACGTCCAACATGGACTATCAATGGTTTATCTGGTTCGCCATTACTGTTCAGAACAAACCATATGGTAATAAGAGAAGTTCCTCACAAGAGAAAGAAATCAATGCAAATGATTGCCTAAGAGTCAAACCTTAGTCTCCATCGCATTTCACTAGAGCGAAAACGTGGGTGGAAGCTTTCGGAATCAACACCCTTTTTCCAAATACGAATCTTATTAGCTGAGATAAACAAGAAATAATAACCAGTTAGTTCTGAATGCAGCTGCACAAACACAGAATTGAGCTTTCTGGTCAACATATGAAGATCATTGAGAGAAAAATCCAAGGAAAACACATCAGAATGTGACTTTAATGCGAGCTTCCAGTTTCACATTGTGATGACTGAGCTCAAATTGTAAAGGCAGTATCCAGTTGTGGTACAGGAAATTCATAATCACCTGCAGTCACCCGAGCTGCTTCAAGATCTTTTCCAATAGCAACCGATGGAACCAACGTGAGATCAGCTGCTCTGTGAAGAAATTCTGAAAAAGCCAGACCAAAACCTAGTAAATGCTTCAAAAACAGAAAAACCTAGGCAGCCATAATGTCTTAGCAGAAAGAATAGCTTACTTATAACCAACCACATAGGTTTCACCAGCCAACTAAATGTGTATCTTGGGATGTATCTGCAGATAAAAAAGTGCATGCAAATCAGGCGTTATACTATTGCTAACATTTTTAGAACCTACCACAATGAAATTGGTAAGTTTTCCACTCATTTAATTGTATTTAAGCTAAACAGAACATGTGCATGCAAAAACTTTTGACAGGAAAATCATATGAGAATTAAACTCACACTGGAACATGAGTGTGATACGACATCACAATTGGAACACACAATAATTTTGCTATTATGAGAGCACCAAAAACCTACAACGCAGTAAAAACCGTCAGCAATGTGGCTATTGATATCCTTTCAGCTATTTCTTCTTTGGAAAGAAATCATTAGAATCTACAAACAGAAAATTATCAGCGATGTAAACTAACCATGATCCCAGGAGATGATGCGTGTATTATATCAGGTTTAAACCGTGCAACCTCTGAAATTATTCTGGGACTAAGTGCCAGGGAAAGAGGCACTTTTTGATACCAAGGGCAGGGGAAGCTGCAAATATGATGGAAAAAGTTTAAAATCCAAAAGAAAAGATCAGTTTTCAAACCGAAAGCACTAACAAATAACTGTAAAAATGTGCAGAGACATAAGTGAACCATCAGTCAGCTGGAACAGAGTACCAGACAGAGTTTAAAGCAAGACAAAAGAAATGAAATCATCTGAAACAAAATGTTCAAAGATAATGAAAAGAAATGGAATTAATTGCATTAGTAATTAAAAAAAAAAATTGATTTGATGTAAGAATGTCAAACTTCATCAAACTATATTCACCTATAAAAAGGTATTTTGTAAATTAAAATGATGAACACAGTGTTTGATTGTTCAATACTTTGTTTTCCCCATCTCCCAATGCTTACAAGATAAAATTAGCTTCCCATGTACATACTGCAGTGGTGTAGCGGGGAAAAAAAATTGCAATCCTACTTCAAAAGATATTATTAGATTTTAGCACTGTGATCGGTATTTTTAATTGTTTACTGGTTCCAAATTGTTCTTTTTGTCTTCACGGCACATTTAGGAATATTTTCAAAATCACAGCATATTTAACAAAAAGAATCAGAAATAACGAGAAAATAACAGTAACACTGTCAAGATATTATTTGAAGTTAGTAAGCAACCTTCGAGATCCAATCAATTTTGCTCCATAAAATTCCTGGGGCACTCCTTCATGTGTTGTAACAACCATTACCTACAACGTGCATAAATCAGCAAATCCATTAATGTATCATGTGAAACATTGAACAAGCCATACAAAGCTACAATTTGAACTATCCGAAATGGTTTATGCATGGCATGGAGTTAGAAATGGAGACATATACTAAGATTTCCTTAGTTGTTTGAATCACTGTTCCTCAAAAGTTATCGCACCCAATGTGAATAAGGTTATGGCTATGTTGGAGCTAATCTATGGTGGAGCACGAATATCAACCACACACGTAAAGTGATAAATAGTAAAAAACTCATTATAACTTTAATCGTGTGGTTATAAAGGGGTGCTCTACCTTAGAGCGGTTCCAACATAACCGGACCCTTTGAATTAAGGCCACAACTAAAGAAATCAATGGTCAGCGAGCAATATGACCCCATTCCAGATATTACGATCTTTAAGCTACATGAACTTGCAATGTACCCTACAATAATTCTTGTATGTTGGCTCATTAGAAACTACTTTCATGGAATTGACAATTCATATAATTATTCACATGCAAGTAAATTAAAATTGTACCTCATCCCCCATTTCACGTAAGTATTTTATGAAATTCTGGAAACGGTTTTTGTACCCAGAGACATATCTGCAAAATAAAAAAGGGAATAAGACTGGTTTCAGTTAGTATCATTTTTAAATTTAATTACATAGGAACAGAAGTGGAATCTACCTTCGTGTAACTCATGATATGTTCTCCAAACAATAATTGAAGCAAACTTCAATTTTTAGTTATAATCCAAACATCTTATCTCTTACCAACACACATTATTGCGATACTTTCTTTCACCTTTTTCTAATGCTATTTGAAACGACTACATTCATCTGTCCAGACAACAACTCGACATGTACACCAGCAGAGACCTCTGTAATGAATGATATTTTGGTCTTAAGTTAAGAGATGAAAAACAATGCATTTTCCTTGATTTTAAAAGAAAGTTTCCATTGGTTAATGGATCTTGTATCCATATCTTAATCTGTTTCTAATTCATAGATATGTGCTATATGTAGCATCTTATACATTTATTTGGGATCATGTCGATGTTGATGCTCTGTGGCTAGGAAAATAAAACAGGGAAGTGCAGACTTTATCTGCCAACAAGCAGTACTAAAAACTAGGAAGAAAAGCCCTAGGCAATTTTCAGCTGACTACCAAACTAGGCTCATCAAATACAGTTAATCTGGCTAGAGGATGTTATATAATAGTATTTATATACATTTTTTCTATTATAAATTTTCAAAAATATGGAAATCAAATCAAATAACATTCTCTGTGGCATCCAAGATCAATTCACCAACCAGAGAATCTAGGTTGGTGCTTGTTTTATTTTATTTTACATATAAACCACTGTTTGTATTAATCATCTAAATTAATAGCCATTTCAAAGTATGTTCTAATATTTCCAATGTGATGAATTAATTGTCCGCACCAGCTTGACTACAAAAGCTAATTTAACCACAGAGTAACCAGAAAATTGTCATTTGATCACAAATCCCAACGTCATAAAGCAGCCAAGTGACAAATCCCTCACAATTACAATTAAATAAAGCACTCATCATCTCTATGCTTAAAAATCTATAACTCAGAAAGAATCATAGCTAGAAAAATTTAAGCAACCTATGTAATGCAGCATTGGATGGATCACCAAGTCAACATCCAAACTTGGAATCACTAGCAGCCGGCATAGCACACAAGACACTTGTTATCAAAGCAACAGCCACTAAAGGCACCTTTTACTTGCTAACGGACGATGTCAATTACAAACGAAATAACCAACCAGAGAAAGGAAAAAAACAACAACAACAAGAATGTTGAAGATGTTGAAGAGTTTAAACATCATTAAATCAAAGTCAACGCAGCAACCATAAACAAAATCACAAAACGCAATGCTTATTCAAGCAACCCAGAACAGAAAACTCCGCCAACAAAGAATAAACTTGTCAAACAAAAAGCTCGAAAATTCCAACTTTGAGCACTTTCAAGCAATTTCAAGTAAAGGGTAATGTCTAATTTACAAACAAACAAGAAAAAAAGGAAAAGAAAAATGCTCACGAAAAAGGAGAAGGCTCAACAAAGAGAGCAATACGACGAGGCCTTGAATTATTCTCATTGGTCTCAGGATCAAGCAAAGGCGCCTCGACCTCATCTTCTCTAACCTCTGAAATACTCATATTGCTTTGTCTGCTATTATCGCTGTCTCTAACAACGAGACCCTCCAATCTTTTTCTACTTTTCTCACTATTCACTCTCAAATAATCAAATTTCTTGCAATTTAGAAAAATGGGTTTTGTTCTCGAAGAGTTAAAGCTTGAAACTTTGAATGAAAAAGAAGAACTTGAAGACCGAGAAGAAGGCTTTGAGTAACAAGGGGTGGTGCTTGATGGCGCGAACAAGGAAGGAGGAGAGAGGGAGGGCTTTATAGGGAGAGAAGAGGGAGTCGTCATGATTGTTTGTGGTTTTGATTAACTATAATATAGTGAAGGGGGCGTGAATGGTTAATGAGTGGAAGGCTATGAAGGAATCTGAAAGAATTACAGCGTGCATAAGCAGTGGATATTCTTCTTCCTTTCTTTTTTTTTTTTCTCTTTGAGGGCGGGAGAGAAAAAGGTATCAAAAAGAAATGCGTTTGAGCATATGCTATTTCGCGATTGGGTCACTCCATGTCGTTGACGCAATGGATAATAACATTTAGATCCCTGACGTTTTATAGTTTGTTACGTTTGATATAGTTTGTGCATTGACACACAGGGCGCAGCCTCTGCGAGAGTAACCGAACTTCCCCAAACAATAGGTTCAAAGTCCCCGCATGCGCATGGACTACTATTCCGGCGCCCAAATCAAGTAGGGTTAGCCACCCTCTCTCATATAAAAAAAATAAAATAAATTTGTCTCTTTAGATGTTAGTATGGTAAATATATTTCTTTTATTATAAGAGACAACTCACTAGTATAAATCTAATTAGGGACGGTTTTTTCTCTAAATAATTTAGGAAATTGTCTAAGGCTCACTGTAAATGAAGGCCCCAAAATTTTCTCTAACATTATAGCTATTAAATGATTCATTTATATTTATATTTATTATTCTATAATAATCTTTGTTCAAATAAATTATCAAATTCCCACAAAATCTATTTTTAATGTTGGAATAAACGATTTTAATTCTATTTATTCCCACAAAATCTCTATTTAGTGTTATTTCATTTAAAACTCTATAAAAGTCACACATTTGTTAACTTATTATCCATTAATATTTTTATCAATTAAAAGAAAAAGCACGAGACATTCAATGCTTCAATGTATAAGGAAAAAAATATTTTTTTAATTTTTACTTAAGAAAAAAAAACTATTTCCATTGATCATTACTGTTTAAAACTTCAATCCATCAAAATTAGAGTTTCAAATATCCAAGTTTTTTCTTCTTAATTAGTTATGTTATTCAATTGTTATTGTTTCTTTTTTAAATATTATTGTTGTTTTCTTTTAATTATCCAGCATAATTGTTTGCTTGTTTTCTCTTCTTTCACTAAAAAAGAAAAAATGTCTAATAGAAAATGTGCACCAAGATACAAAAAACTTGGAAAAAAAAAGAGAAGAATGAAAAAATTAGTTCGATCTAAAAAATGAGCTCTTGATAAGTTTGTCAAAAATAGTAAAAAAAGATATGAATTATAGTGAAGAATTAGTAATTGATGAAGTTTTTCAAAATTAAAATTCATATAGCTTATTTAAGATCAAATAAGTCACAAGAAAAGTTAAATGATTTATCTATATTGAGAAGAATATATTAGTGAAATTAGAATATAAAAATTTTAACAATAATTTTGCATCTAAGAAAGTTAGAAGATTTGATTTTAAACAAATAACTTTTTAACAAAATTAATACATATATTTGACCTCAAATTTATTAAAAGACCTAATTAAAGTAATTTGCCTAAGGCTCCAAAATTAGTTGAGCTGCCCCCTGAATCTCATATCGATAACACATTTTCTAAATTTGCAAATACTATATTTATGAGATGCATATGATTGTTTCTTCCCCTTCTTACTATACCACAATAGAAAATTAGAAATTATATAAGTTAGTTTCAATAAATTTTGATTGAAATATTAGCAAATGACTGTAACTAAAAAGAGAAAAGGATTATATTATAGTTGAGTGCTTGTATAGAAAGATGGTAAAAATTTGGTTCTATGAGGATTTATTTGATATAAATAGATCGACTATGCCATTATTCGAAGAAAGTTATAAATTGAAGGACCATATGTTGTTATCCCCACAAACTAAGAAAGAACAAATTAAATATAATTACGAAGTTGATTGCGTCACATGTATATTAATTACAGGAAACAACCGTTAAGAGTATTTTAGTTAAACACCATCAAATATTTACGAGTTCAAAATTATTACTTTATATAAGACGTTTTCCTAATAATACTTTACTTGAATGCAAACGTCTACTTAACTCTTCATAATTTTTTATTATATGTGTATGTATAGTCCTGATTCTAAATTTTATATTTTCATCTACTAATTATCAATAATATCTTTTTTAAATATTAGCAAAAGGGTTAGAAACATCGCTGACTCCAAATCTTTCTCAACATACATTTTCTTTTTTTTTGGCATAAACATAAATATTAACCATTTAGAAGAGAATTTGGGGACATTTTAGTTGTATTAAAAAATTGTCTTCTTATTTTAAAAAAAAAGGAAAACACTTAAATTTAGAAATTACCGACTTTCGCCAAATATTTAAAAATGCCTTATACATTCTATTTGTAAAAAGAATTCATTAAAATTTATTTTTTCAATTTTTTTTTACCAATCTCCTCTTTAAATATTATTGACTTAATATATAGCTCTAACTAGTTAGTCGTTACACATATAGCATTAAGATCCATATGAGTTTGCTATTACTAAATACCCATAATTTAGGGAAAAAATATGAGAAGAGTAACGATTGACATTTCAAATTTTATTTCAAATAACTATCATTAATTCATTAGTTGGTAATTATTTAAAAGATTTAAGTGAATTAATTATTTTACGTCGCCATTTAAAATAATTTTAAAGATAAATAATATATAGCACTACTCGTATAAAAAAGCATGAAAGATTGGCATTTAATTATGCAAAGTATAGATCACATTGCTTTAAAGAAGAAGAAGAAAATATCCTTTTGTTTCGAAGAATTGTATCTAAATCTAAAAAGTCAGAGACATTTATCGAAATTCGTAGGTCACCACTTATCGAGGAAGATTAATATTAACGTAGACGGACGGAAATGGTTAATGATTAAGACTAATTTATTTTCAGATAGCTAATTTAGTTTGATTGGGTCTCTTATGAACATAATAAGTGTCGTTGGAATCAAATTTTCATTTGTTGGGAAACCTGAGGATTTACGGGGGGGGTGGGATTTAGGCTTCAAAGCAAAACGAATGAACCTTCCAAGTAAATGGGGGGTATCAATTATTTAAAGATATTTGATGTTTAGATATTAATTTGAATGATGTTAAATTCCATTGGCTTTGTGTTGCAATTCTGCGGCAGAACGTCAAATCGACAATGAAATTTCTTTGTCCATTTTTCACGTGCACCGACATAAAAAAGAAAAAAAAAATCACAATTGTATGTATATGCCGGTGGGTCCCTTTTCAAATTTGACAAGAGGATTTTAATTTCTCGTGGAATTTGTGTTACTTCAAATCATTTTATAGAAATGGCCCAGCAAGTTTATTATTATTATTTTTTTTCCGTTTCTCCTCCGGCAAACAATTCTTACTGCTAGTAATTTTTTTATCTCTCACTCAATTAAAAAGTTGTTGATTCTCTTGCATACAAAGAGTTAAATAGTTTAATTAAGAAGTTGTTGATTATAAGTATCTGTTAATTTTTTTTAAAAAAAAATATTTAACTCACCATATTGATTCAATTTAACGAGTAAATACCCAACAAACCATTTTTTTAGAATTTCTAAAATTCACTATCGCTAACAAGTTATTATGTTTCGCATGTAATCTCTTAGCACTTTTTTTTTAAGAGTAATATTATTAACATTTTATACTTTTCTGAACTAATAGTTTTTATTACTATAAAAACTATCTAATTCAACTCATTACACACTCATGAATTCCAAATTATTTTTCCATGTTTGGATTTATATGCTAAGTAGATAATGCCATTTTTCTACCAAAACTCGTCCTTGATAATTGAACTAAGAATAAGCCATTACTTATACTCACTAAAACAGTAAAAATCATACTTGCCTATCATGGGTATTTATTGAGAGCGAATGGCCATAAATGAAATTACATATTTACATACCACTTATTTACACGACACAAAATTACACCATAATATCAACTTTAAATTCACATCATGTTGAAATATTAACACAGTGGTTACAATGAATAAACATAAACATAGATTTTAATATATTTTAAACACTCTTTGATCTCAATCATTATTTTAATATGATCATAAATTCCTATATGACCATAAATATTCATTTTAATGTCTTTCTTCAATATGCATATCAAATTTATTTATTTATTTTTGTTTTTAAAAAGTTTGGGATTAACTTACGTCAAAATCATCACAAAATGATGGCGACTCATGTGATTGTATTTGTAGGCATATTGTGAGTCAAATTGAAATATACCCAATTGCGTAAACAAAATATCTAAAGAATATTCCACTGAATATCCTTTGCTTTTTATACATTAAGAATGAATGTGTACGTTCTTCACTAATTAATTCTGTATTATATTGAGATCAAGTTTCGTTAAGTAATGAATGAAGATCGTCATCTCTCGGTTATATAATTAGGATGATTAATTAATATTCTATGAACTTGCATCACTTTTTCTCACTAAGAAAATTCTGTTTTAGCCTTTTTGGTAGGTCGCCTTTTATGTAATGCGAATGAAGTTGGAAACCGCCCCTCTCTTATAGCTTTGGTGAAAAGACTTGAAGGTAGATATCAAAATAATTAATGTAATGACAGCAAATAAAATACTTTCGAAGAGTGATTCACAGATTTTGGACTTGAAATATTATTCTTGAATAACATAACATTACGTGGAGAATTAACGTGTCTATTTGATAAATGTCTTCCAATATATTCTTCTATCATTCATTATATTTTTGTCATGTGTATTTACTCTAATGTGATTACTTGAAAGGTGCAGGCAATAATAATACAACTATAGAAAGCATATACACTTGAGAATGTCTACAAGTTTTCCATTCATGAATTGCGTATATGATACGTTATATTTTGGCATGACATGAAGATCTTTTCATGAACTAAATTAAATACTGTGTTCTTCTTTAATGTGTGTGTGTGTATATATATATATATATACCGACTCATTTTAATATATAAATTTGAAGCTAGAGAACACCGTTGAATTATAACAAGATATCATTATTTCGTCTCAACCAGATAGACCATAGTCTTAACATTTGTGACGAATCACAAACTAGGGATTGTTAACTGTTTCATGAATAAAGGGTTCGACAGTCGACATTGAGTTGGAGCTAGTTGTTGCCTCGTTGGTGGTGAGTTTTTTGGGGCTATAAGAAGAGTGTGTTGGGTTGTCAAGCCCACAATCATTTGCTTTTGGGTACAAAATGCCGAAACTGTTACTTTCCAAGCTAATTGGGTATAAATAAGTCGCGTTACAGGCAGAAAAATATATGGTTTGAATTTTATTTGCACTCCCCAACTACGGCACCGGCAGCACCCAATCAAGCACGTGAAAATTTTCACATCTTCTTTAGTCAAATTTCTTTGATTCCACTGACTCCAACTGCACTGGACATAAGGGTTGAAAAAAAAAAAAAAAGAGAAATGAAAGTTTCAATTTCAAGTTTCAACGTTCTCAAGACCATTTTCAAATTTCAATCACTAATTTGGATTTGAAAAAAAAAATTGGATATACAAATTAATTGAAGTTTCAAATATTACATAGGGGTTTGCCACTTTCCCTCCTACAGTAATCAACGTATATTATTTATCTCCCTATTATTTTTATAATGACAAAAAATTTATCTGACAGCATAAGTTTACAATATTACCCTTATTTTTAATTATTCTTTTATTTATATTTATTATAAATTAAATAAATTACATAAATAAAAACCAAACCATTTCTCAATTTTGCATGCCGTTGAGCATTTTATCTGTTGAACCAACAAGCATGCACAGCGAGACAGGATGAAATCAGTGAGAAGTAAAAGAGAAACAAAACTGGGGCCTCTTTAGCTCCCAGTCAAAAAACACAAACCAGCAAGCAGATACTTGAACAGGGATTTTTTTTATTTTTTATTTCCTTCTGTCAAAAGTTTGTAAAGCAAGTAAGAAAAAAGTAACCTACAATTAGTTTCCCTAATATTCACGGCAATGCAAGCTAGCTAGCCCCCAGTCCCACACTCACACACACAACAGATATATATTATATATATATTCAAATAGATTCCCTCTTTAGCTTTCAAAAAATGGTCCATTAATCCACTTCACAGTTGTTTTTTCAGAAAACAGAATCAAGAATTCAACGTAACCAACAAAAGAAAAGATACATGGTAGGCCCTGTGAGCTCCTCAAAAGCAACGCTCCAGGGAAAATAATAATAATAATGATCAAAGAGTATCTAGTAATTGTCTCTGTGTTCCCTCTTACAGTCTTACTACTATTTTTCTTTTTCATATTTTAGATGATCATTTCACTCACTTGTGTCCTTATTTTCCCCTTTAGCAGTGGCTCCACCACCAATTCCTTTTCTTTTGACCAACTTAATAACCCCATTTTCCTAGGTTAAAATTCTCGTATGCCCATTCCCCACAAAGGCTGCTTAATAATTAGGCCAACTATAGCTCGTGTATCCTTCAAGGGGTCTGCTTCCAAGTGCAATATGCATTATTAACAATCGTTTGTGTATATATGAATATAATCATTCTCATAAAGACATTCTCATTTTAACTGTTATTAATAGATAAAAAAAATATAATTTCTAATATTTTTAAATTTATATATTTTTATATTTGAGAAGCATCTTAATTATAACAAAGTGAAGATACCCTCATTCGAGAGTGATTACACGCACAATGATTCTTTAATAATTATGAAAGTTTAAATAAAAAAACAATCCTAATAATGTGAAAGACAACGCACATTGTTGAGCTATTAATTCTCAATCATGAGTATTAGGTTTCCTGTTATTATTAATGGAATTTATTTAACTAATCACAGGTCCTCTTATAATAAATATAACATTAAGATTAAGTTTGTAAAAGCATATGGAGACCATTTTGTCTAATACAGGCTAAAATATAAAAGAATTATAATATCAAGGCAGTTTGTATTTTTTTTTTAAATAAGCATAGAGGAATAAGTGAAGTCTAAATTAATTTTTTAATATCTCTTTCAAAATTAGAATTCAAGAATTTTTAATTTTTACCTCTCTTAAGATTCGAATTTAGGTAGTCAACTAATAAAATTGCTTGAAAATCACTCCTCAATTTCAAGGTCTTTCTAATTTTTTACTAAAATCATGTCTGTCCAAATTAGTTTTTATTGTAATACAGTTCATATGTTTGAAATTTGAACTCATTTTGAGCTAAGCTAAATGGCCTGTTTGATTCTTAGATTTTGGCACAGTGATTAGGCACCGGATTGAATGAAATTGTGATGGCGATTCCTCATTTATTATAATGGTTGCGTAGAGTAGAAATGTAGGCTTATAAAAAGGCCATGTGCATGGCTCATGCACGTATATGAGTTATGAATACAACTCAAGAAACGACTTTGGTGTACAAATTAATTGGTCTACAGTGAATTTCTTTGAACAAAAGCATAAATTTAAATGTTTTGGTTCCCACAAAACACTGCCTGTCGATTCCTGATTTCACTGAGAAGCCCAATCCTCTCTTCTTTTTATCTCTTTCTTCATTGCTCTGTTTTCACCTTTTCTCTTTTCCCCCTATTCATTCATTAATAAATACCCCTGGCCACCTTATCTATTGTCTTTGTTCATACTTGAAGATCCATTTTTGCCTCCGTTTGTAGCAAACTCTTACAAATCTAAAATGTCAAGCAAGCGAGTGACTTTCAGTCCTGATGTTAATGAAAAGCCAACGGTCTTTCTCAAGCATGGAGGCAGTGCAAGAGCGGCCTGGAATCGGAAGAGGGTCGTCGTTGGAATTTTCAGTTTTCGGATACGGAGGGATTCAGGATTTTCACCTGCAAGATTGCTGAGGCATCTCGGAGCTAAAGTGACAAGAGCTCTACGTTTTGTATCAACGAAAAAGAGGTCTTCTCGGAAGGTTACTTCATCAACTTTGGCGAGGTCTCGATCGTTAGCAGAGTCAATTGAATCTCATCGAGCTGAAGCTATCGAAGATTGCATCGAGTTCTTGAATTCTTCTTCCTCTATGTCCAGATCAAACTCTGTTTCTGCAGGTTCTTGCTAGTTGTAAAGGAAACGAATCATAGGAGTTAAAAGTTTTCGGCAAGGTTTCATTTCAACCAACCTGGCGAGATCGCCGGGATAATAGCTAGATATCCAACCGAGTTCTCGCCGTAGGATTGTAGCAGAGTAGTTCTAAGTTCTTACTCCTCTTTGTAGAGCTCAATTCACTTTCTCCGAATTCTTGTCGAAACTTTTGCACTGTTTTGAAAAATGAAAATGAAACAAGGGAACTAAATGGTTCTTGGATCAGAATCGTCTAGTCTGTTTGACGTAAGCAGGACAAAATTATCATGGACGATCCATTTTTTTGAACACACTGTTCATTTTATGGTAAATATGTTAATTCACTCCATTTGTGGTCATGCATTCTCGAACCGTGTGACGCTGATGAGCTGGTGATTATGTTGGGTGAATTTCATTTACACAACACGTAAAAGGAAACACGGGGGAACAAAACTTAAAGGCAGACAAACTATACATTAAAATTTTGAATATGATATGTCACTGGGATACAACTCAAAAACAGACAATTTTTTATGTGTGGGACAGACGGGTGTTGACCCACCGAGGACATGTCACTACCAAGACCATAAATCAAAACATAGCAAATATCCCAGATGATGTCGTCTTAATTTCATATCTTTTGATTCTACATTTCCAATGGCATTAGCTCAAATTACTCCTCCGGCTAAATCTCCAAATGACTGGCCTTGAAACATGGCATTGGTTGGCGGTCACATCCTCTCAAATTAATTTCATATGTGTGTATATATAAAAAAAGAAACCGGAACAATCTGGCACTGCTGACAGTCTGGGGGACAAATGGACAATTATAATAAAGAATACATCCCTTTCAACAACAATTAAGTTCTCAAAGTTGCACCATAATAATTATGGCACGTCCACTAATAATTTGATTATCAAGAAATTTAACCATTGATGAGCCCATCTATGAAAAAGTAAGGCATAATTAAGAATCCAAGGAATGCTTCTCAGGCTCTCGTATACCTTGACTGGAAGCTTTCTTCATTTCAAGAGCTCTTTTGTAAGGAGGGGCAATTGGGGGTTGTACAGGATCCAAGCTCTGGTAAGTTCCGTCAGCAACTTTAGGCAGTGGATATGAACGGTCGGAATCATACCCGTTTAGGTCCCCGCATGCTAAAAAGGGGATGTAAACCTTATTTGGTCCTTCCAACCAACCACTACTGCAATCTGCAGGGTAACAAACACAACACCAATGTTACATCTGTGAATAGAAAATAGAAAGTAGAATTTGAACAAGCCTGAAATGCCCATCAATCAAAACAGCAGATTACCTTGTCTCTTATCTAGTATGCCTTGATATTGAGAATAGTGGAAGTTCTCCAAATTAACTAAATGATAAATCAATATTTCACAATAAGAGAAATTGCATAATTGAGCTAACCTGAGAGCATATGCTGACACATGCTACCATCCAAACTTCCACCAACTATATCATTATATTCCTTACTAAAACTTCTATATACAACAAATCCATCACTTGGTCTATTTTATGATTTCTAATTCTTAGCTTATATCTTCCTTTGTTCGTTACAAGACTAGCATGGAGGTCCTTCTTTACAACGAGCGTTCAGTCTTAAGTTAGTTTCATATTCTTATTTCTTTGTATTGATTGAGAAATTCCCCAAATGCTCTTGCCTCCCAATGATCAATTAAAGGTAAATGAGTTTCCAGAACACTTTGAGAAGAAGAGGGCGTACACTCCAATGTAATCTACTATATTAGCAACCGTTAGTGATTAAAAGTTAACAAATATTACTACTTAATATACATAAATTTAGGTATAAGATTAGATTAAAGCCAGGGTGACTTTGTTTTCAGATTAAGATTTGGTATTGCTCGTAAATGTTCAATAATAGACCCATTTATGAGGAAGACTAATTATGTATCAGTAAATTCATAAAACATATCTATGTTTAGAAATTTCATTCTAAAGCAAGTCTTTTAATTTAAAATAACTCAAGGCATGAATACATAATGAATGTTGCATGCACACTGACCTTGATCCTCTCCTCCCCAGGGGCTTCCCACCTTTTCCAAAAGGCGGTGCAAGTCTTTTGGATTAAATCCTTCAGGAGGGGAATAATTCTCACAAACAGCAAATGCCTCTGGATGACAAACAAAACAAGTATTAGCTTTGAGGATAACAAAATGAAGTCAAATCTGTTTCTCCTTTTCGTTACCACATTCAAAAAATTGATATGAATATGCTGGGGAAGATACCTATGCTTGAATTACGGCTGCTTTTTGGTTTTGCAAAAGTCACTACAGGGAAAAATAGTTTCAGCTGCAATAAAGAAACAAAAGTAGGCAAAAGGAGCGATATGTCATTTCATGATTTATAAATAAAAGTAGACAACCTATTATAAGGGAAAGTTTTGGCATAGATATGTTATAAAACAAACATTGTCTGGTTACCACAGCAATATACAAATCACGTGAGCCAAAAATCCTAGAAAAAATAAACTGGGGTCTTCACAAGCATCTTATTTACCTGACAGTATAGAAGACTAGTATCTTTTCCACGGAATATCTTTGCAATAAACTTCCCACCTTCTTTAAGAACATGAGTAACAACAGTTAAACCCTGCAACAAAGGAAAACCAGCTGATGCCAATAAAAATGAAGCAATATTTTAAAATGAAATAAGAGAAAACCCTATGAAGAAACAATGCCCTGAGAATAATTAGCAACCAAAGGTAAAATGCTTTGACATAAGCTTCTTAAAGTATTTCGGTAACATTGCCATCCTCAATGACAAAACACCAACTTCTTGATATAATATACCATCTGGTAACTCTTTGTGCGCTGCCTAATTTAGGTCTAAGTTGTGAACATTGCAAAGAAGTTTATTGCTAAGAATGTTATCTGGATAAATATATCCAGTTAATACATCAACAGATATGGAGAATCTAATGAGTTTGGTGTTTCACAGAAATTGTAAAACGAACAAGTCAAGACATAAAATGCTAATGCACCCTAGGTGAGGATGACATTGGCAAGAGAGGTTGGATGATAAGCAGCAGTTAGATGCATCTACAATTGCTGTACATCACTTATTGCAAAAGTAGCTACCATCTAAAATTACGTACTGTAATAGTTGTCTCAGACAAAAAACTAATTCATATATAAAAAACTGAATACTTACAGCAAGTATAAGTTGGGATTGAACAAATTCATCCATGTCATGAAGGCCAGTTACTGCAAATTCCCCATACAATAGAGCAAGCTTAAGAACAAGTACCACTATAAAGCAGCAATGGAGTGGACTAGAAAGTAGGATGCTGAATATCATTTACCATCAGGTGCACCATCACATACAACCAAGTCCGCTTTGCAGCCATCAAAATGTCTTATAACCTGTGGCAGTGCAACAATAAACTCAAGTTGTTGATGCAATTTGAACTAGCATCAGTCTGAAAGGTTTACATACTTTTAATTGAAACGGCTGGAGAACAAAGAATGGAGGAATGATAACAATACTTACCCCTTCAGCTGTTCGGGCATTAGTTATATCACCCTGCACTTGAATAACACCTTCAATTGGAGCCATGGGCTGCAAATCAATAGCCACGATGAGCGGAAGATCACCCTCCCTGCAAATTGTACCGCATAAAGTTATGGTCTTAATGAGAATGTAGTATGCATGAAGAAAAATATCAGATGTTTAGGTCTTTTTTCATCATAATATGAGTGCATGGGATTATCCACTCAAGCAAAAGTTATCAATAACCAAAATAATAGGAGAAAATGAAGAGACATGGGAGGCAATTAACAGGAAACTGCAAAATAACATCATCTGTTCATTACAGCAATTTGTAGTTGAACGCTTCTATGGAGCATATTGCCATTAGTTAATATTCTTGGATAAGGAAAAGTTGCACATGAAATTTTCACCATAGAAGTCTACTGGACATGACTAAGAGGAGCTGTCCTGAGAAATTCGAACAGACTGTTAACCTAGAGGAGAGGACAAATAATAAAACATATTGGACATGGAAAATGTTTCTAAATCCCTCTCAATTGATGATGTATCACAAAATCTGAATTCTCGAAGGCACGAACTGCTAATTCTTGATGGAAACACTAACAACATCCACATTAAAGTAATTACTACCTTAGCAGAAATATGTGAAAAGTTTAATACAAAACAAATGCTTCTGCTCAAAATGCACAGATATACAAACAACTACATACAAACAATACAAGAAAAAATATACTAAATCTAAGACATAATACAGAGCAAAACCAAATTTGATTTCAACAAAATCTTTTTTGTAACATTAAGATAGTCATTAACAGGACACTCACCCCAAAGTTGGAATGGAACAATAAACAGATTTTACAACAAACAAGAAAATGAAACTTGGCAGGATAAGAGTTACCTGGAATCAGGTGACAACTTTGCCGGGAGATACAATTTGCGACTCAAAACCTACACATGACAGAAGTGAACATCAAAACCTAGAAAGGATAACTTTCTCTAACACTCCTAGATAGCACGACTACAAGACAATCCAGTGTCTATCATGATCAATTATCATGCATCCTGCATTTAAAATGATAGAATGTAGGAAGCATATGACAAACTTAAAATAGCAATAAGGATCATCATCAGAAAGTCAGGTAATTTCATTTCATTATGGGTTATGTTCTACAGATAAAAAATTGGCAATCCATAGGACAACAATTCCATTGAAATCGTACCTGACTCCAACTACCAGGGGCAGCACATAAATCTACCACACGCTTCACACCTGCAAATCAAATTGTTTTCAGACTACTCAAGGTTAAAATTTTACAATCATAATCTCACTATCATTTCACCTGAGAGAGATTCAAACATAGAAAAAATAAACAAAGAATCCACCTTCAAATATGTTGAATTCCTCGTCTATCTGAAGAAGCTTAAAGGCACTACGAGCACGCCAACCTTCTTCCTTCGCTTTACGATAATAAATATCCTGCAAAAGCAACAAGCCTATCAAAATAAAAGTTCCAAAGAAAGGGGGGAGGGGGAATAAAAGATAGAGCGTACCCTCTTATCCCTCGAAGCTTTGCCCATGATATAAGCTCCTGGTATAAACCAAACTCCTGATACCAGAATCAAATTCAAAAGTTAAGGTTTACATCAAAGGACAACAGTTATGAAGTAACTCTTTTGTTAACCAATTAATAAACCGACTTCTCCTGCAATCATTTCTTCGAGCAGTTAATGCGCACCACTAACAGCTAAGATTCAAAGAAAGGCAAGCTAATGGTGAATCAATATAATCAACAAGGGCAGCCCAGATATGCAATGTAAGCTACGAAAACATAATAAACAAATAAATAAAATAAATCATAATAATTTAAAAGAAAGTTTCTGAGATTTCACACTTACTTGCCTTTTGATGGATATCACTGCACTGCTTCCTTTATTTTGGAGAATGGACTGAAAAACCTCCGGTGAGAGAAAGGGTTTGTCGTTTTGTTCACTTTCGTTTTTCCGGTACTGGCGTTGCCGGTCCCTGCACTTATGACGTTATGACAATTTTTATCAAACAGATCCTTGGCCTCTCTGAAATACTTTTATTCTTTTCGGGTGAAATAGTGAATTCCATAACCACGGGGGTGGGTAATCTGGTCATTTAAAGTAAATCAGAGACTGGTTTAATATTGGAAAATGGACAAATTAGCATTACCCTTATTGAGAAATTGTAATTTATCAACATCACAGTATTGAAAAACCCAACCATTTTTTTTTATCGCTCGTGACTCGTCTGAGTGATATATTTTTACTAAATATGTGTTTGAACGTTGAAGTAAAGTTGTTAAAAATGATATTTTGGAGAAAACAGTGGTAAAATCACAGTAAAAAATGATCCGAATCTTTTCCTAAACATTTTTTTTCTCTTAATCCCTCTAAGATAATCCGATTTTAAGGGTTTATTGATAAGTGTCATTAATAAAATTAAATGGTTAAAATTTTAATTTTAATATATGCTTACCTAAATTTGCAATCTAATGAATTATTGCCTGGTCTGTTGCGATTGAAATCATCCAGATGACGGCAAATACTTGCTTTTCTCCTTGATTTTATGTATAAGAAGTACACCTTCGAGCTAGAAATTCTATGAAAGGACAACGACCTTTCTCCTATTGTTTGAAACAATTACTAACGCGGAAGATATCTGGTCGAAACGTGGAGGGGAAAAATGATGGTCCGAGATGGTAAAGACGACACTTGTCAATGGATCTTTGAAATCCTGAGAGAACTAGGAGAGTAAATGCAGAGAATATCCAAATCCGCAAAAAATACCATCAAATGACCCCAAAAAAAATATTGTGATTTTTGACTCCGTTGTCATCCCTTTCACCTCTCAAATTTATCCTACCAATAACAATGCAAAGAAGATGATCCAGTAAACGTGTGGCACAACTATGTAGCATGATTTTGAACCTGAGCTTAAGAAGTTTATAGCCAAGAAGTCTTCAGAAAACTCTCAGAACCGCTGGACATGCCTAAAGATGGCCAATGGGCCGGGTGGCACGTGTCCGTACGGCACGGCACGGCACGAGCACGTTTCGGTGAGGCACGAGGCACGGCACGGCACGCACGTGGGCCGTGCCGAGCTTAAAATTTTAGGCATGTGGGCTTTAAAGCACGGCACGATTAGAGATGGGCCAAAGCACGGCACGCGAAAAAGCACGTAATAAGCACGGTTCATTAGTAGACTAGCACGCGGCCTGTTAGCCATTAATAGTAAGTGGGCCAAAATATATCTAAGTAAATTTTTTTAACAAAAATTAAATATAAAATGTTATGAAATTAAAGTACAATATCTTGAAATTAAATGTTTTAATATATTTTTTAGCATAGAATTTAAAAAATTAATTTAAATCATTAAATCTTAGTTTAAATAAATATTCTAATCTTTTATGTTTATAATTTATTAAATGAATAAGTAAATATCATGATTTTAATAAATAAAATTATAAATATCATAATTTTATTTATGATACTTATTAAATGAATAATGTTATTTATGATATTTAATTTTATTTATGATATTTATTTATGTTTATAATTTATTAAATGAATAAGTAAATAACTAGATATCATGATTTTAATAAATAAGATTATAAATATCATAAATTTATAAATTATAAATAAAAAATAATTTTTTTTACACAATTAATAATAAAATATTTTTCATATTAATATTAAATCATAACTTACTTAATATTTAATAGATATACGTTTCATTTGTGAATGAAATATTTTTCATTTTATACACATGACAAATTATGATAAATTAAAAATTACATTTTTATTAAATAAAGTTAAAGTACAATTATAATATTAGTAATTCAAATAAAATTAGGCGTAATTTGCATCACTACAGTTAACAGTACATCCCAACTACATTTTATTTGAGGATTATATTTTTTATTTTAATTAATTATTATTATGATCTTTGGAATTAAATTTATGTGTTATGAATTATGATTGATTATTGTGAAATAAAATATATAGTTGTGAAATTGTGATAAACTAATAATAAAATGATGATGATGATGGGCTTAAAAAAGCACTTCAGGCACGTGGGCTTAAATAAAACACGCTAGGCACGTAGGCTTTTTTAAGCACGCTAAAAAAAAAAAAAGTTGGTGGGCTTTTTTTAGGCACGGCACGAGCACGGCACGAGCGGGCTCGTGCTGTGGGCCGTGCCGGGCTCAACTAAAAAAAAAATGGGCACGGCACGGCACGGCACGGCCCATGAGCCCTTGTGGGCCGATGGTTCACGGCACGGCCCATTGGCCATAGTTAGACATGCCACAAATAATAACAAGGGCTGCTTTCTATTCAATCCTTAATAATTAAAAGAAGGGTTATTACCATTTTATTATTTCAAAAATTACTAAATATTAAATGAGTATAACAAATATTATCTAGTATTATTTTTCTACTATATCTTTATAAAAATATTATTTTACTATTTTTCTATTATAATCGTTAATTGACCAATTAATTGACTAACAAAACATTAATTTCATCTTTCATAATTAAAAAATTTTTTAAAACTTATTTATAAAATAAATTTATAATATATTTATTAAAATGGATATATAATATCAACATAATTCTTTTTCCTAAAATTATGATATATGAATTACAAATTTATTTATTATTTTTTTAATCATAAAAGATAAAATTAATATTTTATTAATCAACTAACAAGTTAACTAACTATTGTAATAAAAAATAATAAAATAATATTTTTATAAAGATATAGTAATAAAAATAATAAGAGAGAATACTTATTATATTTGATAATTTTTAAAATATTAAAATGATAACCCTTAAAAGAAATTGTACGAAGCAGCCGTATAGCACGCCTTCGATGACTAAATCTGCTAGTATCGAAATCCAAAAGATGCGAAGGGTCGACATACTTTGTAGCTCAAAAAAGGGTCTAAAAATACAGCAACCACACAATGTTTGAAATCTAAATTAAATTGGTAATTTAAGATGATTTAGACAGGCAAGAAATATGTAATCCATCTGCATCAAAATAAAAATTTGGAAAAATAAAGAAAAATGAACAGCAAAAAGGGGGATGAATCGCAAGCTTGGAGCATAGTTATCGCTGATGATGCTCAGTAGAAGAAAACTGTCGGCAAATGTCACCTCTCACATGCAACATAAAACTGGCTCCACCTAACACCACACTCCCCCGACCCCACCACCTCTCTTCCATTTTCAAATGCTCCAGTTCGGAAATGCCCGAAAGCCCCAAAGCACAACAAACTTGATTTTAACTTGAACTGGCAGTCGGAACTGCTGTTGGCTTTGCGTCCTCAGTCTTTTCGTGTTCTTTGTTCAAAATCTGGAAACCAAATTTGCAAATTAGAAAACCATTTATAAGTGTGGTCCTATTATCAGAACAAACATCCATGCAACAGAAACTCTTTACCTTGTTATTGATTAAGTTATGCAGTGCAATAACACTCCGGATGAGGGACGAAAGATATATAACCAGCATCATGTCATTTGTTTTTACTGCACAAAAGGAAAAAATATAGATATTTAATTTGCAAGAAACTGAGATTTGTGGTAACTTTTAGAATTTTTTTTTTTTTTGAAAAGGGTAACTTTGAGCTTATATTACCTGAAAAGGCCTTGATTAATTCAGCCACATTCAGATTCGGTAAAAGGTTAAACACATCCTGCAATTGAACAGATTCGAAAACATGAGATCCATATACAAGCAAAAAATAATAATGAAAAAGAAAAGCAAATAAAAGGATACAAGAAGAGGCCAATGCAAACAGAAAAACAAATAAGGATGAATATACCTGTAAATGGTAAAGTATCTCGTGATTCAACGGAAGTTTCTCATCAATAACAAGGTCAAGGTAACCACGGATCTCCCGCAAACGAGCATCCAGACCCTTTAGGGCTGTAAGTTTTCCAGTGACCTGTAGACGACAAAAGGTAACTATTATAATCCTTCATTTCTGCAGAAAGTACTTCTAACATCCATAGGATGCAAATTGAGACTAATAAAAAGAGATGGCCTCAACTCAACATCAGATGCATCAACCAAAATGAAAAATAGATATAACAAAAGAGACGAAGATTTTATATAACCTCGTTTGCAAGTGTACTGATGGTGGTGTCTTTCACGTCCCTTAGCAAGTGCTCCACTCCTGTTGACAGGAGAGATGTCAGCAATATCAGCACAGAAAATTAAAGAATAAATTAAAAATAATCAACTTAAAATATGATTCTATTGAAAAACATAATATAATTTTTCATCTCATGGCATACCGATTTCTTCGACTTCATGAGCGGCAATTTCTGACGGCACATGTACAAAGACCTTTTGGCTTTTCTGAGTAGCATTCTATAATACAACAAATAACAATATAACATCCAGATTGGAGGGGAAAAAAAAAAGATACTAGGTCAGAAAAAATAGCGACAATAATTAGTTTCTGAGTCTTATCATTTTCTTCTTAACATCATTATAACCGTCCCCAACAGTTAAATGGGCCACCTTTAATCTCTATTATGTCTGTATCCATTCATTAATAGCAACAAGTAAAAACAATATCAAAACAAGCCTAGAATATTCTTTTTACCTCTTTAACCTCCTCAACATCATAGTAGGCCTTGGTGGGTATTCCAAGCTCCTTTGGTTGGACATCAATAATGACCAATACAGGATTTGGGACATAGCTACAACACCAAATATAGCGAGAAGAAAAGTGAGCCTCTAAATCAAAAATTGAGTTCAATATATATATAGATATTTAAGATAATTAAACTCACTTGTGAAATAATTGGTGAATGTCAAGATCATTCTCTCGTAGCTTGGGTCCTGTACTGTACCAACCTACGACATGCTCCTTGGCTGAAACAATTATAACAAATTAATAACCAGAGGCAAGAAGCAATTTTCGATAAAAGTTGGATGCAAAACTGTAGAAGTTAATACCATTGATTCTTTTGAACATTGAATACATTGATTCATGGTAGTTGTGGTCGAGAAACCAGATTCCTGGGTCCTTGTCATCTTCCTCAAAAGGCACTGAAATTACCATACTCCACCAATTGGATACATCAATAAACATTAATCGCACAACATAACGAAAAAAACACTTAGTTACCATATTTTATGTGATAAATGAGAGTTAAATCTCACAAATACTAACCAAGGAGCAGACCTACCATACATATGTTTTACAAAGGATGCAAAGATGTAGAAAATATAAAGATGAAGAGAAATGTACAATTATGCGTTATTGCCAATCCCAGTGGTAAAAGCGGATACGCTGCTCCATAAGGAAATGAAATATGAAAATTGCTCATTAACGGATCAGATTCTATAAAGGGACTGTGCATTTATTTATGAAAGCAACTTTGCCAATTACAAAGATAACTATTTTGCCATATATCTAGTACGAATACAAAACAACAAACGCTGAGTTACATGACAGCATAGCGAAACTCAAAACAAAATAACATTGTAAAATCAAATTAAAGTTATTAGCCAACAAGTAAGAGGGTGGAATTTCTCTCAAACCTTTCACTTTTTCTTTTTTCTTTTTTTAAATAAAATAGTTTTATTGTCTATTTTTCATGCGCGCTCCTTCTTTGAACCTTTTGGTATGTATTGCTCATATAAAAATAAGAGGATTTTCGAGCATTCGCATCAATATGAGCCAATACACTGAACCTAAACATCATAATTGACAAACCGAATCAAAGAAATAACTGATTCGAATCCGTCAAAAATTGAGTACAATTCTGTATCGAAAAGCCTAATCTCAACCATACTCGCGTATGAAACCCTAAATATGAAATTGCATCTAATTGGCAACGTTTTGTAGATAATGAAACCCTAAAAGCATTAGATCTAGATATGAACTTTCAAAAAACGGACAGTGCAAGTGGAATCTCGTAAGAACCTGCGTAGCTGTTGGAGACATCGACGGTGCCTTTGAAGGAGCTACCGAGGAGGACGCCGACGACGCGCTTGCGTGTGTCCTTGGCGACGCGGTTGTAATTGTCGACGATGCTTAGTAAGACAAGCGGGTGAACTATGACCTTCTCTATGGGTCTAGATGAAATTTGCTGCGTCTTTATCACGTCCATATTCGAATCTCTCTGTGTTTGTTGTCACTTTTGCTCTCTGTAGTCTGTACTTAAAACCCCTTCTCAGTTGATTTTTCTTTTTATGGCTTTGTTTGACCCCGCGCACAAGCAACCTCTACTAGCCTTATAGTTGCTCTTATTGGCTTTAAAACTTTGAAATATTACTTTGAAGCGTTACTATCTTTTCATTAATGAAGTAATTGGAAAATAATCTTAAGTGTAACTATTATTGTAATTTAATATTTTACTATTAAAAAATTATAAAATTTTATATTTTTATATTTTATTACTTTTCTGTCTGTTGACTATTAGTTGAGTTTCAATATACTAATTAAACAAAAAATAAAGAAAATCTAACTACAAAGCCTTTATGCTATCAGTAGTTTTAAGAAATTTACTTGTCTAACCAATTTTAAAAATTTCTTACCAATACTAATCACACACCAAAATTTCTTGCATTCTTAATTACTTACAGCCATTTTGGACCAAAATACTCTAATTACTAATCAACATCCTAATTTCCATTTACCGAAGTTTTATCACACATTATAACATCTTCTTCACTAGCCGTTTATCTTTTTTGCTTGGAAACTCATTTGTCCAAGTGATGACAATGGACAAAGGCACCATCGCTCCATTGATGGATGCCATTGCCCAAGCGATAGTAGTGGGGGATGGGTGCCATTGCCCAAGCGATAGTAGTGGGGGATGGGTGCCATCTCCCAAGCAGATAGTGTGGACAATGTGGGTGATTACGGTTATCACCCACATACGACGTGGACAATTTTCTTTTAAGAATATTTTGGTTTAAAATGGATAAGTGGTTAGGAATTTAAGAAGTTTTGTTATATGGTTAGTTTTGATAATGAATTCTTAGAATTAGCCTATTGTTACATAGGTAAATTACTCAATAATTTTATAAGTGAAATTTTTGTCGAAATTTTTGTCATAGACTTTGAATGATTGAATTTAGAGTGACATAAAAAGGCTTGGCAAAAGCTCTTTGCATACGGGCCTAGACATTGGCCCAAAAATTTCATGCCCCTAGACAAGTGCTTAAGAAAAAAGGTTTGAGCCAGGCCCACCTTACATATATTTTTAAATAATTGAATTTATATTTATAAATAAAATAATAAATCAATTTCCATTCATTTCATATTGCCCTATCAAGTTTAATTATTCAAAGGTCAATTAATTTTAAAGCTTTAGGATATAAATGGCCATATTTTTTTTTATATTAGGTAGAATCAATCAATTAATTAAGAGAATGCTTGAATTAAAGCTCATTACTAAAGAAATTATATTTGTAAGTTTTTATTTTTTAATTTCTTTCTTTATTATTTTATTTGAGATAGTCATTTTTTTTAATTCATCATTGATTATAACAATTTGTTAAGAGTGAGACTATTGGCACCCTTATAAATACCTCTTAACACCCCTTTAATTATTTTACAATTTTAACCTTTATTAAAATTACATAATAAGACAATTTCTAATTAAACCCCCACTCAAAATCAAATAATTTTTTCCCTTAAAAATTCTTTATTACTATTGAATTTGTTAATAAAATCATTACTATTATCATTGACATAAAATCATTCATTCCTTATTCCTTTTGAATAACCGCACTTTATTCTTTTTTATTCCTTGTGCTTTTCTTTTGTCTTCTTTCTCCTAATCTAGTTTTGTCCGTTGTTCTTCTTTTCTCCTAACTTTATATTAAACTAAAACTCTTCTAGACTTGTACAAACTGACAACGCATGGCCGATGACTGATGGCTTGCAAGCCGCCAATGGAGCTTATTAGTTTTTCTTATTATTCCTGGTGTAAACGCGTGCGGCTGTGTAACCAGTGTTTGATTTTTTGTGCGTTAATAATCGACGCCATCACCAGCAACAATTAATCCCCATTTCAGTTGAATCCTCCTAATACTTTGTGTCATATGCCATTAAGAAAATCAATCGGCCGAAAGTTCTTTGAAAATTAAAAATGGTGGAAAGGCAGAATTTCAACAAATAAGTTGTTGACAACACTGTCAACCACGTTATTTCTACGGGAATATATTATTTTGTCTACATCCTTCATCAATATATACTACACTGCATTTCCGAAATCTTTCCAATTTCCCAACAAGACCACTTCATTTTGATCTCCTTTTTTTTCTTATTAAGGTTGAGTTCTTGGTAGTCCGTAGGATCCTGAATGAGTGGTTTTCAAGTTATGTCTTTTGTCTGATCGCCCGAGTTTAAATTCTAAAAGGGTAAGAAGCCAAGAAAATTTGATTTGAGCTTTACCTACTCCGGCACTACAACTTAGTTTCATTTTTGTAAACTAATTAATCTGATTCTTAGAATCTATTTCATTCCCTTGCGCCGAAAGATATTGCAAGTCACGCAATCACTTCAAAAATGCCATCAACATCTTGAACGTTGGAAAAATCCTGGGTAATTAATAATCTAACACGTATTTTATTCAACCAAATGTTTCATATCTTCAGCCTGTTTTAAATTTCTGGTTGTATTCTTGAATGGCAGTTCTTTCTCGGAGTGACGTCTTTGTTGCGTTTGTCTTTTGGATGATGATGGACTATCTAACAGATCGTGTGGATGATCAGTTTCGTAAATGCTGGTGGCATTGTCACTATCTTTTGGGGCACCGCCCGCGTGTTGCCCTTGGCAATAAGATATCTTGTTGACACTACCATCAGTAAATATTGGATGATTTTGGTCTCCAGTTTTGCTTAAACCGCTGTAATTAAGTTCCTCTCATAGCACTTCTAAAGTCAGGCTGAAGTACAACAGTTACAAACATGGGGTAATTATAGCACTATCTAAAATCACACACAATATATTCTGTTTTGCAGGGCATGTGCTTATTGACAATGTCAACACCACCTGCACTCGCTGGCGCTATGGGGACTTGCAGTGACTACGAGCCTGAATGCATCGGCGAGGGACAAAAAATTCTCTTATACACAGCTTTAGGTCTAATAGCCTTTGGAATTTCAGGTCACATGGGCTCAATCGATAGGTTCATAGCCGATCAAACCACAAACTTTCGAGAAGAAGAATTTTCCATGTCTTTCCGCCCCCAACTGATTATCTTCAGCTTCTGGGGAATGTCCTTGGTGCCTAACATTCTATCTATAGCATTTCTTTTCATAAAATCTTGGAAAGTCAAATTTGGGATTCTAGCAATGTTTACTACGGTGTCAACACTTGTTTTCTTAAGTGGCTCTTGTTCTTATAGACGTAGGAAACCCCAAGGGAGTTCACTCACAACTGTCGTCAGAGTCTTTGTAGCCTCTATATCCAAATTATCCTACAGGTGTCCGAGGCATGCCTCTGAGCTCTACGAGAGAAATGACATTAATGATCTCTATTTTGTGCCGCATAGTCGTAGCCTCAGGTTTGCATTCTCTCGGTCTCTGACTCTGTACTGCCCCCTTCCCCTGCCATCCATCCACTGTACTTGATAGTTAGTGATTTGGTAATCTATTCTGCAGGTGGCTAGACAAGGCCGCCATTATATTACCGAACAAGACGCTTAGGCAACAAGAAAGAAACAGATGGAGATTGTGCAGTGTTACAGAAGTTGAAGAAACAAAATGTCTCGTACATTTGATTCCAATTTGTTTCACTTTCATCATACCAGGAGTAGTTTCCTCAATTGGAAACACTTTCTTTCTTGAGCAAGCAGAAGTTATAAACGGAAAAGATGGAGGAAATTTTAGTTTCGGTCCTCTATTGCTCCTACTGATCTATTACATCTCGAAAGGCCGTTTCACGGCCTTCTACGAAGGATTTGTTGGACATCTCCCTTCAGTAGGATGGAACGCCGTAGCTCATGCGTTGGATTTGCAATGTCAATGATTCTGTCAATACTATGCTGTGTAGCAGCAGCAATAGTCGAGACTCGTAGGTTGGATGTTGTTAGAAGCCATGGTTTAATTGACAAGCCTGATGAAAAAATCCCCATGAGCTTGTTTTGGCTGCAGCCACAGTTTCTACTTCTCGGAGCCGCTGATGGGTTCTATGAAAAAGGCATTGATATGTTCTTCAGCGATCAGTTTCCTCGCATGATTTTCAGATATCTGAAGTATATTTTTGTTGCTACTATGGGAGTAGAATTATTGGCAGTACCCTGTCCGTTTACTATGCGGGAATCATCAGTGAAAGGATCGGGAAACATAATTGGTTTCAGGACCCGCTTAATTTGAGCCGTTTGGATAATTATTACTGGCTTTTGGCTGCGTTGACAGCAGCCAATCTTGCTGTGCTCATTACAGCGGCAATGCGGTTTCCTTACAATTATTTGAGCTTGGAACAGATTGATATCGATGATGGGCCTCTGATGAAGATGAAGATAAGGTCTAATTATTTGTTCGGATGAAGACAAGGTTGATGCTTTGATGAAGACATATAATAAGGTCCAATGGTTGTTGATATTGCTCCCAGGAGTTTGGCTAAACACCGACTCCACAGTTTCAAGTTTTCTAGCATGTGTATGGTGGGTTAATTACCTTATTGACTTATCTCTCATTTTGAGCCTTTTAAATCTCTGTTTGTCTTTGTGCTTAGAGATCTTCTATTACAATAATCTTGTGAGAATGAGATTCGTTTGGCTGTAACTCTTATAGTCTTATTGATATTTAACTGTAATAAAATTTTCCTTCGACCCCCCCCCCCTCCAAAAAATTAAAGTGTGGGATTTTGAGAAGTGTAGTACTGCAAATATAAGAGAAGAACGATCTTCCACGTCTTTGTCCCGAATTCTTTCTCATGATCGTAGTGCCTGTCGCTGCACTTATGGTAATTTCTCACATAAAGCCTTGGAATCTCAGATTTGGGATTTCACCGATATGTTCTTGTAAGCAACAAGAAAGAAATACAAGGAGACAATGCAGAGTTAGAGAAGTTGGCCTTTTACGAATGACTCCAATTTGTTCAACCTTAATGAAAAGTGAAAAGCCATTATCGTAATATGTACTTTTACCGTTGGGTTAGTTTTGGATTACCAAATAGCAATATTTAAAATACCTTTTTGATTGAACTCGCCCCTCCTAGTTAAATTTTTGGCTCCACCATTGAATATTGTGAAGGTAGCTCATTATTCAAGTAGCTCAATAACGCCACGTCAGCAACAGATGGCAAGTGAAGAAAGCCAGCTCAGCATGATTGATTAACAGTCACCAATTCAGCTTATGTAAACTGTGGAATAACGAATTACAGTTGTTGTTTTTGATTGTTAAAATTAGTTAGTTTCACACACTACTCTCACGTGTAAGTGTTTGTATATAAGCTCTTGTTTAGCTTACGAATTAATAAAAATAAAATCTTCTGGAAAACCATTTCTTCATTTTCTCTGTAATTTTCCTTCAAGCCAAACAGCATAGTTCTATTTTCTTACATGGTATCAGAGCCAACAATGGCTAGCTCAAGTAATACAACTTCCAATCAACCAATTATAAACTCAATTCCAACCACTCAAACTTCATTTACTTTTGCCGCAACTGTCAAACTCGATCGATCGAATTTCTTACTTTGGCGTAAGCAAGTATTAACGTCAATCAGAGGAAATCGCCTTGAGCGTTATATCTCGGAACCACAAGTTGTTCCAGATCAGTATCTGCCTGGAGGATCTGTTGAGAGCATTGAAAATCCAGCCTATATCAACTGGAGAGCACAGGATCAAATGCTTCTCGGCTGGCTGCTGTCAACCGTCAGTGAAGGTATACTGAGTTCTGTTCTCAACCATGACACCTCCTTTGATATGTGGAGATCTATTGAAAAACAGTTTGGAGTTCAATCTGAAGCTAAGATAATGCAACTTCGATATGAAATGAACATATTGAGAAAAGATTCCATGAATGTTGAGGAATATTGTGCCAAAATGAAATTGCTTGCTAATAAATTAGCTTGTGCTGGTGATGTAATTACTGAAAAGGATTTGTTAATGAGAGTGCTGAATGGATTAGGTCCAGGATATCTAGATTTAGCCTCAATAATCACTGCAAACAAAATGAGTTTTGATGATGCTTATGCATTGTTGTTGACACACGAGGCTAAGCTTGAGCAGAATCAGAGTGCCAGAACTGCGTTTAATGCAAATTACAGTACTGCTAATGTGAGTCATCCTTATATGAGAGGAAATTTTAGAAGAGGTGCTTTTGGAAATGGAAATTATGGTAGAGCTGTAAGTAGAGGTTTCAATGTTGGTAGAGGCATGTTTCATAGTCAATATCCAAGAGGTTTCTCGCCTGGTTTTGGTAATTTTGGGGGTTATGGCAGAGGACAAATGATGCAGTCCTTTAGGCCAAATGTAAAACCAAATCCCTCTCCTATCACACAAACAGATGAATCACCTGTTGTCTGTCAGAGATGCCACAAAACAGGGCACACAGCAGATGAGTGTTGGCATAGATATGATGATCCACCATTGCCAAAACAGTTTGGAAGAGGGAAAACCTATGGACCTAGAGCTGCTTATGTATCTACTTTTGATCCATATTTCAGTTATGTTGCTCCTCCAATTGAAGAACAATGTGCTGCACTTTATCCATGCTACAATCCTTTGTCATATTCATCCTTTCCAGCAGTGGATTCAACTGCTGAAGCTTATCTCTCCAATTATGAAGGACCTGCTGATGAAGGGTGGTATCTTGACAGTGGTGCCACACACCACCTAACCAACAGCATGGCCAATATGAATGTCAGAGAGGAATTCAGAGGAGCTGATCAACTGGTCATTGGCAATGGACAAGGTTTGCCTATAACTCACATTGGTAATGCTTGTTTTATTTACAAAGGGTCAAATATTGCATATAAACCAACATATATCTTACTCAAAGACATGTTATTAGTGCCTGCTATCACCAAAAATTTGCTAAGCATATCAAAACTAACCACTGATAATAATCTCTCTGTTGAATTTGTTGGTAATGTTTGTTATGTGAAGGATTCTCTGAAGAACCAAGTGCTTCTGAAAGGAATTGCTGAGAAAGGATTGTATAAGCTGCTCCTAAAAACATCTGAGTCTCCTCATTGTGCTTACCTGTCTCATTCTTCTCCAGTTCAACCTTTGTCAATGCTGTCTGCATATTTTTCTGAATCTGTTGTTTCCAAAAACACTCAAAAGTTTGATTCCAGCTGTGTCTCAGCTTGTAATGCATCATTCAATAAGTTTTCCAGTTATATTTCTTCTTGTGATGCATTGAATAATAAAGTTCAACTTTTACACAGGCGTTTTGGGCATCCAAACTTTAATATTCTTATGCATTTGCTGAAAACTGTTCCTTCTATTACTCTCTCTCACAATACCACAAAACAAGAACTTGAAAAATTATGTGAAGCATGTCAAATGGGCAAAACTCACAGATTACATTTTCCCAGCACAGAAACCAAAACAACAACCCCCCTGGAACTTATACACACTGACCTATGGGGACCCTCACCAACACCTTCTAGAGATGGCTATATCTATTACATAAGTTTGGTAGATGACTATAGCCGATACACTTGGATTTATCCCCTTAAGCTGAAATCAGAAGCCTTAGATGTATTCAAGCTTTTCAAATTGCAGGTTGAAAACCAGTTTGGCACAACCATTAAGAACTTGCAATCTGATTGAGGGGGAGAATATAGGTCATTTACACAATTCCTAAACCAATGTGGGATCATTTTCAGACATTCATGCCCATATACACACCACCAAAATGGATTGGTAGAGAGAAAACACAGACATATTGTTGAGCTAGGACTTACCCTGTTAGCACAAGCCAAACTTCCATTTAAGTTCTGGTGGGATGCTTTTCATACAGCTGTTTATCACATCAATCGATTGCCATCCACAGTCCTAGAACTTATGACACCTTATAAGAAAATCTTTAAACAAAAACTTGATTACAGCATGCTTAAGTGTTTTGGATGTGTCTGTTATCCTTACTTAAGGGATTATAACCAACACAAGTTTGATTATCACTCAAGCAAATGCATCTTCCTTGGCTATAGTCCAGTTCATAAAGGGTACAAGTGTCTACATTCATCTGGCAAAATCTACATAGCTAGACATGTAGTTTTTGATGAGTCAATATTTCCTTATTCTGTTGATTCAGCCTTTAACTCTAATGAGTCATCACCAAGTCCAAATTCATCCTTCTATAATTCTCAGCAAGTGTATCATTTATCTACCTTCACAGCCCCCCTCAAACTTAAGGGACATGGCATGACATTAATTCTTACAAATATGATGATCTTGTTGTGCCCAACACTTTCCATTAAGCTTGTCGTAATAAATGCTTTCTTGAATAAATCTATAAAATTTTGTTTGGAACTTATTTTCTTATTTTACTGAAGCTCATAATATAAATAAATTTTGGTGAAATAGGTTTTCTCCCATTTTCCTTATTATATCCTCTCTAAAACTTGAAACTCTCAAATAAAGGTGAGCATTCGGATCAGGTAAACATAAATTAAATCGAAACCCATTATAAAATTTGAATGGGTTCAAACTTAGAACCCCTTCAGTTTTAATTTTAATATATTTATATATTAAAAAACTAGAAGTCACATAAGGGAAAAAAAATCAAAATCGTAATTATTCTCTTCTCTTCTTCGCGCTCCACATCGGCATAGACACAACCTCAGGCCCAATACATTGATAGTCTCACTCACACACATTCGCACACTTCCGATGCTGCTATCAATTCTGTTCAAATGCACTGGCATTGCAACTTCTAGGTAGGGGTGGGCATAAGCTCACAACCCATGGGTTTACCCAAACTCAAATCAAATTAAATGGTTTGAGTTGGATAAATTATGAAAATTGTTTGAATGTGAGTTCAAAAAAATCATTTTATTATGGGTTGAGTATGGTTTACCCATGGGCCATGAACAAAAACCCAACACTCAAACTTGTTAAATGAAATAAATAAAAACGAAAGTAAATAAGTGAAAAGTCATTATTAAATTATTCATGGTGTGATCAATTGTTAACAGTTAGAAAAGGAAACAACATATAAAAACAAATTTGAATAAAATAAATGCTAAATGGCACATTTTTTTAGTTAAAGTCAAATGATAAATTTTTTTAATTAAAGAAGTTTTATTATTTTAACTAAATGGCACTCACATAAGTTTTTTTTATTGTCTTTCTTTGAATTTACATGTTGATGTCATGTTTGTGAAAGTTTATTATAGAGTTTACGTTCTTATTTATTGAGAATTAATGATTTTTATGATTAAATTTTATTTTAATTTTCTAGTATTCTTTAATTTAAGGATTAAGTTATTGTAAAATTTTTTGTTTATAATTTTTATCCATTATAATTTTTTCATATTTAGTATCAATTTAATAATTATAACAATTAATAATTATTATATAATTAAATTTATTAAAATAAAAAATATTTTGATGATAAAATTTAAATCAAACCCAAATGAGTTAGTTTCGGTTGGGTTGAAATATTCGGATTAGTTTGGGTCCAACCCAAACTTTTATGGTTTGGGTTAGATTGACTTAAAATCCAATCCAAATCGACCCATGCTCACCCCTACTTTTAGGCATTCTTGAGTCGTTTGCTTCCAATCCAGCTACTATGGTTGCTGCTGTCACTGCCTTCTTCTTCATTCGCCATCGTCAGCCGCACAAGGTAAGGACATTAAGGTTATATTTGCGATTCCGGTGATGAATGGGATATGGGGAAATATTGTTAATTGAATGTATTTTTTTGGCTGTAAGTATTATTTGATTGGTTCATTTAATCACTAGGTGCTTGAAGAAGGATGTATCGGCTTTGCATGCTAGTTTCTTCCATGCCCTACTGAAAAGAAGCATTTTAAATTTTGCTTATTTGCTTAACGTCAATTACGGTTGGTCTTGAAATGTGTTCCAAATTCTTGCATATATTAAATTGAATTATTATTATTGTTGTTGTTGTTATTATTATTTTGCATTGGTCAAGGATTGAATTGTTCTAACTAAATTGAACTCAAACCAAAATTTAGACCCAAATTTTTTAGTCGAATAAATTTGAATTGCATACCTAAACTGAACCAAATTGAATTTATTTTTTGTCGATTCGATTTGTGTTCACATTTTAAACCTAATTGGGTTTAATTTTTCAACCCAATCTTGTTGTAACCCAAATCAAAACTCGATCGATTTGAACCAAAATCCGATTTACCCAATTGTACTAAAATATGAATGAAAATGAAAACAACCTCCAATGCACCCATACATTGCTTCGTTTCGTGACCAAATATATTCATTAATCTATTTGGAAGTTGAAACATTTATTGGAGGTAGGCTATTTCTTCTCTATAGATACTCGATAATCGAAGACACACTCTCTATTCAACTGATCAATATTTCCCCCCTGAAAAAAAAAGAACAAGTAACGATGGTGATTTCTCAAACTATAAGGATTAATCTGGTACTGTGAAGATCAAAGCCAAATTAAATTGTTAGGATAGCTCTTGGAGTAGCTCCACGGTTCTTTGTCACCACTCAGCTACCTTTGATCAACTCGGTGGCAGAACAAATAAAAAAAAAAATCATACATAACAGCATACAATGAGAATAGAATTAATAAAGAGAATAACACATGATATTTATGTAGTTCAGCTTCGTTAGGCCTATATTCTCCGGGATAAACACACTCTTGTTGGTTTTATTAATCATTAAGGATATTTCAATGGAAGTATACTTATTTAAAGATTATAGGACTGACAATCTCTCCCTCTACCTGAAAACTATTTCACCTAGTTCCTCAAAGTTGTGGACTGGAGTGCAGTGAACCCAGAACTCGAAGCTACAAAACGGCTGCGTTTTGAGTAAGTGTTTTTAATCATAGATCACGTGCAGTCGCGTGTCACTTAACTTAAGGGAAAAACGGCGTTCCTTTCAGTCGTTTTGGGCAAACTTAAGTGAAGCACGTGAGACAGCATGTGAGGAAGGAATCCAATTCGTTATGAAGCCGTTACACACGTGTCCAAAGGCTGTGCAATCTGGGCTTTAATAACAGGGTTTATAGATTCTGATGGTTCAAGCAGATACTGTGTGATTTTGTGAGCTTTCCAGAAAGTGAGAGAGAGTCATCTTATTCCTTGTACCTTTCTCATCTCCAATCATCAATAAAGCTTTTTCTGTGGCTTCTCCCGTGGATGTAGATGGTGCATCTTATGCACAATCGAACCACGTTAAATCCTGTCTTTGTGTGAGTGTGTTTTGTTTCTTGATCAGTTCATCTTGTATTCTGAATCTCCATTATCCTAGAGCTAAATTTTTTTGTCTTGACATTGAAGCTACAGATCAGTTGTTGGTTCTAATTGCAACTTGAACAGATCTTGACTAGGTTCTTGGGCAGTGGTTTATTGCTAACAAGTAAATCAGGCAATCAAATCACAACAAAAGTATTTCTCAGAACTTTGTCTACCTTGGCCACACTTGGAGCAACACCATCGATGATTTAAACATCTAAACAACTATTACAATACTTTGCTAATCATTATGATCAATTATCCAACTGTCATGTGTTATAGGCGCGCGGTTAATTATCTAACAATCATGAGCCACTCCAATTTTATTACTAGTTCCTAAATAACTATTGTAGCAGTTATTTAGTCATTATTTAGTCATTAGAGGTCTAACGCAACTATCCCACCAGTACACCTCAATTACCTGCAAATTAGAATTTATAACATAATCTTATAGGTAGAGGTGAGCTGAAATGTGATTTGTATATTTAAAATTTCTCCAGGCGATGCTACCAATTTCGAAGAAGCCTTATAGATAATTAAACTTAACCGATAAAGTAAAACGTTTGGCATGTTCAAGTTATACGAGGTGTTTGACCTCTCACAGTTGATATTTTAGTTATTATTTTGAAAGGACTTTAATATTGCACTTTTGATTCTTGATTTTTTTTTCCTTTCTACGTGGTATAGTTTGGCTTTGCACAATTCATGAGACATAGAAACATGCATGAAGAAGACAAAGCCGCATACCCTAAGCAATAATTTAACAACGATCGCCATATATTCAGCTGTTGAATTATTTTATTAATTTAAAAAATCTGCAAATGGGGGTTAAGTATAGATATAAGGAAAAGGACAGCTATGATTAAGTAAATTTCAGCAAATGGGGTTAAGTATAGATATATATTAGGGAAAATAACAATTACACCTCTAATTTGGGAGAACGGTCATGGAGACACCTAAAATTTCTACAAGGGACGTGAAAACTCTCCTCCATTAATTTTTACAACTAATTTAGATGGAAAATGTTAAGTTTGTTGTTTTGCCTTATGATGTGCTTGCTGTTTTCCATATGGAATTTTAAATTAAATAAATAAATATCTAGGAAATATGACTGAACAAAGTAACTAACTTAGATAGTAACTTTTGGAGTAATAAAATATTTTGTATCAAAATTATTTTGAAGAAAAGCAAAATTTATCTACTTCAACAATATTGGTGACTTGGTGGTGAAGCAAGACACCTTGATAAATTTACATGATCTTAAGGAATTGAAGACTGACTGCATGGCAAAATCGTTTATAGAATTTCCCCCTGGTATATATCTTTGGTACTTGCACTTGCCGCATATTTGTTTTATGTCCCCTTGTATATATCTTCGGGAGAGGAGCTTGTTTGTCACGTAAAAATTCTCCCGTTTGCTTTTCTTCTATGCAGTATTTATTATTTTTATTACAACTATTTAATTGATATTTTATTAAACTTGATAAACCCATAATACCGGATCTTTCAAGCAAGCATAGACTATTTTTGCTGTTGGAAGCATTCTGCAGTTTCTTATTTTTCTACAACGAACTTTTCTTATAGTGTGAAACCGATGAAGGAGATGACAAAGACTGATCACTAAAGAAAATGAAATAAGAAATGAGCAAGTTGGAGAGAGAAAATTTAGGGCTAAAATATATATATATCATAAATAATTTATTTCTCAAAGTCAATAATAAAGTAATTACATCCAATCTTCATCATTGATTAAAAATGGTTGATACTTAGTGGTGACCTAATCCCATAATTTAAAAACAAATAAGGGGAGAACGTACAATTTTTTTTTTAAGAATGACTCCCTGATTAGTCGAGACTAAAGATTTTACAATCATGTCGTGACAATAAAATGTTCCAAGGTTAGACAATTGTATTTATTGTTTCTATTAGAGCTAGCCTTAATTACCCACTCTAGTCTTTGGCGAGTGGTAAATCCAAACATGGGCCGAATCTCTATCTAGAGACTTTATTTTTTTAATTGAAAAATAAACAGAAGTAAACATCTCTCATATTAATAAGGATAAACTATACATATATACATATTATATGATCGGGGAAACTTCGGTGACAAGTGTTTTGAGTAATATCTTTTTGTTTTTTTAAATCCGTTGTTTTCTTCCAACAAATTTCGTTTTGTCATTTAGTTTGTGATTCTTTCAACCATTCAACCAATTTTTTTTTTTTTTTAAAGAATGACTCCCTGATTAGTCTAGGCTAAAGATTTTACAATCATCTCGTGACAATAAAATATTGCAAGGTTAGACAATTGTATTTATTGTTTCTATTAGAGCTAGCCTTAATTACCCACTCTAGTCTTTGGTGAGTGGTAAATCCATACATGGGCCGAATCTCTATCTAGAGACTTTATTTTTTTAATTGAAAAATAAACAAAAGTAAACATCTCCCATATTAATAAGGATAAACTATACATATATACATATTATATGATCGGGAAAATTTCGGTGACAAGTGTTTTGAGTAACATCTTTTTGTTTTTTAAATCAGTTGTTTTCTTCCAACAAATTTCGTTTTGTCATTTAGTTTGTGATTCTTTCAACCATTCAACCAATTTTTTTTTAAAGAATGACTCCCTGATTAGTCGAGACTAAAGATTTTACAATCATCTCGTGACAATAAAATATTGCAAGGTTAGACAATTGTATTTATTGTTTCTATTAGAGCTAGCCTTAATTACCCACTCTAGTCTTTGGCGAGTGGTAAATCCATACGTGGGCCGAATCTCTATCTAGAGACTTTATTTTTTTAATTGAAAAATAAACAGAAGTAAACATCTCCCATATTAATAAGGATAAACTATATATATATATATATATATATATATATATATATATATATATATATATATATATATACATATTATATGATCGGGGAAACTTCGGTGACAAGTGTTTTGAGTAACATCTTTTGTTTTTTTAAATTCGTTATTCTTCTTCCAACAAAATTTGTTTTATCATTTAGTTTGTGATTCTTTCAACCACTCAACCAAATTTATTTTTTCATTTAGGTTGTGTTTGAGTCAGTTGCGTTGCCACAACGCAGCTGCCCTATCCATATATTTTCAAGAAAATTCTCCTAAAAATATATGGATGGAACATAGCACAACTACCCAAACGTATTTTTAATTTAAAATATACTTCATCCTCTTAAAATGACGATCATCAATTTATTATCAAAAGTTATTGAAACATTAATTTATCCTTATTTTCTATTGAAAACATTTGAGTTGACCCAAAAAAAAAAAGTTATCCTCCAAAGAAAAAATATGGGTAAGTTTGTAAACGAAAATTATAATTTTGAGTTAGTTTAGTTTGTAAGTCTTAAAGAGTTATATATCAAAACTCTTCTAGATTTGTATAGACTTGTAAGCATGTATGATAAATTACAACCATTTCACTTACTCTCTTATCTTTTTCATAATACTAAATAACCTCCAGACACAAGCATTTTGCAGTACTATCCTTATTTTTATATACAGTTTTTTCATATTGATTCTAAATTAAAAAATCATATAAATTGAAATTAAAATAAAAAATTTTAAATACTAAAAATAAAAACTATAGATTTTGGCAATGCAAAAGTAATAATAAGATATTTTTCTTATCCCTTTTGTTAATTTTTTAAATATTTTTTTAATAATAAATATATATATTATAATCTCAAGATCAAATATTAAGTAATTGTCCCATTTGTCTCTCTTCTTCTTTAAATTTTTTGTGTTATGAGGATTATTGGATATTATGAAGACAATAAGAGGGTAAGTGGTAAGTAATATAAGTAGCATATTTATTGATTTTAATAGGGAAAACTAGTTTAATCTAAGACAAGTACATTTTTCTTTTGAAGTTAAATTAATTTTAAGATTTGAAAAGAATCAAATATGACCAAATAAACTTATACTTAATGACAAGAAAGACGAAATAAAAACCAGTAAATATCAAATATACGCATGACATAGTTGATGATATTTAGAGATATAATTAATGTAAAATTTTATTGAGAGTGGAATTATAAAAAAAAATTGTTAAAATAACAGCAAATTAATGGCCATCTCCAAAAAAGAAAAAAAATCATCTAATCTACTTCTGATTAGATTAGCGAAGAAGTAATATTTATTTCAAAATATGTCAGTTATACTTCGATGTAATTTTAAAAAGGGATAAAATTGTAACTCTATGACATGGTTTTCATAAGGATTTTTAAGGCGTGCCAATAGCATACTCTTTGTATTATTATTATTATTATTATTATTATTTTTGGTCACCCTGTATAAATATCATTATTCATTATGAGTCAAGGGAATTTATTCTATTTTAGTAGAATCCTCTAAACTTTGTTATATGCTACTTAGGACATCAATAACCAGTAAAATATTCTATCATTTTCACAACTCTTTTAAAAATGTCAACAAAAAATAAATTTTTTGACAAATCCTTCTTGCTATAAATTAGACCCCGCAATTCAAAAATCTTGCTAGTCTCGACGGTTAAGATCTTGGTATATTTAATAGAAAAAGTTTGGCTTTTTTTTTTTGTTGATCTATTCTTCCTCGGAATTGTGCAAGCTCTTTAATTTGTCCATTTTGCTAGTGTGGAATTAGGATCAAATTCACTACAAATTTCTTTAATTTTGTAAACTAGCTGATCCGATACGGTTTTTAAAATCTATTTATTTCTTTATGCAGAAAGAGATTGCAAGTCAGACAAGCACTCCAAAATGTACTTGGCCATTAAAATCGTAGGTAACTAACAAACCAGCATGTGTATTTTAATGATCAACCCAGACCAGTTAGAGTGTAATATATATGTTCAGCCTGCAGTGCCTGTTTCTAAATATCTGGTAGTATTAATTTATTCTTCAATGGCAGCTCTTCTTTGGGCTGACTGTCTGGCTCAATTTGTCATGTGGACGATGATGGAATATTTAACAGAAGTATGGAAGATTAGCGTGGTGCACGCTGCTGGGATTGTCAATATCTTTTCAGGCCTTGTCCTCGTGTTGCAGTTGCCCATACAATATCTTGTGGACACCATCATCGGCAAATATTGGATGCTTGTGTTCTCCAGTCTTGCTTATAGTGTCGTAAGTTAATTAGTTTCTCCTGTAGTAATACACAGAAATGTTTCAATCCAGAATTTGGATTTTGTTAAAGTCTAACCATGCATGTATAGCAATAGCTTAAATCACAGACAAGACTCTGATCTGCAGGGCATCGGCTTATTGACAATGTCAACCCCACCTGTTCTAGCTGGGTTTGTGGGCACCTGCAGTGAATACAAACCTGAATGCATCGTCGAGGGACACAAAATTCTCTTTTACGCAGCTTTAGGTCTATTAGCCTTCGCAAGTTCAAGCTGCTCGGTCGAATCCACAAAGTTTGCAGAAGAACAGCTTGAAATTGCAATAAATGAACATATTTCCCTGTCTTTAATCCAGCGGGAAATCTTTAAATTATTATTGTGCATGGTGCCAGTTGCTGCGATCATACCAATTTCTTACATAAAGCCTTGGAATCTCAGATTTGGGGTTTCAGCAATATGTACTGTAATAGCGACACTTCTTTTCTTAAGTGGCACATGTACTTATGAAAATAAGGAACCTGAAGGGAGTCCACTCACAAGTGTATTCAGAGTATTTGTAGCCTCTACTACCAAATTATTCTATAGGCTCCCGAGCAATGCCTCTGAGCTCTATGAGGGCAACGACACTGATGATTCCTTTTCTGACAGTGATGATTCCTCTTTTGTGCAACCAACTTGTGGCCTCGGGTGAAGTTTTGCACTCTCTTTATAGTGCTTACCATATCCGCCATTAATCGTACTTGACAACTAGAGATATTATATTTAATTAATTAATATTTTGCAGATGCCTAGACAAGGCTGCAGTTATATTACCAAACGGAACGATAGAGCAACAAGAGACAAACAGGTGGAGACTATGCAGCGTTAGAGAAGTTGCAGAAACAAAACGTCTTTTACGAATGATTCCGATTTGCTTAACCTTCATCATACCAGGGGTAGTTTCTTCAATTGGAAACACTTACTTTGTTGAGCAAGCGGACCTCTTAAACAAAAAAGTCTTAAACTTGAAGGCCACTACTGTAATACTCTTGCCGTACTATAACAATGTAAACAAAAGGGTCGCTAAAATGTACACGGGGTGTCTTCTCTTGTTTGTTTTATTGGGAAGGAAAAAGTATGCTCCTGTCGTGGGATTTGCAATGTCAATGATCGCAGCAATACTATGCTGTATAACAGCAGCAATGGTCGAGAATCGAAGGTTGGATGTTGCTAGAAGCCATGGTTTAATTGACAAGCCAGATGCTGAAATCCCCATGAGCCTTTTTTGGTTGCTGCCGCAGTTTTTTCTTCTGGGATGCTTTGATGGGATCCGTGAAAAAAGCATCGATGACTTCTTCACTGATCAGTGTCCTCGCTCACTGAGGAAATACGCGACACTCTTTTCTACTGCTGTTACGGGACTAGGAGTTATTGGAGGTGTGCTATCTGTTTACCTTGTGGGAATCATCAGTGAATCGAAAGGGAAAGATAATTGGTTTCAGTTCACGCTCAATCACAGCCGTCTGGATAATTATTACTGGGTGTTGGCTGCATTCACAGCGGCCAATCTTGCTGTGTACATAATCTTGGCAATGTTGCTTCCTCTCCGAGATGCGAGTTCTGAATTCCTTGAAAACTTCGAGTTCTGAATTCCTTGAAAACTTCCTTGAAGATGCATAAGGTCGTCATCAACAACTTGTCTGCTGATGTTGTTGATGTTTCGCTTGAGAGTTTGGTTTAATGCTCCTTGGCTTCAAGTTTTAATGTAAAACCAAACTTATGTGTCAACAATAACAACAAGATAATAAGGCATTAAGATAGAACTAAAGAATGCAAGTTTGAGACTTTCATTTAACAAGCATATTGTCGGTTTTTTTGTTTTCAATTAATGCACAGCCTGCTGAATTACAGTTAAATGGAATAATAAATATATTCATTTTGTCGCGTCGAGTTTCGAGTTTTGATGAAAATGTCCATTTACACGGTCTCATCCTTTAAATGTTATTTTTATTTGAGTTTGACTATTGACACTCCTCTAAAATTCTTTTAAAATCCCCTTTTGAATTATACTAAACCTAATGCCAAAATTACTCTTATTTCTCAATAAACACATTTAATTTGTGAATTTTTTAATTTTTTTTCTTACTTCTCACAAATGAAATTTTTATCGGTGATAAACTTCTTAATAAAAATCAATGAATTAAATAAATTATCTATAAGATTATGATGCAAAAAGTCAGATAATTTTATCAGAATGTGTTTTATTTATATAGATTGTCTTATTAGTTGACGAAAAATTTATAGATAATTTGAGGAAAAAAAATTACATGTGTGAGTGTAATAGTATAGAAAATACAAATTTTTTTTTAAAGAGAAAAAATACAAAAGTTTAAAATGAGATAAAATAGATGTGAGATGTAATAAATTATTTATCTTAAAATTAGGGATGGCAAAAATCCCCACGGGGACGGGTACCCTCGGGGATTTTTCCCATTCGGGGAAGGTACGTGGATAATTTTATACCCAATTTTTTATTCGGGGAGGGAACGGGGATGAGGTGGAATCCCCATCCCCTACCCATTTCCCCATTTTAATTTTAATTTTAATTTTAATTTTTAAAATTACTAATAAATAAAAAATTATAAATATTGTTAAAAAATAATAAATATCAAAATAGTTTTATGTTGGGAAAGTGGTCACCCTTTGGCGGGAATTGATGGAAGAGTATTAATTGAAGTTCTCACCAACTGTTTATTGATTTAATTATACTGGTAGTAGTTCTTCTACTAAATCTACAGGGGATTCTTATAATAAAACAACCAAATAGATGACATGTTTTGATGATTATGTAAACAATGGAGATTGCGCAGTTGTTGCAGATGAATTAGATTCATATTTGGATGAGAAAGTTATACCCCAGATGGAAGATTTTAATATTTTGAGTTGGTGGAAGATAAATACTAATAGGTATCCTACATTAGCTCGAATTGCTAGAGATATTTTTGCAATTCCAATTATAACAGTTGCTTTTGAATAAGCTTTTATTTTATTGCCGATATAAAAATAATTTTTTTCTTTTTATTGTAGGATTATGAAGATTGAGTCATTGACAAAAATAATTATTTTAATAATTTATATTTTGAATGTGACTTTGTAATGGATCAATATTAATGCAAGTTATATTTTGAATTTTATTTTTATCTGAATTTTTTATTTTAATATGATTAATTTAAAATCAAAAATAAAAAAGTATTAAACTATTAGATATTCGGGGACCGGGGACCCTCGGAGATCCCCTGTTATTATTCGGGGAGGGGATGAAGATTCTCTCAAACAATTCTGACGAGGACGGGGACATATGTAAAATATCGGGGATGGGTATGGGGAGATTGGTCCCCTCCCCTCTCCTCCCCATTGCCATCCCTATTTAAAATGTAATTATAATAGAAGAGGGATTTTAAAAGAATTATGGAAGGGTGCCAATAGTCCAACTCTTTTTAATTTTCTTTTTGGGAGCTCCATAGTAGAATATATATCATTTGGGGCATATATATTTAATTTTGGAGTTATAGTAATAACAAATAAATATATGTGTACGAGCTGAGGCTTGGCTGCTTGATTTGGCTAAAAATTGAGGCTCAAAATGGCCTCGATCTTATGACTACAAAACAAATAATAATAATAATAATAATAATAACAGTAATAATTAAAAAAAATACCAAGGATTGCCCCGTTGCCCTGACTTGTGAGATGAGAAATCTTAGAAGTTAAAACTGTGAAGTCTTGAACTATGAAATCTTTTGCTCAGCAGAAGCAACAACATTTGGCATCATCCTCGAAAGGCCCATCAGTTTCTTCAAATTCAGTCTCTTCAAGATTTTCCAACCTCGAATCTCTGAAAGCATACAATATTGCAACAACAATGAACAAAACAAGATTAGCAGCAGTAAGTGCAGCCAATACCCAGTAATAATTATCCAAACGACTCTTATTAAGCGTGTCTTGAAACCAATTCTGCTTCCCTTTCCGTTCACTAATGATTCTCACAAGGTAAACGGACAGGACACCACCCATAGTTCCTAATCCTAAAGTACCGCTGAAAATATGTGCCACATACTTAAACAATAAGGGAGGAAACTGATCAGTGAAGAAGCACGCAATGCTTACTTCACAAACCCCATCAAAGCCTCCGAGGAGTAAAAACTGTGGGAGCAACCAAAACATGCTCATAGGGATTTTATCATCAGGCTTGTCAATTAAACCGTGGCTTCTAATAACATCTAGCCTTCGAGTCTCCACTTTTGCTGCTGTTATGCAGCATAATATTGCTAGAACCATTGAAGTTGCAAATCCAATGGCAGGAGCATATTTTTTGCTGTGCGATTCACCAAAGGAGTTGAGAAACTTTGCATAGAGGTTAGTGAATTGTGTCCTTGCTGTATCATAAAACAATAAGAGTATTGGAAGAGGGACGCTTAATTTTCCAACTTTTCGGTTTAAATGGTCTGCCTGCTCAAGAAAGTAAGTTAACCCAATAGAAGAAACTACTCCTGGTATGATGAAGGTTAAGCAAATTGGAATCATTCGTAAAAGACCTTTTGTTTCTTCAATTTCTGTGACTCTGCATAGTCTCCATCTGTTTCCTTCTTGCTGCTCTAGCGTCTTGTCCGGTAATATAATTGCAGCCTTGTCTAGGTACCTGTAAAATCCAAATACAAAGTTACTAGTTGTCGAGTATATCTGCGTGGATGGTAAACACTGGAGAGAGTACGAACCTGAGGCTGCGAGTATGCTGCACAACATAAATCTCATCAACATTATCTCTCTCATGGAGCTCAGAGGCATTCCTTGGGATCCTATAAAACAATTTGAGTGCAGAGGCTACAAAGACTCTGAAGACAGTTGTGAGTGGACTCCCTAGGGGTTTCCTATGTCTATAAGAACAAGAGCCACTTAAGAAAACAAGTGTTGCTACCACAGTAAATATTGCAGGAATCCCAAATCTGATTTCCCAAGGCTTTATGTAAGGAAATGCTATAAGTGCAATTATAGGAACGAAGACCACCCCGCAGAAGCTGAAGAAAAACAGCTTGGCGGAACGCATGGAAACTTGTTCTGCTCTCGAATCTGTCATTTGATCTGCCATGAACCCTCCAATTGAGACCAAGTGACCTGACATTCCAAAGGCTATCAGACCTAAAGCTGTGTAAAAGAGAATTTTCTGTCCCTCGCCGATGCATTCAGGCTTGTATTCACTGCAGGTGCCCATAGCCCCGGCTAATACAGGTGGTGTTGACATTGTCAAGAATCCCATACCCTGCAAAACAGAGTTGTTTGTGATCTAAGCTACTGCCATAATTAGGGCACGCTTGTAATAGTTGTCATTCAGCTTGATTTTGAAAGCGCTATAAGAGGAACTATCTTACAGCACTATAAGCAAGACTGGAGACCAAAAGCATCGAATAGTTACTGATGATAGTATCAACGAGATATTGTATAGCTAAAGGCAGCATGAGGACAGTGCCCCAAAAGAAATTGACAATGGCAGCAGCACGCACCAAGCTGATCTTCCATACGTTTGTTAAGTATGTCATCATCACCCACATTGCATAGGCAGCAAAAATATCAGCCCAAAAAAGAACTGCAATTGAAGAGAACACCAAGAAATTGAGAAACAAGCAAAGATATTATAAACATCGGGCTTATTATATAATAAAATACACTAGTTAGTTTATTACATGTGATTCGGCCAATGGAGGAAAGCATTTCTAAGTTATAGTGTCACTCGCACTATCTTTCTGCAAAAAAAAAGTGAAAAGTTACAGAAAACCCAGATGAGTTCAAGAAATTGTTAAAAGGAGAATGGGCAAAGAGCTTACACAATTTAAAGGAAAAATGCAAATAACTGAACCTCAAAAGAGAAAAAAGAAATGATGAAGTGGGCCTGTTGAGACTTGGAAAGATTTTGGGAATGCAGGGTCTAACTTATGGGTATGAATGATGTCATTAAAGAAGCGTCCCAGAAAAGCGTGATGTGGTTAAGAGCGATGTCGAAACAATCTCTTGGTTGAAATTCTGCTCTGCCAAGCTTTTTCAAAGGAAGATCCGAGTTTCCCATCTCCCCTTTGTGTGCATGTCTCTAATAAGAAAGACATTTGTGAGATGCTCATCATATGTGCTTTGGATTTTATGAAGTAAACCAATTGACTTGGATATTAAGCGAAAGCCAATCTAGGGGCAATGTGCAATATATTCACACGGCTTCTAGCATGGCTAAATTCATTTTTGCTAGTTTAATTATTATTATGATTATTTTTCTTAATCATTACATGCAAAGAAGGGAAAATTTGTGAGGACAAAGAGTGATACTTTTGAAAGCAATCCCTGGAGAGAAGAAAGCTGACCATACCGCGTTTTTTTCCCCATCATTTTTCCTGTTTGGGATTGCAAAAGTCCATAATAATTGAATTTGGTAATGGGTATTTTGGTATACGAAATCTCCCTTCTTTGCTGAATAACTGCTAGGTTTTGACATTGACTTGGAAGAATTCAAAACCCATGTCGTGTGAAGAACATGTATCAAAATTATGATTCGAAAATGCAAGCACGTTGCTATCAATCCCACGACATCTATTTTAAATTTCTCAGCATGAACACTTCTCTTGTGCCACATCGTTTTACTAGTGAATGAGGGAATGTATAGGCGCAATGGCCGGTGAATGGAATTGTGAAGTCAAAAAAATAACACAGCCGCACTTTTGCAGCAGAAATGTAAGAAACGAACTTCCATTAGTTGACAATATACTTCAATTATCAGTGTGCTTGCAAGTTTTTGTACTTTGTAGCACATCCCTTGCACGTTCCTCCTAAGATTCTCTCAAGCCCTCACACATACGACTTTAAGCGGAGAAGGAAAGAAAAGGATGATTTTGCTGCCCAAAATGCAACCCTATTTTATATGGGCACAGATAAGTAGTCGCCCTACCTTCAAGGTGGACTACAAATTAAGTCTAAAATCTAACTCAGGTTTCTTCATTCAATTCGACAAGAGCTTTATTTTAAAAATTCTCAGAATTTGATGAATATGAGACAATACCACTACAAAGTCTTGTACAGCATTTGTATCCAACAATACACACACAAGCCCCCAAATGATCACAAAACGCAAACTACCCCAGAAAGATTTGAACTCTCCCACACTTCGATGCCCTCAACGTCCTCTCTACTGACGAACAATCTATTCCCCCCGGCATCGATTCTACTAATTGCACCCCTACCCGAATCTTCTACTCTATCCACAAAATTTCTTCTAAACAATCCCTCACTACAACTTCCATTTCTTCCCTCTCGAACTCTTGACCAAACTTCTAAGCTGCCCCCTCTCCCCACAAACACTTGATTTTTGTAACAATGTATCAACTTGTTTTCCCCATTATTATTACCGTTACTGCTAATCATGCTGGGATTCTTGTCCTCCATATATACCCACGGATCTTCCCCTAAATTACGTAAGTCTGCCATCGCTATATCCCCCGACTTGGAACAGATTTTAAACAAAGTCAATTCGTCAACGTCCACGTCCACGTCCGCGAACGAGTCACCGAACCTAGCGCTTCGTCCCGAGCCTGGCTCGTTTGTTTCCCAAACCACCTCTCCCGACCGCGGGTCCCACATTCGGACGTAGCCGGAATAACCGAACGCCCCCCACGCGATGGCGCTTCCGAGGACCACCCCCGTGGCTGGGATCCACGTGAGCTTTCCGACCGCCATGTTCTTTGACGAGGCTCCCGATTGTCTGCCGAGCTCCGACGAGATCTGGAGCGTTGACTTGTCGATCAAGAGGACGCTGTTCTCTTTGTGCGGGCAGACGAACGACGAGAACACTGTGGTTGGCGAGTCGGCGATGGCGGTGACGGTGGCTCTGTAGATTCGCGGATCGCTTGGATCCGTCCAGTGAGCTGACGCCACGTGGCGAGAGCTGGAGAGGTCGTAGAAGTGGATGCCCGAAGAGTAATCGGAGCCGACGGCGGCCACGTCGGACCAAACGTGGCGGATCGAGGTGATGTTGTCGAGATGCGTACGGACGGTGACGGAGTGGGAGAGGTTCCAATCGTAGACGGATATCTGGCCGCCGTGTGCTATCCAAAGAGATCCGTCATCGGAAGAGGCTGTAAAAGTGGAGGGAAGTGCGTCGGCTGCGGGACGCACAGTGGAGACAATTGAGGCGTCGATGCCTTGAAGCGCCGGTGGAGACATCGCCGATTTTAGCTGCGAATCGATGCCGTAGTAGAGGGCCTCATCGGCGAGTTCCTGTTTGGAGAATCTGGAGGCAGTTGAAGGGAGACGATTGGACCGGAGCAGAGAGAGAAGAACAGAGAAGACGTCCGGGTCTCGGTCAATGAAAATCAGGTTCGGTTCGTCGCTTTGGCGGTTCGAAAGAGCATACAAGAGCGAATCTGGACCGCCCGATTGGATCGTTGATAGGGTTGTTTCGAAGAGTTTGCCTCCGACGTTGAGCTTAACACGGTCGCCGTGTTGACGGTCAGGGGTATGATCGGAATTTATGTTGTCCATTTGTAGGAGACAGCGGCGTGTTCGTCAGGACGTTTAAGACAGAGTGTAACGGGGAAGGAGGAGGAAGGTTTTTGGTTAATTGACGGTAATGCCCTTCTTTATATAGGTGAGCCGGTGAACTTGTAGCTGTGTTGCTTAATTTGAGGCTGCGCGCCGGGAATGTAACAAAAATCATAGTCTGCATTATCCGCACAGATTTATTTTAATTTTTTAATTTAAAAAAAAATGCCGGCCTATATATACAGTAGGGGTATTCATAATTCAATTGACTCAATCCATCTGATTTATTTAATTCAATTTATATAAATTTAATTTATAAATTAATAGATTGAATATAGATTGAAAATTTAAAAATTTACAATCGATTGGATATAGATTTACTTCTGTAAATTCATAGAAATTTGTGAATCCGCAAAAATATATATATATATATGTAATTAAAAATATAATTAAAAAAATTATAAATATGACATTACATAATTACATAAGCATTATAACATATCTTAACCATTACCCAATAATAATATAAAATAAAAAAATAATTAAATAATTAAATATACAAATATAACTTGTAAAAACTGTAAAATGAAATAAAAGTAAAGTCACACGCGCTAGCAAAAGCAAATTAACATAACGTTAAGTCACCAATAATTTGTAAAGTCACCCGAAAGCAAAGTAACATGACATCAAGTCACCAATAATTTACAAATAAAAAACCCTAAGCTTCTCTATCGTCACACACACTAGCAACATTAAATACTGATTGGATACACTCTCGACACGGATTTGAAGGACATCGGCTGCACAATTCCGACGAGAGCAAGCCATCTTCTTTCCCAAGTCCATCGAGCCACTTCACATTCACTGGTTCTAGCTGAACAATTTCACTATTACAACCTTCAAGATCGCCACCCATACGGCTTCTCCTAATTCCCATCATGGACGGCTCCGTAATCACCACTTTTCGACAGGCGCAACAGCCCTGGTGAAGGATCATACTATGTTTGGTTTTCGAAACTTCTTCATTTCAATTAATTATGGCTTTATTTGAACAATTAATTTCGGTATTATATTAACGTATTATTGTAATTTTATTTGAACAATTAAGCTTGGTGTGTTATATTTTGAAATTTTGAACGTATTATTGTAGCTTTATTTGAATAATTAGTCTTGATGTGTTATATTTTGAAACTTTAAATGTATTATTTTAGCTTTATTTAAATAATTTATTTATTTAAATTTTATTCAATTTTAAATTTAATTGGTAGCAAAATTATTTTTATATTAGATTTTTTTGATTTCATTAGTTGGAGAGAAGTAAAAATTTTTAATTCAAAAACTAATGCGTAAAATGGTAGATTGGATATGGATTGAGTCAAATCTGCATCCGATCTGCTGACGTATGGATTGGATTTGGATTGAATTTTATCAATCCGTGAATTAGATTGGATTGAAAAATTATAATCCGTAAAATCATGGATCGGATATGCATTGATATTCAATCCATAAAATCCGATCTGCGAACACCCTTAATATACAGTAACCAGAATTTTGAGGTAACAGGGCATATTTTTTAAGTTTTTGAGACAAAAATAAAGACAAACAATTAGATATTCCAATTCTAGCATAAATTATCAACATATTAAATTTATAGACATTATAACATATTTTAAATTAAATTTATTGCGTTTTCTCTTGGTTTAACAAATTAAAATCACACCCCTTTAATGTAATTATCCCACATTAATTGTATAAAATGAATATGAGTGGGGTTATTTGAATTCACTGATTTCTTTTCTACAATTTCTTTTTATTTAAGAATTTATTATCTAAATATTTTTTGAAAAAATTACTTAAATTTATTCTTTCTTCTATTTTTCTTCTCAATTTCATACATTATCATTAATTCATTTAGATATATTCTTTTAACTACAAATAATTGATATCATTAGGTATAGAGGAACAAAACCCACCATTTAAGAATATAAAAAAAATTAGTAATCATGAAAGTTAATGAATATTAATAGATTAATTTTACCAAATTTAAAAGTTAATGAATATAAAAAAATTCTTATATATAAAAAACATGAAATATAGATCATGATGTATTAAGAAAAGTTAAAAAAAATAATTCAAAAGAGAGATAAATTGAATATATAGTTTGTAGAATATGAAAGTAGAAAGAGAATATACAATTGTAAAATAAAGAGAGAAACTGATTAGTGAAGAGTAATTTTAAGAATTTTTAATTTTTAATAATGAATTTATTTTTAAAATAAGTGTAAAGAGGAATTTTGTGGTTTAAATAGCTCCACCCATAAAATGTAACGGGATATTTATGAATTACATAAAATCAATGGTTAATTTTTTTTTTTATAGTTAGGGGTAATTAACTATTTTCCATTAACAAATTAAACTTTGGTTGTCGCAAAGACTAATTTGACCTTTTTTTTCACCCTCTTAGTAGTGGGTACCGTCATTTTAACTAAAACGTTGTATTCCTAATTACATCCTAACTCATACAAACACATATACATATACAGATACAGATACATACATACATAGATTCCAATGAAGGATTTTTTAAAGTGCGTTTGGGATTAAGGTGCTGTATCTATTAAGCTACAGATGTTGTGAAAAAAAATTATAATTATGAAATAAAAGTTAGTAATATTTAGTAAATATAAATTTTAAATAATAATTTTGATGAAATTATTAAAGATATAATATATTTCCCATTATACAAGTGAAAAATCATATCAACATAGCTTATAATGTACAACATCTAATATTTACCAAATACTTTAATACTATAACTTTTAAGTTACAGCTACTCAACCTCAATTCCAAACACACTTTTAGTTTATTAAACTAAGTGATAAGTGAAAAAAATGCATATTTTAATATACTACATGAGAAAATATATTGTATTATAGTATATATTTTTTTAGCTTGTCACCATATATATATATATATATATATATAGCCCTTTACTTCTCTTCTTATTTAAACGAGAGGTCAATCAAATAAAGTTACTTGAAAACCACTCAGTCCTTCCCTTAATTCTTAAAGGCCAAATACTTTCAAATTAAACAAGATGATAATTAAAATAAATATACACTAGTGATTAGTGAGACTCAAGCTTAGGACTTATTTTCTTTAGAGGCTACTCATATTAAAGTTAAAGACATGCCAAAAGACAAAAAATACAAGCTCCAATATAATTTATTTTGTCTTTTATTGTATTCAATTTTTGTTCTTTTATCTTTAATTTATCCATAATTTTAATTTGGTTAAGAATCTCCAATCAAAAGCTCTCTCTTCCACCCTCCCCTCCCCCTCCCTTTACCCACTTGCACATAAAGAATTTTTTTTTAGTGATAACAATATATAGATTTAATATAATTTGAGATTTATTATGACTTTATGTACATATATATTCATATTTCAACTCATAAATATATATTGAGACTAACATAGAAATTTATTTTTTATATAGAGGGAAAGAGTCCTATGAAAATTTAAAGGGAAATTTTCCCATTAGACCACTTTCCAATTTTTAATATAAAAAAGACCCCACTTCAATTTTTCTTACAATAACAACCACTTACAAAGCTTTGAGACCAAACTACCCCTAAATTTTCAAAACAAAACACACAAACACTTCACCAAATATTCACCCAAAAAACATCTCACGAAATATGCCCATGCAAAGTTCCTTCACTTCCAGTGTTTCTTGAGTTTTTCCGAGTTCCTTTACTTCAGGCAACGATTTCCTTCACTTCTAGTGGCATGTGTGAGTTATTTTGCTTCCAACAAGGTTCTTTACATACGGTTTCCATGGCTTAGGTACTTTCTTTATTTTTTTTCATGAATTTAGAATAAATTTTTGTTAAAATTGCTTGCTTTGTTCATCATTGATCATAGTTAATCACAAGGATGTGTGTTGGGTATGAAAATATGAGAGTTTTTTTTTAAGATTAAGATATCTAATAAATGGCACACCAATTGTTTGTTTAAATGCCTGTAAGAGATTATTGATCTAAACTTAGAATTATTTTGAGGTTAAAAAGAAGATTGGTGTGTCGGACAATCAGAAACGTGGATGGTTGCTCGTGTTGCCTAAAATTTGGCCACATCATGTTAACATAAATATGTTAATAATATTGATTTTGATAATAACAAACTTTAAATGCTTTTTGGTAAATTTATTGGAGTTATTTCCTAAACAAATGAAAGTCATAAAAACTATTCCTTTCATGCTTATAAAACATGGTTCTTAATTTGGAAAATGATTCGTTGCAAAAACTGGTTTAAAATATGTTTCTGGAAGAAAACGGTGAACGGTTAACCGATTACGACCAGAAAGCAAAGGTTTGTCTAGGCTCTAACCGATTAGTGAAAACGGAAATAAAGAGCTTACTGGAAACTAATGGTGAACCGTTTATTTATAAACGGTTAACCGATAACGTCCAGAGAGTAATATCACCCACAACCTTAGCCGTTTACTTAAACGGATAACCGTTGTTCTTTTTGAAGGTTACTGTACACTAATGGTGAACCGTTTATTTGCAAACGGTGAACCGATAACGTCCAGAGAGTCATCTCATGCAAAGCCTTAGCCGATTACTTGAAACGGATAACCGATATTCATTTTCAGGTCACTGGACGTTAACGGCGAAAGGGTAACCTAAAAACAGAAAACCGTTTATTTGAATTCTGTCTTAACGGTAACTTTGACCAGCACAAACGGTTAACCGTTAACAACTAACGGTGAACCGTTTTCGGACAGACAGCAAATAACGGCTAGTTTTTCAGCTCTACTTATAAATAAGCTCATTCAAATTCAAAGGGGACTGATCACAACACAACCATTGAGCTTATACTCGAATTTGCAATCTTCACAAGGGATAGAAACATAGTTTCACTTCATCTATTCACACTTTGAGCATCTTCTTGTAATCTTTGATTTAGTGTGAGAGAAAAACAAATTGTAATCTTTCATTTTGAGGGATTGTGAGTGTTGGGATACACTTGGGTTAAGAGATTGGGGATAATCTCTAGTTGTAAAGGTTATTGACACCTTGGAAGTCAAGTGTAAGCAATTGAAGCCTTGGAGGCTTTCTTAGTGAAAACCTCAAGCCCGGAAAGCTTGGAGGCGTGGACGTAGGCGAGGTTGGCCGAACCACGTAAACATTGTTGTGTTTGATTCTCTCTTTCCCTATCCTTTTAATTTGTGATCAATTTATTTATTATTGTATTTATTTCGTTTTTATATTTGCATGATAAATTTGTTTTTAATGTTTTATTTTATAGAAACCCAATTCACCCCCCTCTTGGGTTGCCTAGTTAGTATTTCACATCAAGCTTGGGCAAGACGGGCGGCTTCTCCCCATCACCCAACCAAATGGCCATGCATGGCGTAGGAGGCTAAGCAACGTGGGCGACACGCTTGCGTCGCTCAGCCATGTAAATAAGTGACAACATGATTTGGTTGGGTGATACATGTTGTCGCCCATGTACCTGCGTCACCCATTTTTTGGGCGACAATAATTGAATTTGAGCAACAAAATTGTGTCACCCATGTATCGGGTGACGTAGGTACATGGGCAACAACAACTGAATTTATTATTTCAATTTTTTTTTCTTTAAAATATTTATGCTAATGTTGTCCTAATTTATTGTTTAGATATGTCTGATAAGCAGATGCATCTTTGGTCACTGAATATACCAATCGATAATCATTTCCTAGGTTGTGTTTCAAATTTAACGAGATTTACTTTTGTCACTATGCATATACAGACTAAGTTAACTGATACTCAATTTGGGCTATTCAAAAAGTCAATTTTTGGTCATTTTCTGGCCATTGGGGATCTTGATTTTAACGGCAATCTTGTACACTATTTGTTGCTCAGACTAGTCGTAAAACCTAACTTTAACTATTGTGGAGATTTGCTTAGGAAGAAGATTGTTATGGATATCTTTATGGATGATATTATGTAAAAAGATATATTATTAAACACATACTATTAAGTCGTCTTATTTTATATTTTTATTGTCAATTGATATTTTCAGCAGCCACCAAAATTGAGCAATAGACAACTCTCTGGAAAATCGCGCGACACAGCCTGTTACATGTTTCTGTATGCATATTATCTACATCTATATTGACAACATTGTCATCAATAGGATCCTTATGGGAGCGGAATAAGGAGTTGTGTTCAAAGGCTAAAGTTTGAATTGATGGCATCAAAGGAAGTTTTAACAGAACTTTAGGAGTTGTCGTCACATAAATAGAAGTGCATCCATAATTGATTGGATCAGCGTTCATACACATAATCACTCTCACTATTTCATCATCCACTATGTCTATAGGCAGTGAATCAATGGGTTGCGTCAGATGAGTTGATTTTAAATTTGTCTTTATTGTGAGGGAATACTCATCTGAATTGTACTTTTCTTCAGAATTACATATAACATTGCAATAAATTGTTCAAATGTTGCATCATTTTAGAAACAAAATGCAGTAACTTTTCCATTCTCATACTCCATACGATCATCCTCCAAAGTCTCTCATGCTCTATCAAAATATATCTTAAGAACTACTGACTTCATTAACTTGATGCAAAATAATAATTCTATTTTATTAAAAACACTGCAATAATATTACTATATTAAATAAATAACTAATTATCAACAAATTTGGGTGATCCAAGTGATAACACTATTGCCCAGGTGTATATTAATACGTCACTCGGGTGACGAATACCAAAATTCAGGCGACAAGTCATTCTAAGCTTGGGCGATAGGTACTTGTTGCTTGGATTCTGGATTTAGTCTTTAACATCGTTCAAAACTCATTTTCGTCAGATTTTGCCGAAAATTTACTCATTTATAAACTTATGATCTCATATTTACCATTTAATGTACTCACATTGTAATGAAATGAGCAACTGATCTTTTGTATAAACCAAACCAAAAAAATAAGAGATAAAGATTGAAGAAATACTAATCTTAACTTCTTATTATTCTTTAATTTGCTGCTTGATTTTTTCTTCAATACTTGGATAAATATATTAATTTGATGAAAGTGAGATAGATAAAAGGGAGGTTGAGTGATAGTTGAATAATGTGGAAAATGTAAAATGAGGAGTGTTTTGATGTTGTGTGTAGATGTTTGGCTGTTGCTTGGGAGCTTAATAATATTGGGCGAAATATTTGTGTGTTTTATTTTGAGAATTTAGGGGTAGTTTAGTTCCAAAACTTTGTAAGTGGTTGCTATTGTAAGAAAAATTGAATTGAGATTTTTTTTTATATAAAATTTGGAAAGTAGTCTAATGGGAAAATTTTCCAAATTTAAACCGATGACCTCGATACTATTGAGAGCTATAAACCCAGTGACAATTAATATCTAAATTTAAACCATGCCAAATATCATTACTTTATTATGGACCTACTATTTATTAAAATACAAATGTTGTGATAATGATGTTTGATATTATGCTATTGGACATAACTTGGTAGGTCCTGAATGCTCAAACTCATACTGGACATTCGATCATTATCCTTTTGGAGGCCATATAACAAGGTGGCTACAAATTCCGTTTTTGTTCTTCAGTGAACAATGAACTAGGCAAAGATGATTCTAATAGTGCCAATAACAATTTGCCAATGATAATTGATTCTAACAGTGACTTGTGCTTTTCATTGATATTATTATCTTTACTATTTAATAGATAAATAAAAAAATCACCTGACATTTTTGATAATTTAAAATGAAATAATAAAAATAAATAAATTTAGTCTAATGATAGATGGCACGTGTATGTCATCGAAGGAATTGAACTATTGAAGTAACCCATGGTTTTATGAGCCCATTCGATACATCCAAAGGCCCTCTTCAATTGGGCTTGGACCATTTCTAGAAGTGCACCCTGAAATTAAAACTTTGAGTGGGATTATAGGCACTCCTTTAAATATCGCTCAATATTTTTTTTCTTTATTAACCCTATTAAAATATTTAAAAACATTATAAAATTTTGTAACACTCCTTTAACAACAAAAATACTCTTAATTTAAATTTATTAGTAGAAACCCCATTGTTTAATTTTTGATCCCTTGATTGTGGATAAAATTTAATTTTTGATCCCTTGTTTAATTTATTAGTATAAAATTGTTTAATATTGTCATTGACTCGTTAGATCAATTATTTCTTGTGTGGTAACTTCAAACACCAAATCCTTAAAAAAACTTATATTAGTTTCGTATGGTACTGCCTAGCCTTCTGCACATGATTCATGATACTTGATCCAACCATTCGCAATAGGAGGAATAGGTGAAGCTGGAAGCATTGAACATCAGCAGAAAAAAGCCATAGAAAAATTAGTCTATTAATAAAGATATTGTAGCATAATTTGAATTTCCAAAGTTTTACATGCCTCTATGAAATGACTTCTATTAACAAATATAATAGCAATGATTTTACGTGAAGAGCATGATAATGGAACAAATCTAAGAGGAATGAATGATTTTATGTCAATGATAAATTGATAATAGCAATGATTCTATTAACAAATCTAATAAGCAATAAAGAATTTTTAAGGGGAAAAAATTATTTGATTTTGAGTGGGAATTTAATTCGAAATTGTCTTATTATGTAATATTAATAAAAGTTAAAATTATAAAATAATTAAAGAGGTGTCAATAGTCCCACTCTAAAATTTTTATCACTACAGAACGTATGAACAATTGGACTCACTCTCCTGATTTTTCTTTTACCCCTTCCGATTTATCGTTTTGATTTGTTTTTCCAATTGTTTGATTTCAGTTCACCCATCTTTGACAATCTGAATTTGTTTGTCGAGAGAAAAATAAAAATCAAGAATCAGCGAACGAAGCATAAGATGATGGTATGTCTCCTTCGCAATGAATATCCATAGCTTCAGCTGCTCAGTGGGGATTCTGTCAGAAGGCAACTTGCTAAATTGCTGCTGCTAACATGTTCACGGCTGGTCCCATTGACAGCAATGATGCTACAATAATAAACAATGCACTGACTTAATTTTATTAATTATGTACATGGGCATTTTGGGTCCAATATTACCAAATTCTTTTCATTTGTCCAATACAATTTTCAGCTTTGGGGCCTGTGTACGATCTGTGATTTCCCCACCAAAGCCGATGAAGAGTAATTCAATTGCAATTTTTTATTTTCATCTAATTTTGTGGCTTGGTAAATCATATTATATTCTGAAATCTGAATGAAATGATTGAATTGATATGTGCCCTCAATAGGACT